>JAVLVB010000868.1:2192376-2262558 GCA_032876305.1 Orestias chungarensis | reverse complement strand
ATATATATATATATATATATATATATATATACAACCTCAAGGAAAAATAAAATGGCAAAATAGCGTATCGCTTTAACACTTTCAGTCTGGAGCCAGCTTGGGTGTTTCACAGTTTCTTTCGTGTTTGGTGACATTTAAGATATGTGTTTTCTGCCAGCACCACAGCATTAAAACCTTGAATCATCCAAAGCATCTGCTATGGAGCTTCCATCAGGAAAACTGGGATGCTTTTGATCATCTCTAGTTCAAAAAACGTAAATATCGAGAATAATGAAAACGAAATAACAATAACACGATTTCTAAGCACATTCTGCTGTTTTGCATCTAGACAAAATATCGTGTATCATAAACCGATGTCCTCTCTTAGTATGAGGGATTCCTGCCAAGTCATCAACACAATGCAAGCTATTTTCTACTGTCAGTTGATAAAGGAGGAGTGAATGTTTTACAATTTTGAAATCCTCTGGGTTTCCTTAAACAAAAAACCTTTTAAACTTGTCTCAATAATGAAGTGGCTCAATTGGAATGAATTTATGATTAGATTAAGATAAATTCTCTTGTAAAGTGTCTTGATCTCAGATGCTTTGTGAATTTAAGCTAAATAAATAAACTGAAATGAGTTTAACTTAATATTACAGTTTGCTCTTGCAGGATATGGGGTTAAGACATCATTCCTGTTATTTATTGTATTTTTTTATGCTTTGCACATTTATTCTCACCACAATATGTCAGGAAAATATAAAAGTGAAACTGATACTAATGATCTGATTTTCATTTGGCAAGAGGTGTGATGGAGGCTGGACAGGTAGCCAGTCCATCTTATGGTAAAACAGAGAAACATGAGAAACAACAAGACACAAACACACTCACTCAGACCACCAGTGCAGAGAGACCAAGTACCTGAACATGCATGTTTTTGTTGCCTATGTGAGGATACGTAGTACCTGGTGAGAACTCATGCATACACCAAGATGCAGGTAAAGCAAGTACAGAAGGACCCTGGTCAGATCAAAGGCATGACCCACTTGATGCTAGGTAAAAGCGCTCCTGTTCCATCGTGCAGCTTTATTATTAACATTCACTAAATCTGACCAAATATAATCTGGAACATCAGTGGATAGCAGAGCTTGGATTGGTAGGAGGAACGGGGACGTGAGTTTGATGCGTGATCATCAGTATTGAAGGCTGATGGGTGATTTGATTGCATTTGTCCAGATTTTAGTTCTTAAATAAACTGCTCAAACCAGGCTTGGCTGGAGAGATGCAGTCACAACGTTTTAATGTCTGCAGGTTTTAATGAAAAGTTGTTTTTGTTTTTTTCATGTCTATCAATCTAAAGATTTTCTTGAAGATATATGTATTTTCCTTTCCCTCACTATTTAGCAAGTTTCCCAACAGCTTTATTCGAGTTTATGTGACATACTTTGGTTATGAACTAATGTAAATACAGAGAAAAACTTCCTGATGTTATAGAAAAGATCAAACTAATTCTTGATTTAACAAGGAACTGCGGCTAGCGATCTCATCTGACAATAAACATGAATAATATTTGTACCACTAATTTACATGGTGTGTTCTTCTTCATGGTTATCCCTGCTACATTGCAGTAAACATTTATATAGAAAGTAATGCTGACGGTAATCGTCAGCCCACAGGTAGTGTCTGATAATTACCGGCTTTTGTTGAAGGAAGCTTCGCAACTCACACACTGTCAGTTTTGCCCATTTCTTTGAATTCATGTAGGAAACATCGCTACTGGCTGAGCACAACCTTGAGCTCGGGGCTTGAGAGGGAGTGTAATGGCTTTTCTGGTCCCAGTGTGGAAGGATATATGGAGGGGGAGGTGGAAAATGGAGAACTAAGTCATACTTGCACTCCTTTTCGTACTCTCCTTCCTCTGCCTTCCTCAGTCGACAGGCAGGATTGGTAATGTGACGTGTGACAGGCTGGATGTCTTCCATTTTTAGCATTCGTCATGCCGGCTGCTGTGACTGACCGGAGCATTTTTATTCACTGAGAAAAATGGGTCAGGTGGCCTGCGGAGAACCCGCAATGGGCGGACATACCTAGACATGCATCCAACTCAGGGTGGGGCTGCGGCACGCAGCAGAGCAGCCTCAGATGTTGGATGAATAAAAATAAATCCAGGTTGAACTGGTGAGCTTCTCTCCTCGAATTCTCTGCATCTTCTCACAGAGCGGAAAGTTGCTTCCCTCTTCGTTACCATTGGCTAAAGCTTGGCAAGATAAATACAGGGTATTCTTCTCACTGAAGGAGAAGAAAAAAAGCCTGGGAAGAAAATCAATACCTGTGTGCATAAATCTGGCTGCAGCTGCCACAAAGGATTATGGGAACATGACGGTTAGATATGGTGGGGCTGGGCAGTGCGCAGGCAGCATAATGAACACAAAATAAGGACCCCAAAACTGCAGAGATTTAAAAAAAAAAAAGATGTGTATAAGTTATACAGAACTATAGCTACAGTCTTTCTCAAAATGTATTTGCTACCATGATCAAGTGAAAAACTGCTTTACAGTGTAGCTGTGTTCAGCATCCCTGGTGGAATACATGAGTGCATATGTAACAGCCTGCCGACCCTCAGTGTGCTTTCCACATGACTTTTCTCCACGCCGCCTGCTGCTCCAGTCATAGCCCGAGACTGACAGAGATATTAATTAAATTGGCTGATGCTCTTTCTCTCTCCCTCTCTCTCTTTCTCCTTACTGCTGCAATGATCACCCGTACTAGGCTGTTTGCTCGCCAATAACCGCTATTTGTTTTTTATTAAACTCTTGGGGCAGCGAACAATCAGGGTGTGACCTGGAGATGGTGGTGGCGAGTGTAAGTTTAGTTTTTTGTGTGTGTGTGTGCGTGCATATATTTTAGCGCATTCAGGCTGGATGAGAAGGTGGGTTGGGGGAAGGAGCTAAACACTGTTTAATCTTTGATAAACAGTGAGGTCTCCTTTGTGCCGCTGCAGTTTGGCTCCATGCTTCTCAACGCTGCGCTGGACCAGCTCATGGCCGCTGCCTCCACAGCTCCTCAACCTGGATGTGAGCCAGATCATGTGTGGCTCCACGCCAGGGTACAGATTAGCTATAAGTGCAACATGAGCTAATAGTGAATGGAGCCACCGATTAACTGGCACTTAGGCATTCTGTGGATTGTATGGACTCGGAACTGCATACTATCAGCTGGACCATGAATGCCTTTGGTTCGTAGACATATCCTCTCGTCACATGTAAAAAATGTGGCAGTTAAAGGAAAAGTGTAAATGTGGTAAATTTATAGGGTTTTGGTGTGAGGTTAAAGAAAGGAAATTTTCAGAGGAGTGCAAGGTTAGCACACATTTTTTATCTTCTTCAGGTTTTAGATATTTAAAATGACTGATTATATTATATTATATAATATTATAACAGTTGTCTATTATATTGATCAGCTCAAAAAAGTGTACTTTAACACCATTATCCTGATAGACGTATTATTAGCTAATCACATTTTTATTAAAATGGAAGTTGCACGTAACCCTTTTGTATAAGAATTGATGGTTAATATCCAATTTCAAAACGTGTAACATCATCTACCCACAGAAAAGTTAACCTCTGTCGTATCTCACTTGTATTACCAGTCATACTAGTCATTATAAACAATGAGAAATAACTACAAGTAATATATTTCCTGCATCAAAAAAGAAAACATCTTTACAAGGACATGACATAAGAACATTTTGGGGATCTATTTCTTTCCTACTGCTTTAAAAGCATTTTGCATCATCCTTTTTTATCAGTTAACTAGAAGAGTGGGTTAAAATGCAGTATCAGGCCTTCAGCACAGCAGCGTTAAAAGTTCACGCCGTCTTGCACAAAATTCATGAATCTATAATGTGCAATCAAAAATGCTGAAACTACTTCAAAACTTAAAACACCATCATCTTTTTGTTTTACTTTAAATTTCAAAAACTATATATGCTGCTATATTAAATAAGAGATTAATTAATTAACAACAATAGTAATGTCCAGGATAGATTGTCATTTCAGCGATAATGCAAATCCCAAATATTTAGATTTTTGTAACTTTTAGGTTTAGGAAAATGTTAGATATAAAATAATTTCATTTATGCTAATGAACATGGAAAGTAAACATTATTCAAAGTATTATTCAGAATGTGAACAAGCTTATCTTACAAGTTTGCATAGGTTGTGTTGACATGCTGTATCTCATATCATCCTCCTGAGGTTGTTTTTATTTTAAGACCAAAACTATAAACATACAAACCAGTTATAAATATATATATTTTTAATGCTTATCTTAAGGTAAGTTAATGGCAGCATATTTACATATTAATTATTCTTGTTTCAAATCAAACAGTGTGAACATGGTGTGAAATTGAAACAGTTACCACAATTTGTAGAGGTCTGAACATGAACAAAATGAGAGAAAATTGCACAGATTCAGTCAATATGTTTGATTTTTAGACGTCTTACAGATGTTCATAATGAAATGTCTCCAGATCTCCCTTAACTGCAGCCAATCTGAACAGTTTGATAGTATGAACATTATTTCAGCACACATGTGAATCTCCTCAAAATGAACAAAAAGGGTCTCTTGGGAATTTACCTTTAACCTTAGAGAGTCCTCCATTTTGAATCATTCATTAGCATTGATGTATTGTATTTTTAGACGTTGTGGTTTGAAGTATTTCCCAGAAAATTCTGGAAATCCTGCTTAAAACAAACACATATGATTTGTATATTTTGAAGTCATAAAACAGAATCTTTTGAGGGAAATGTACGTATATATATATATATATCAAAGAAGATTTTACGTTGCTATTTGGGTTTATTTGAAATTTATTAAGTCGAGTTTTTTGGGTTTTGATTTTTGTTTAAGTGAGCTATTCCAGCAGTTGGTGCTGGATCACATTTGATGCTGAAGGGTAGCTCAGGCTGAAGCCTGTGCAGCTGTTGGCTATATTCTTGCGATTACTCAGACATCAGACTTTTGTTTTTTTGTTTTTTGTTTTTTGGATTAAGCAAACCAAAATCCTTTTCTTTGACTCCATCGATTGATGACGGAAGAAGCTTGGTGTAGTCAGTACCATGGAGGAACCTGCTGAGAGAGTGTTGTGCATTTCAGCCCCGCGTGGATGTGTGTGTAGAAGGAAGAGTGAGTTGCTGCGAGTGTGTTTGTGTGTAGGAGGAGGAAGAGGGGGACTTGGCTGTGAATGGCTGCTCTTATCGCGCGCATGCAGCTGCTGCAGTGTTTTGGAGAGACAGAGAGGCTGTCCATGCATGCCACTCACTCTGCCTATTCACAGCCTTCCTCTCTCCCCGTGTCCCTCAGTCTCTCTCCATCTCCGTCCCCCATCAGCGCTGTATTTTATGGCAGGGAGGTAAACAAAAGACAGATGAAGATCAAGTATAAAAAGAAAAAACACGCAGGGCTCTTAATGCAGACTAATATCAAGCAGGCCGGCTATGATTCTCACGATAAGGGACAGGCAAGAAATTAAATGTCACTGGACGTCAACGCGTCACCCCCTCAGACGTGTGACACCAGCCCCCCCTCCCCTCTATTCTGTTGACACGGACATTTTAGTGGTATCTGGTCATGGCAATTGTTGGTGATCCTTGCATGCAGCACATACATCTGTACATCTTATTTATAGATGTCCTTCAAAGGAATAAATGTTAAGATGATGTGAGGGGGTTGCATTGCACAAGTAAAATGCGTTAAAGATACTAATATGGAGGTAAAATAATTCAGAAGCAAAAGGGTGGCTGAGACCAACGACTTCAGGAAAGTAAGAGGATAGAAAGTTTTCTGTTGCAGCACAGGAAGTCCTGTCTCCATCCAGTGTTTGGTGCACGCAGCGAGCCCTCCGGTTTCTGTGAACCTCCCCCAGTCTCCCCACTTTCCACCGTTCTGTGCCCACGTTTCCTGTCATATACGGCTACACTCCCGCGGCAGTTTCTTGTTTTTTCAAGCTGTCACATGTAACCTTGACTCTGGTGGAGCAGATGGTGAGAAAGGACGATTATGAATGTGTTTGGTTGAGAGGCCTGCAGAAAGAGATTTGATATTTTTGTCTAAACGAGCATCCTTTGGTCAGTTTTATTTTGTCTAACTAATAATTTAAAAACCAATGAGTTTTAAACAAGTGACTGGGGGAAGTGTTCATTTAATCATTTGACTTTTTTATTAGGTTTATATTTATCTTGTCCAAAAAAAGAATAAAACACAAACAAAAGAAAGGAAGAAAACGATGAACATCCAAGACACAATTACTGATTTTCCTTAATCTGAATATTTTTTGGGAGTTACCGTAGGGAGAGTTTAGCTAAATTTACTCTGAGTCATCTCAGATTTAGCAGTATTTATCATATTTATTGTTGTAGATGTTGAGTTTAACAATTTACTTCATATTTTTTTATGAAATATTTGATAGTAACACACTCATATAGTTGTTACTGCCTTTTTTGCCATTCACTATCACTATATATGAAATTATTTCATTGTTTACTTCAGGTTTTGAGGTTTGTTTATTTTTATATTACTAGTAAAATATTGTTTTCTGATATTTATTGGTTGTCCACATCAGAAGTTTTGAAGTCTGCATTAGCTGCACCAAACTAAGGTTTAAGGACTAAACTCTAAATGTCACATAAAGAAAATTAGTGGAAACTAAAATCACTTCAGATTTCAAAGTAACTTCCAAACATTTCTATCAAGAACAACGTGGAATTTTAGGGCTTACTGTGAACACATCAATTTAACAGTGTTCTTATGGAAAACCTTGTATGTTAATGCTCTGATATTCTGTCTTTTTACACGTACCATCAGTCTACAAATCGGTCGTAATCAGACACACCCACTCTATGGAAACATGCATCATTAAACACCCTGAAAATATGAGTAGGCAGTGTGATTTCTGAGCTCTTGATGTCTGAATGAGAACACATCAATATTTTGTTTCTGGTTAGCAGTGCTAGAATTAATTTATTTTTATTCAAATGAACAACATTAATATGTACAATTTATGTATTTATTTTCTTTCTGGGGAGGGGAGGAGGGCAGTTACATAAACCTATCTGAACAAGAATTAGAAAGAACTATGTCTTTTTTATATTTATTAATTTATTTATTTTTGGCAGATTTTGTTGTTTGCATTTTTTTTTTTCGGTTACGAAATGGATTGTAAAAATTAACACAAATTTTGTTATATTTTTTTCATTTTAGTCTTAAATTCCTGCTTGATTTGATATTTAAATGACAGAAACAAGAAGCTGTTAAATGAAACTAAGATCAAGCAAGAACAAGATTAAGAATACATACCTGTTAAAGTAAAATAAAAAGTTTTATGGAAAAATGTTATTATTAAATAAATGAATTCATGCAATTATTTGCTCTGAGGAAGTGTAAAGCAATTCTCTGCAATGCGACTTTTTTCCTGTTTTTGTGGCCCTGCCAAAAAAATTACATTATTTTGTTTAAATTGGGGAAATCTAATTTTTTTGGAAGTGCCTGCATAATCCTTTAGTTCCACTAATACAATACTGAGGGAATGTGTGTACGAAAAAATGAGTCAGAGGACAAAGAAATACAACTGATAAGCAAGCGCATGAAAGGTTGTTTTCATAATCCGAGTTAATCCACAATGCAGGAAAGAGTGTTTGTCAAAAAAATAAATTAATAAAAAGTGACTGCATAGAAAGAACGACGCAGCCAAGTTTAATTAGCACGTCAGGATCTGCTGCTCTCTCTGCAGCCGTGGATAAGAATGTTTTTCTGGCCTGTGCCTTCGTTTGCATTTTTCATGCGTGCAGGAATCTGAAACTGCAGTAAAACGAGTCTGTTCTGTTAGTTTTTTATTAATTTTTTTGTTTGTTTGTTTACTAATTTCTTCTCATTTCGTCTGGGATTTGCTAGATGAGCAGTGATGGAACCACAAATAGATTTTCCTCTTGAATACAGTAAATAGTCATATTGTTGCTGAGGCCCTGAGTTGACGCTGACAGCTTTACCTGATTGGCTGAAGCATGCTGTGACTCATCATGCGCTTGGCCAATACGGTTCGCTTTAACCCCCGCACCACCACCACTGCCACTCCTTACACACACACTCACACATACACAGTAGATAAATGGCCTGGAGAAATTTAAGAAAGAAAAAAATTAGAGAAAGGAAGAGAGGCTTCCATCTAATTGAGAAGCTCATTTTAGCTGCGCTGGAAAGATAAGCTGCTCTCTCTCAGCAGCTATTAAGCTTACTGTAGGTTCGCCAGTATCTTCTTCTTTCATGTGAGTTTGATTTTGGGGCCGTCAGCTCTCAGCCATGTGTGTCAGGGTGCTACTGACTTGAAGTCGCATGTGTGTCGTACTGATGGGCATCTTTTCAGTGTCCCAGGTGAATCTGACAGGCCACCCTACCTGCAGACTGGTGCAGCGCTCCAAAATGGAAACCGGGTCAGGTGACCATTGCAGCAGCCATTTAGTCATAGTAAAGATGAAGACTGCAAACATTTTCTCCTCCGATCCTTTCTTTTTTTTCCCCTCATTACTATTTTTGAGCAAATACTACAAATTTGCTGAATAAAAACAGAAAGCTGTTCAGGATGGGCAATCAAAAGAAAACTCAAGCCTGGATGTGTGACCTCCTTTAGTTCCAGTTAAACCTCCGCTTGAATTTATCCTGCGGTCTTATTCTAGGGGTGCAGACCCTCCTCCTCCCCTTACATTGTATCTCTCTGGTGCCTTGATCTTCTTCTTTCTTCCCAACCTTAACCCCTATTTGAGGATTACATCTCCTCAATCTAATCCAGGGTTGGTGGCCTGAGGGGGTCACATTTTAATGCCTGTGATGTTCTGGTGTGGAGGCAAGACTGTGGAAATCTTTGAAAGAGGGGATAAAAAAAACAATCAAGACTGCTTGATTTAAGAGATTAATTTGTTGATGCTTTTTACTTTAAAACTAATTCACTTCATTTTTTACGGCCTTTAGACAAACTAAAAAATAATACCTGATATCTTTTCTTTTAGATGCTTTTTATTTAAAATAAAAATATCCCTTATTGTCCCTTTAGAGTGGCAAATCAGATGTACCAGCAGAATTCACAATGAAAAAACATTCACGAAAAAAGAAATAAGTCACTGGACAATAAGGGCACATTTACATAAAAGCACGAAGAATATTGAAAACGAAATATAGGTTTAAAAATATACTTAAAGATTTTTGCACCAAATTACAATGAAAAAAATACAAACTTTATCCGTCTGGGGTGTGGTATCGCAGGGCTCCATATAATTTATAAGTATTTTGCTGTTTGGTCGTTTGATTTAAAAAAAACTTTAGATCCTGATTTTTTTTCTTTATGAACAATTTGCTTAGATTTCTATTTACCAATAATAAAGATGGGACAATTAATAAAGTTATATGAAATCATTAAGGGACAGCAGTAATATAAAATAAAAAAAAACTTGCTGAGTAAGTTGTAAAAATTGCTACTCATAAGTAGGAGCTTCTTTTTTCCAAGTTTTAATCCCAGAAATCACAAAATAAAATTCATATCTCACTAGAGGCCTTTCTCTGTCCATACTCGGCCCTTATGTTTGAAAAAATATCTCCCTCTTCAGCCTCTGCTGCTGCTCCAAAGCAGCCATTTTGCATCATCCAGATTGTGATGTTACCAGTGTGGGTGTAAACTCATTAGAAATAAATAAAAGGAAACAGAATAGAGCAGAAATTATTAATCCATTCTAAACAAAAAAAGTTCTGACCAATAAATGTTTATAAAGAAGTTCAACAGAGGTTGTGGTATCCTAAATTGAGTGAACTGCTCATCACGGTGAAGTCACTTACATTCAGCTCAAATATGTTTACTGCTGTATTATTGTGCCCTTTGTTTTGCTGACTGGCTACCAGAGATTTTACCACATAGCATAGAGATGGGAGTGGATGGTGGATGAGAATGAGATGGAGCTAAGTTAAGTTTCAACCACGCTAAGCACAGGTAACTGCTAGAGCTACAAGGTCTCCTTTAACATTCATGAGATGTACTATTTAGGTTGTGGATGAAAAGGCCACAGCATGAATAGATACTGGTGCTTTTTGCAATACAGATTGCTTCGTGGGTAAGTAGCAGTATAACCAAATCTTCCGATATTAAAGTTTTTATTCAAATGTTTTATCAGAAGTCTCCAGCGTTAGTAAAGTGTGCCGTGTCCCCAAACTGGCTATAGAGCAACAAAACCAGGCCTTTCAGTGTGTAATCACACTGGAAAGGCATATGTCGTCGATGGCCTAATCCCTAAACCCTCCACCCTCTAACGCTTCACACACACACCCCCTCCCCTCTCCATCCCTTAACATATGGAGACTGGGGGGAATTAGTGCAGTTGAAGAAAATAAATTGGTTAAAGAGGCCAGCAGCTTAGATCCCTCAATATTCATTCCTGGGTGACCCGTCTGTGATTTCTTAGAAATAATGCAGTCATGGAAGGCTGCAGTATATCACATGCTCCTTCTGGACACATAACTCTCTTATATTGTTTTCGAAAAAGAAAACAATTAGAGTTGAACCCCACAAACTAACAGCTTGAGCCCAACAGGCTCCTTGTGTAACCCTATAACTACTCCCAGCCCAGTTTCAAACCAGATCTTGTTAAACAGGATTAGACTGGCTACCTGCCACTGAGTGGCTTGGACTGGAACTCTTATCTCTTCTCTTTAGATGTCTGCCAAGGACAACGTATTGGACAACGACCTACATTTAACAATACCTCATACAGCTTTTGTAAAAGGCTTATTTCTCACTGCCAGTGTAGGTATTGTGTTCCTGCCTCTAATTTTCCACGAGTAAGTTTAGGTTACTAGGCCACTTACATCCCTAATTAGGACCTAATGGCTGGGCTCTTGCTAAAAGGCACATTGGCTCAAGCCAATTAAATGTTTTGATGCTCGCCTTGACCACTAATGCGTAAATCTGGGTGTCTGGGTATTGATCTTGTTTTTTTATTCAAAGCGAGCATTTACAGTATGCCCTTGAGGACATGCACTCTGCACCCTGCAGAATGTACTACAATTTAGAAGTTTTGTGTGTGTATTTAATAGGACAGGACCTCGAGGGAGACTATAAACAGCAGAGAGGTCAGTGTCCTCCAATGCACACGTGACGAGTTTCAAGCAGCCGCCCTACTCTCCCTGGAAGCAGAGACACCAATTCAGTGGTGTAAGAGGCTTTGCGGCCAAATCCCCTGTTGATCTTCATAAAGTTTGTGTCTTACAACTAAGTACAGATGGTTTGCAGCTGGTTGTAAGGCTAGTAAATAACTTGGGTCCCTATTTTCGCCAAGGATTTGGCAGAGTAATTGCTCTCTCTGACAGTTTACCAGATTTAAATCAGTTCAGGCTTTGCTTTCCTTGCTCCATTTCTTCAATCATTTTTCTCACTGCTCACCACTCCCTCATACTGTCTAAAGCTTCTTATCTTCATTTGAATATTCTATCTTTTAGCAGAATCCATGTGTTTGCACCTAACAAGACAAGACAAGACAAGGGCAGTGATATATTTTCTTCAGTTTCACACTGCTTTTGCTCTAGCAGGGCTAGGTTGTGATATAAAACACTTCAAGTAAAATCTACACCTCAGATGTCAACACAACACTCAAAATATTGAAGATAAACATGTTTGAAGATAAGTTTACAATAAAGGCACAGTCAGTTGTTGGACTCTGGATAATTACACTTTCTGTATTTAACCTATAAAAAGGGGTCAAAGTACTTTTCCTAGCAATCTCATTTCAGGTCTTTAAAATAGAATTTGAGTTTTAATTAAAATAATGCAAATAAATAATGACAGATATGATATTTTAAGTTGCCTTTAATTGCCTAATATTAAAAGTTAGATTGGTGGCCTTATCTAACAATACTAAAATCTTTGGAATGCTGATCAAGAACTGAATTCTTAGACTTCCAACATTTCCTAATCCATGTTCCATAACAGACTGAAAGCTACAAGTTTAAATCAAACAACATTGCTGCTCCTGATTCAAACCTTGATGAATGTTTTAGTCTCGCAATTTCCTTTTTGGCTATACATTCATAACAGCAGTTTTTCAATTTGAAACTCCCGGTTTTAATCCATGACAAAGTAAAATTACAAATTGTTCTTTGGCAAAATAACATATTTATCTTTTAATCTGGTTCATGCATTTGTTTTTGCATAGTTAGAGTAATGTAATTCGGATTGCATACAGGACCGCCGTTAGGCAGATATCTCCCCTGGGATTTTGCTACTGCCAAAAGGCAGGGAAATTCTAATGAGCACATAGTTAAGGTGCTCACATATCTTATATCTATAAGAAGTGCGATCATCTGCTTGAGCAAAGTAAGCCTTCCCTTGGAAACAGCTTGACCCCAATGCTTTTTGTTTCCCCTTCGTGACATTGCTATTATTCAAACACATTCATAAATGTATATTAGTCTTCATCTTCTGCAAGTCAAAGGAGCTGGAACAGAGACAACTTATCTGCATAAGAGAGTGGGTAAGCGATGCCTTGGGGCATGAACAGATGGGAGTGTTTAACAACCTTAACCACATATCAAAACAAACAGACATATTTACCAGAACCAACACACCCTCACGCACCTCCTTCTCACTTTTCCTCTAAACATTTCTCCCACCAGCTCAGGATATCCCTATCCAAATGTTTAGTTAACCTGTCAGTTTGCTTCGCCTGAAATTCAAGATGCCATATTCCTCACTTTGGCACTCAATCCTCAGCCCCCCATCTTTTTCTCTCCCCTTTATGATGACATGAAAGCTCCCCTCGCAATATGAGAATACGTCTCCTCTGTCGTTTGATTCAGAACGAAGAGTTGAGATCACAGTAAACGCAGAGCTAGCTTGTCTTGTATAATAAAAGAGGTCGCTTAGAGCTACACCCCGCTGTACTGTGACAGCAACATCTACGAGACTTTTGATCACTTATCTAGCTGAATAGAATGCAACAAATATCTGAATAAAAGTGATGTAGTAATACACTGAATAGTAAAAACAAGAATGATGATGATGTTTTAATGCCTTACAGGGAATTCCTAAAATCTCATCTGCAGGTGTTGGAGACTGGCAGTAAAACAAAACTGCCAAACAGCTTGTCTTGTCCAATAATATGTCTTATGTGAGCACCGTCTGTCCTGTCCATTGAATATCAGGCCATTTGCCCTTCCTGAGAGGGCATCTCCCAGCAGGCTTGGCTACAGCCACCGAATGTTGCTGTTTATAAGGTCAATGCCACCATGGGGGGCGGCATATTCATTACACCCACCCCATGCTTCTGTTTGACTTTGGAAGTCTGTTTCTCTGTGGGTTCCTGTCATAAGGTCAGGTAGTTCTTACTGTCGTCCTCATCATGTTTCTCAATAGGTCTGGTAGGTCATTATGGCACCAGAATAAGTGAAATGACCATTAAATATAATCAAAACCCGAATGCAAGATTTACATCCCCTTGGTAAAGGATGGGTGGTTGTACACAAGACACAATCCAAGGTACAGTGATGTTCAGAGTCTTGACATAGTGAAATTCATTGAAACTAAACATCAAACGAGGCAAAAACAAATGAATTATTAAAAAAAAAATGTTTTCAATATGTCTGACACTAGAAACCTAGCAAATAAAGGTAATTGTTGTTTTATCTTTTAAAATATTGTAAAATACTTACATAAATGCAACTGTACTTTTTCATGGAAATTTACGCCTTTCTTTATTCATCAAGAAGTCTTCCAAGTTGTGTAGGTGTGATGTTCAACAGGACGTTTGGCTATGGTCAACAGTTGAGACCAATCCTCTCCTTTGGGACTGTCATTAGTCTGTTGGACTAGATGTCTGCTGTTATGAAATCAGTTTTAACTTCTTGCAGCATAAATTGAAATTTCCTTGGTCAAGACTTTCTACCACAATATGTTTAACGGTGTTCATGTGTGAGCATTGGTCCAGTTGTCAATGTGCAGTGTAAAAGTGATCAAGTGGTTGGGATGACTAGGAAAGGGTTATGAAGGCTAAGATCATTAAACAGTTTTAGGTGTTAAAAAGCTTGATCGCTCAGATAATAAAACCCTTGTCATGATTCTGAGTTTTTATTACTATATCCTGTCTGGTGACCTGGTCATACTCTACCCTGCCTCTTGCCCAGTGACTGCTGGAGAACAACAGCCTCCATGTGGGCGTGCAAGGATTAGCATGGGTGGTTGGAAATCTCTTGTCTTTACACATGCAACATTTTCCAAAAGTCAGAAACTTTTAACTTTCCAGAAGTTAAAAAAAAGTAAACATTTTTATGTAGCATTGTCAACTTTCAGGCCTTTTCAGAGTTCATACATGCAACAACAAAAAAATTTACTTTCACATCCTTACCCAGATACTTTCAAAGCCTTGCAGACTGTAATGGTTTTTAGATTAATTGAACCCAAGAACAGAGGGCAAGACCTGGAAACTAAACAGTCGCATACATGATACAAGCGTCAAAAGGGAAGAATTGGCAAAGCAATAGAAGGATCCCGCTGTGAAGGAGGAAATCAGAGGAGCTTAAATGGTATGGAGGTTGATTACTGAACAAGGAGCAGGTGGTTGATTGTTAACATGGTCCAGCTTAGAGAAGGAACCAGGCAGGCGAGCTAAAGGGAGGAGAGAAAATGGGCACAGATGGGCAGAACCTGAACCTTAGGCCCCAAAAAAAATAAACAACAAGATCTAAAATCTAAAATTCACAAGATAATATTATTCATTATTAGATTTAGTCAGCTGGGCACAGACTGCAGCAAAACATTTGATAAAACCTCACATTCTTTTTTTTCCCCTCGTTATTTTTTATTTTTTTCAGTCAAATTTTAATCAGTAATGCAAACCATAAAGGGATTTCTTTTCTCACCTTCATCAGAAGCTAAATCTATCGTTTTATACCAATGTTTGGTCTTTCAGTCGTTTAAATAGGCTCTCCTGTCTGGTTTTTATGTACTTTAGGGTTGTGTTTTGGTTTTTAAGGAACAGCATGTTAAAATGGTTATGGAGCATGAATGCACTGCAAAACTGCAAATGTAGTAGTCAAAACTCTCAACACTCTGCATACGTCTCAGAAACTGATGTGTAAAAAATGTAATTTTGAAATATATGTATAGTTTTGAAGCAGAGTAAGAGAGAGGCAGAGACGCAGAGTTAGGTAGTGTTGGGGATTGAGAGCTAAGTGAGGTTGTTAGGAAGCGGCGCTGACAGTCCAATCCGGCGCCGCTACCATTCTTAAGACAGCTCCTTTTGTTTCTGCCTCCCCTTTCTCTGGCAGCATAAGAAAAAAAGAGGGTGAATCTTTGTGTGTGCTGTAACCCACTGACACCTCCCTCTGATCTGCCTCCTGAACTCTACCTTCTAATGCCCCCCTTCCTTCCTTTTGTGCTGCATCCCTTCCCCAGCTCTCTAGCCTCACCTCCACCCCTAAACCACCCCCCTTCTATCTCCAATCCCTGTGCTTATACCATTGCCTAGAGTCACTCTCCTGGTTGCCACAGTAACCAGCTCACCTCTCTCCCCTCTGTCTTCCTCCCTCTCACAATGCACCTAAACTAGAGAATCTGTCTCAGTCTGACAGAGACAGAGACAAGGCAAATTGGAGGGAGGCATATTTCAGAAAGACGGCTGTTGTGCAGTTCTCTGCTTATCTCCTGTTCTCATCCAGGCGTGCGCTGCAGAGCAGACAAAGAGAGGTTGTAGGAGAAGAAAAGGGCGAACAGTCAAAATATAAGGGATATACCAGGAGACGGAAAACAGACTGGAAAGCCACATGTGAGCAAAGTAAGCAATATAGGAGTGACAAGCTTTTTTCACCACCTTTATTTATATACAGTAACACTGGGGCTAAGCAGCATGTGCCACCTGCTCCATCCACTCTGACCCATCCCCCTCTACCATGAGGCCACCAAAATCCCCACCATTACCCAGTGGCCTGTCAGGTGGAGGAAATCCTATCCTCTCATAGCAGTGTTGAGCATCAGACATGTTGAGCACCTGAGCACTCTACCTGTCTGTCAGCGTCTGCCACAATCTCTCCATCTCTAAACCCTAAGCCCACTGACCAATTTTAGCGCTTTTACCTCCTCATTACCCTGGACAAAACACCAACTGGTGGCACAATCACAGAGGGAGCAGAATGGAAATCACTTACATTCATTCAGATATTATTTGCTAATTTTTCCCCCCTCTGCTTGGTAGTGGCATGTTAAATGCTCCCCCAGTGATTGTGGTAATTTAGTGTAAAAAAGGTAATTTGGGGTGCTGATGGCTATTTCTCTACTCAACAGCTCCCGTTTTTGTCCTTTTGTGAGCTGCTGACGTCCAGATTACATTGAAGATATAATTGGGTATTTTAAATTGCAGTTAATGAATGATAGAAATCAGCTCAGTCATCATTGATTATCACTTTGCAGGGAGTGCATCATACATTAGGCCATCATTTACTCAAGAGGATTCATTTGCATATAGGCTAAAGAGAAATAGGAGAGCACTCCCACACTCAAAGAGGCAATCTTTCATGCGGGAGCCGTCGTAGCACAGCCGACGGATCTCCTGTTTGGTTTGTTTATGATTTGTGTACATCATTAACGGTTGTTAACATAAATATCAAAGTGCATATTGGTTGACTGGCTGTTATTTATGACTTGAATCAGTTTTACTGAGTCAGGATTTACTATTTTATATTGTTTTGATCATTCAAATCTGATGGTTAAAAACAGATGTTTATCCATTGAGTTAAAACACAGTAATAGGAAACTGAAGCAAACAGATTTTTACTTAAAAACAATCCTTCCATCCACATATCTGTCAAAATATCCACATATGTGTTTGTGCATTTATTCTTGCCATACCTATCTATCCACATTCCATCCATCCTTGCAGCCTTGTATGCTGTGTTTATGGGCCTCCTCAGTGGGCAGAGCTGTTTAACGAGGATGGAGGGACAGCGTGGCACTAATTGCAGCATGTGATTTATACCAGGCTGGGACCATGCTGGAACACAGGCAGACGATAGTACTCTGAGAGCAGCTGCTTTGCCCAATATTTACTTAACCCTCTGCCGGCGGGCCTGGCACTAGCACTGCTGATGATGGGTCTACGGGGAGTCGTTTCACCACTGAGTGCTTTGTACAGCAGCCGAGCCGGGTCGGCGTGAAGGGACCAACTCAGAGTGGGAGCGTACGAGCGGTAGATTGGAGCAATTAGCTAGAAGAATTTGATTGGTCCCAAGAGAATATTACTATCCGTGAGGAGTCGTTGCCAGGTGATGCAACGACAACACGGTTTAATAGCCAGAACCTTCCAGTAAGCTTTGACAAATAAATTGTAAGAAAAATGTTCATCTATGCCAGATTTTATTCTGTTCAGCAATACAGAAAAGTCTTCCTTTTGAGCATTTTTTACATTTTCTAAATTTGACTGGATTATTTTTAACCACGTCCAGTGTTCTGTCATGCATTAGCGGTGACAGACACGTCCATCCCACGCTTGTCTGTGCGGCTCATCTGGAGTGACGGTCTGAAAAATCTGCGGGTTGCATCTGCAGCTCAATTAGTCACACCTTAAAGAAATTAGCAACTGGAGGTGGCAAAGGAATGAAGGAGGTAAAAACTCAATAGTCCTTATGAATCTGATTATTTATTTATACTTCAAATAGGTAAAAACATTCCTGATCACATTTTACTTGAGAACAAGTACTTGCGGGAACGATGCAGAGAAAATGCAATAGTAGCAAAGAAAGATGGAGAAGTCAGAATCAGTCACTACAGCAACGTTGATTGATATTCTTCAGGTGGAGCAGCTGTCAAGCGGCCTGACCGCTGCAAGCTAATGCGTTGTGGGGGTACAGCGAGCAGGGGGAGGGAAGAGAAGCAAACAAAAAGACAAAAAAATCAAAAAGGGGAGGAAACAGAGGGGACCTGGACTGACATGGAACACAAAATATTCTTTCATTGTTCTCACAACCGTGGTGAACACCTGCATCAACAGTAACATTAAATTGTTTTTAATCTTTATAAATTAAATCCAGATGGATAATAAACTATAGCTTCACAAAATAGACAATTTTATTTTTTAGGGTTTAAAACTTTGGATTTATGTTATTAATTTAATTAACTTATTATCAAACTTGCAACTAGAACCATATTATTTTTAGTTTGAGAAACTGAAAACATGAGTTATGCAGAATGAGAAATACCAAAACCTTCAGCAGTTAACGGGAAAGGCTGAATATTGTCACATTTTTTCCCTTAATGCTTTAAACCTTGTTCTGTGATAAAACTGCTGCTTATCCTTTAATGCAATGTTACTTCTTCTCCACTCCAAAATCATTTTAACACTTAAAAATGAACAAAACCTGTAAATCAGAAACCCTTACCTTGCTTTTGGTTTATGTCTGTGGGTGTTGTTGCTTTAGTGGCTAAAGGCTGTAGTTCAAGGCAGAAACCCAAGTCACACCAATGCAGAATATTTTTTTTATGTAAAACAGTCCTACTCAAAATATATTTTCTGTATATTTCTTAGTCATGGCTGAGTTCTCTTGTAAGGAATCTCTGTCTTCAGCACCACGGAGAGCACCAGTCGCCCAGTTTTTCAGGAGCTGGTTGGTCATGTTTAGTGTGATGAAAGCTTCATGTTGTCTTTCAAATTAGTCTGTACTAATTTTTTTTCAGTGTTCTTTTTCATCCACTAAATAAGTACACTCCAAGCAGGACAAAACAAAACAAACAAAAACATTGATTTACAGTGTCTTCACACTGACAAAAAGTGCAATAGTTTTTATGGTACAGTACTTTATTCTAGTTGACTTAAAATTAATACACTTGAAAATTGTATATTATCACATCCCACCTCTCCTTAATCCTCTCAACCTCCCCTCTTGGTGTGTTTGTAATGTCGGCAGGAAGACTGGCCAAATAAATTTTAGCATTTAAACTAACTTTAAATGCCTTCACTCAAACATGTTGCATTCATACATAATACATAATTCACTTGTAGTCACGTTTTTAGTGCTTTGGTTAGATTTATGAGTTTTTTTCTAGAATAGAAATTGGATCAGTGTCTGATATACAGTATGGAAAATATTGAACAATAAAACTGAACACTGTGTTGTGGTTTGATGTTGTGATAAAATCTTAAAAATAGAGTTGGTTAAAATTCTGTGTAGTCCGCTGCCAACAGTACATAACCAAAACTCACAGCCTCCAAAGGAACACTGCACTTATCTGGTCATCTTACCTAGATATGGCTGTCCACCTTAACTAAGCGGATAACTAAAGAAAACAGTATTTACAGTGAAAAACTAGATGTACTTTAAGTATTAAACAACAAATTGTGGAATAATTAAAAAAGCTTGTACTAAGCGTTCAAATGAAGGCATTCATTCATGTAGAGGTTTACAAGGCATCTGTGTCTTTATTGTTTTACATTTAAATATTAAATTATTATTTGTAGTTTTTGGAAATGCAATCATTAACTGGAGAATTGAAATCACAAACACTTATATTTTCATCAAAACAATGAGCTTTATTTTACACAGCTGAGATTATAAAAAACATCCCATAGTCACCATGTTTGACTGATCTTACCTCAGCATCATTCCATCTTCTCTCTCCACCTCTTGGCTCTCCAGCCTTATCTCTCGGCGCTCACTCTCCCACCCTGCCCCTCTGTTCCTCTCCTCAGAGTGGTTCCTGAATATTTAGTAAGCTTGAATTACCGAGGCCCTCAACTGTAATGATGGGAAAATCAGACAATTAAAGCAGAAGGGCTCTGGCTATAAGTCTCACCTCCCCCAGAGGAGCCAGAGATTATTTAAAGTCGCACACTGTTTGATTATCTAATCCTCCTCGTGCCCCCTCTGCTTTACTCACAGAGCAGCGTCGCTTTGCTCCACTTGCCACCACAAATTACCATGAAACACCAATGAGCTCTGTGTTTAAACTCATTTTCATGAGCTGGAATGTTGTGCCAGGAAATCCCAAAGGGAGTAAGTATCCATATATAGGTTAGCTACTTTAAACATAGGTTATGCCTGTGCTGCTTTCAGCCTTCCAAGGCATCCCTGTAATGTTCACACTTAGTAAATGTAATTATTATGGTGGTAAATGGTGCCAAATTACATTGAAAAAACATGTTACTTGGTTAGAAAATTGACATTTTCTGTTATCAGATGAATGTGTCAGTAGAGGGGAATGTTGCTTTCAGTCAACGTCTCTTTTCCCCAGGTGCCACAAAGGCGATTCAGGTTAATCTTATTTTTTTCCGCTTCTTTAATCCAATAAAATTAAGAAGCTGAAGGACAGGAAATAAGCCCTATTTTCTTCCAACAAGCCGGGTTTGTTTGGCTATCCTTAAATGTCCTTAAATGATATTCTGGACAAAGTGATGGATTGTGATGGACATTTTCAGCTTCCCTAGTGTCCAGTAGAGCGACGCACACACACACTCAGAGGTTTACAGAATACAGAAGGCTGATATTCATGATTGTACAGCTGAGGCTCAACACTAGCTCATTTAGTTTTGGCCAGAGAGAGGCCAATGATAACATTGTAAACACATAAAACACACAGGACTTAATAGCTGGACTCCAGCGCTGGCTAATAACCCTGTACAGTCCTTCATATAGTGAGAGAAAAATTGGGAACTATTGTGGAGAGATTTCCTCGCTCAGATTTGATCAAGATAGAAAAAAACTTTTTTAAACCCTCTCTTCAACAAGGCAAGGATCCAGCTGCCTCTTTCAGTCTAAAGAAAAAGAGAGATCTTTTATCAGAGCTTCCTAAGGAGTTCCACACAAATGGACTCCATTCTACAAATATCATTTGATTGTGTGTTGCATAATGGACAAAGTATCTGACAAAGACTGCCAGTGTTGGCTTTATATTAGACTGGCTAGAAGAGATCAGTTTATATCCAGTAGTCATTGACATTAGATGTCAATTTTATTTTTTATTCTTTTATTAAAATTTGTACGAATCACTTATCAAGTTTTACATGTATACCATAGTATACAGTATAACATTGAGGCTCTAATATTACAATTTTTTTATTGATTTTCTAAATTATTTTTACAGGGCCAAATATACACAAATAAAATCCACTTCATTTTTAAATAAATGGCAATTAAGGCATTACAATACCTTAAAATGAAAAGGCCCGAAGCATATAAAGTTTGGGTTTAAAGCACTCATTAGATTAATAATACATAATAGTTCATACAACTATACAAAATATTAAATTACTCTAATATTTCACCTTGTATAGACAAAAGACCCTTACTTAGGTTAAAGGATGAAGGCACCAAGAACACTAATGTTGCCAGTTAAGCCCATTTTAAAGCATGGACTGAAAGGCTGCAGACCAAGAAAATAGTCTCTTCTGTGAAGCAACTAACTTCTACTTCAAGTGAAGTTTGCAGTTTGCTACATGGGAAGATTAAATTTCTTTTGAAAATGTCAGATGAGGAAAAGGTTAAGGGGTTTATCTACCGTGACCAGAAGTATGGTTTTATGAGTCATGCTACATCCTAGCGTTCTGTTGTGCTGCAAGTAGTAATGTTGCATTTCACAAACTGAATAGTAAAATGAAGAAGCTCTACTTCCAAATCTTCCCACCTTACCTAAAATAAAAAATTCAATAGTTGAAATTTTGAAACAATTGGATGTTCCAGTAGTAAAATGAGCCCAAATACATCTAAAGGGATTTTGAAATGAATAAAAAAGCCAATATCAAGTTTATTGATCTTATTTACTAATTAGATTAATATTGACCGCCGTTGTCTTAAAACACAGCCACATTGAAGAAACTTCAATTGTACCAAAAACTTACCCGAAATTATGCCAGAGGCTTACTGATAGCTACAGCAAAATTGTGTTAACATTTTAAAATTTAAATAAGATTTAGCCAAATGTATTTGTGATGCTCAAAGTATACGATTGAAGATAACTGTATAGTTTCATTATGCATGTGGAGTCCATGATCATTGTGGATCCTTTCGGTGTAAAGATTTAAAAACAGGTTTAAAACTATTAAATATCCGGATAAAAACCCCTCATATGTCTTCCATGGTAAAGCTTTAAAGCTTGATCAGCCCTTTAACTAAATACTAGAATGTGGGGCAATGATGTGGCTTCGGGGTTTAAGCTTTCTTTCAGCCTACTGATTTGAATATCATTCAGCTTCTATTTGCATCTAGTTTTAATAGCAGTTTACTCAGTGAAGCAGAAGATGACATCTTTATCTGCGGCTGACACACGAGGCCGTGTGCCTGAGGCTAGTGTGTGTCTAGTTAATGAGCAAAGGGATGCTGCTGCTGATTAGGGGCGGCAATAAAAACACTCCAGTGAAGGAATAAAACTGGGCTCAGGCCCAGTCAGTTACAGCCCTGCTACTGCTGGAGGTTAGCCGGGAGTCTCATTTCTACTTCTGTTTATTTCAGTAATTCTAAAATGAGGAAATATCTCATGATTAAAGAAAGGAATGAAAATAGTTAACTGAATTAAGAAGATCTGAAGTACACTTGTTTAGGTTGAGAAAATCCCAATGCTAGGAGTTATATTCACTATTGGGACCCTTAAAACAAAAATAGATTAAAATTGAAGGATGGATCTCTCAGGGGAATTGGACCGGACTTCTTTACCAGGTTCTACATGGGTAGGATGTGATAAATGAGTCTCCAACCTTTGTAATAGACATCTACTGTCCTGCAGGTTTCTCCAACATACCTGAATCAGGTGAATGGATTATTCTCAGGCTTTTGCCAAACATGGCGCTAATGAGGTAATTCCAGGGTTTGATTCACCTGCGTCGGAGCAGCGACATATTTAAAACCAGCAGGACAGATGTAGATGTTTAAATACCTCAGTACACCCTCCTTTAATCTACGGAGATTGAAGATTGGCCAAATTATTCAAAGATCTATGTCTCATTTAGAGCCTTTGACTGCGATAAGGAGCGACTCCCAAAGGTATTTTTCAATGTCGTTAAAATACTGGACTTGCCAAAAGGACTTAAATATTGGTGTGGGAAAAGACCTCCTACACATCATGACACCCTTACATTTCAGATACAGTGTATGCTTAATAAGATTATAAGAGATGATTAATGATGTGTGTCTCTGTCCACTCCAATATTAGACTGGACAAACTGAATTTCAGGTCTCCCTAGTGCTGCAGTGCTAAGAATACTGCACAATAAGCCAATGTGTTGTTATGGCAACCCCAGCAGCTGTCAGAGCACCTCCTGCAAGAGTGAAAGATGACTTTTATTACACGAGCTGCAAACACTAGTGGGGTCCCCCTTCTTCAATAGGCGTACGTGTGCCAGCCTGATCAAATCCTAATTTCAATACCAATAATTGAGATCTGGCATAATTAGAGTGCAGCCCTCATGGACTCACTCTCATCATTACACACTGGCGCCAGTCCTCCTGTCACATTATCATACTGCTGAACAATGTGGCATCGCATATTGTAAGATTATAGAACCAATTTGAGATTGTTGAAGAGACAACTGCTTGTAAATTACATCATTATGGACATAAATGTATTCTACTATAAAGTACTTTATTATACTGATTATAGTACCAGAAATAGCTTTAGCCTACCTGCAGGGAGATACCATTCTCACTCATATTAGGCATAGGTATTATGAAAGTTGTTAATGTCAAACAGCTTTGTACTATTCTTAAACAGCAAGTACACATTTTTTTACTTCAGAGTCTGGCATGGCCTGTTTAAAACATAAGCGTCTTTTATGGTGGGAAACACTTTATTTCAGACTAATAACGTATTACTTTGTATTTGCTTATGAACTTTTACAGACAGAACTGAAATCTGAGCTGAGCTGTATCAGATTTGTAAGTTGTGATATTTTGTGTGAGATATGAATAAACCTGAACTGACCAAGTAATTTCCCCCTTAACAGTGTGTTGATTATTTCTTTTCAGAGCAGTATTTAATTAAGAATGTAGATCTACTGTCACCACGTTAGTTGGCCATGCATGTTGCTGTATTTAAAAAAAACATACAGACGGATTGCTTGAACTTTTTTGAACATCAACTTCTAGTTGGTCTTTAAAATTTGTGTGTTGTTTCTGATTTAATCCTGTTTTATACTCATTTTCTGTCAAGATAAATTCCCAGTGTTCTCCTGCATCATGACAATATTGCGGAAAGTGGTAGCACAAAGTTATTCTCCTTTAACTGATCGGAAAAAGATGGGATTTTCTACTCGAGCCAGATAGCAGCTTATTCAGGTCATAGCTGGACCAGAGACTGACCTGCACAGAAACAAATGCTTGTTTTCAAATCTTTGTAATTACATTTTTCCAGAATACACTTTTCAAGTAGCATCTCTGTAATATAACAATTTAAAGTTTTTTTCTGGTTATTAGTTCAGTGACCTCAAGCTTTAATTCAATATTTTCTTCTCGCAACTGACTTTGAGTGGTCAAGGTTACCAGTGACACCATGGGCCTGGGCTGTCTCATGGGACCATGGTAGACTCACTAATACACTCCAAGACAGTTGCACAGCAGGGACTCTGCCAGCAGAGTGATGAGGAGGCACTTTTTATCTGCATTGTTTAGCTGACTGCACTGGTTTCCTGTCAGTGGGATCCAGACTGTTGTTGATCAAGTTCAAGTTAAAGTTCTGAGGAGCTCTACGGAAAAATGGCTTAGTACAGCTTAACATTAACTACTTCTTTTTTTTCATATATCATTACCTTTCAAAGATTAACAGAATTTTTTTTTATTAACAATGTGTTCCCTTTTTTGACTACTACACTAAATTACACAAAGCAGTTGCCTTAGTCAGCGTAGGGCTCAGAGATATGGACGTACTGGGTTCCTGTTAAGATCTGTCAGGCAGACAGCGCTGACACTTTTGTTGATAATTGCTCTGCCTAGCCATGATCTGAATTAGCATATGAAAGTTATGCCTTTTTTCCCCTTCCCTCTCTGGAATCGCATAGCTGTAAGCCAATTTGTAAGTCATTAAAGATGACAGAAAGTGGTTGTATCCCAGAGGTGCTCTTTTTCTCTTGATCTTTAATTTTTTTTGTCTCTCTCCTTTAGCGTGTCTTCACCTCCTCCTCCCATCATATCCTTCGTCTTCTCATGTCTCAATTATAACTGCAATGAAATGCCTTAAACGAGTTGTTCTGATTCTTTGGGTTAAAGCAGGCGGATCAGGGCAGATGGTCGCCCAGCAAGATCAGGTAAAAGGGCTCAGCCATGCCACCGTGTGTCATTGTGTTCCACCTCAATGGAAATCCACATTAACCTCTGTGTCTTCTCATGACATATGTACTGCAGTCCAAACTGTCCTTGGCGAAAAGTGCTTCAATAGCACGCAGGCACAGGCATGATTTTCACTTTTTCTATTATATTGCACAAGCAATTAGTTTTTTTTTGCTCACTGCAAAGTGTCCTAGAGAACAAAACATGTACTTGCAGGCTCAGCGTGGCTTAAACAGGGATTAATTGAAGCTATTTAGTGACGATCCACAGAAAGGGACTTGTGTTTGCAGCAGCAGTGATGCCAAAGCGGCTGGGTGGGCCAAAGAAAAGAAAGAGGAAACGACTGATGGTCCTGCAAGCCACCTGGGCTGAAACAAAGCCATAATTTACAAAATGTACACTGTGAACAAAAACTCTGCCGCATATTTTCAACATATTCTACAACTGATCAGAGGGGAGGCTGTATGTCAGACTCCCTTAGTATGCACTGGGTGGAGCGGGGAGAAGTATCGGCAAGCACCTTCAGTCATTATTTTTGACCGTAACTCCCTGATGCTGTACGAGGTGTTAGCACATTAACAATCACTTGTATGCACACACAGTGGAGAATGATAGTACGCATGAAGATTTTAATATACAGGCAGAAATCCCTACACCCTACAAGGATGCAACCACTTAGTATGTATGTTTGGTCTGCAGCTTTGTGTTAGTAATTCTGAGTGACTACTGGATGAGGTATGGTCAGGGTTTAACCAAAGACGCAATTAAACTGTATTTTTTTTTTTTTGGTTTTGTTATATAGCATGTTTTACAGCATTGTAAAAGTGTATATAATGGCATGAAATGTTGAGGTTTTAGTAATAAAACAGGCAGGTGGTGTCCAAACTTTCTTCCATAGGGACTTATTGAATGTACCTGTGTGCCACTCAAATAAACTAGTGTCTTGTTACAGCAATAATAATCCTTTTTGTTGATTTCTTTTTTTTCCCAGCTTAACAATTTGCTCATCACTGAATACAGGCAACCAACAGTGAAGTCTGATGTATGTGACAAACATACATCAACAGTTTTCATGCAATTTGTTAGTACAAATGCCAAGGTCAGTGCTGTGATATGCCGTCACAGGACATATTTTTAAACTCCCGTATTATATTTAAGTCATGTTAGTGGAGAAGGTATCATGATGTTTAGGCTTCTGACCCACATAAACTGAGAACTCTCAGGAGAACAGTTATAATGAATTTTATTGAAGTGTAATGGAGTGAGACCCGGCAACGGGAGACAGCGGGAGACAGTGATGTTCGGCAGGACAGCAAGGACAGTGGGACAGCGGGGAACGGCAGGAGGCTCGGAGGGGCACGGCGACGTTGGAGACCGGAGACCATTGAGGTGGAGGACAGGACAGGTAAGTAGTTGTAACGTTGTGAGAGGATAGTACTGGACAGATCTTACTTGTGATGATGGATGTTGACGCCAGGGGGGAAGGTGATAGGTGAGTTCCAATTCAGCGGTGGAGAGTGGAGTTGTTGTCCAGAGGAGAGTGCACGCCAGATGGAGTAATGCTGGAGCGGGCAGATCGAGCCGAGCCAAGAGGAGCGGGGAGACCAGATGGATGCGGTGGAAGGAAGAGAGATTTTGTGAGGGAGAAGCGCTGGTGATGACGGGAACCTGAGGTGAGTACAACGGTTGTTAGGTGCGTGGGAAAAAAAAGCAACAAAGTAACAAATAAAACTCATAAAGACTAGAGAACCAACTGGAGGCAAAACTAGGGCACAAGAGAACTACAAAAAACACACGAGAACTAGAGAAGGCGCTGAGACAAAGATTACCAGGAGTAACAAACACTTAGGCGTCGAGTAGCTGGTCCACCACTCCTCTTATACTGGCCCAGCTCATCAACGCCAACAGGGTGCGCCTGGGGTGGCAAACGCTCCAGCAGAGGACGAGCACGGATGACCCCCTGTGGACAACTGGAGAAGTGCTGAAAGGAACTCACTCTGACAGTATCCCCCCCCCTCCCCCCCAAGGACCGCCACTCGGCGGTCCAGAAGACGAGAAAGAAGCCTCAAAATCATATATAAGGTTAGGGTCGAGGATTAAGGAGCGGGCCACCCAGCTACGCTCCTCGGGACCGTAAACCTCCCAATCGACGAGGTATTGGTAACCTCGACCTCGTCGATGCGCAGCCACGATCCTCCGGACATGTGAGACACCGGAGGGCTAACTAGATCTCCTGGTTCAGTCGCTCCTTCTGACCGTTGGATTGGGGATGATACCCAGATGTTAGGCTAGACTTGGCCCCCAGTGCTGAACAGAAATGTTTCCAGACCTGAGAAGAAAACTGGGGGCCACGGTCAGACAGGATATTGACGGTTATATCGTGAAGCCGAAAAACATGCTTGACCAGGAGTCGGGCAGTCTGGATATCGGATGGTAACTTGTGTAATGGGAAAAGGTGACAGGCTTTAGAGAAACAGTCGATAATGGTGAGGATGGTAGTCATTCCCTGAGCCGGTGGAAGACCGGTGTTAAAGTCAGCTGCTATATGGGACCAGGGACGCTTGGGGATCTCGAGTGGTTGTAGGAGGCCAGAAGGAGGTCTGTTGCTGGTCTTATTTCTGGAGCAGATGGAGCAGGCTTGTACATATTCACTAACATCTTTATAGAGTTTAGCCCACCAGAATCGAGGAGAGAAAAGGGCTATGGTCCGACTGGAACCAGGGTGACAGGAAAAGCGGGACGTGTGAAACCAGTGAATAACTTGAGAGTGGACTGTGGAAGGTACTTACTTTGTTCTCTGGGGAGAAGTCCGGGGATCAGGTTCATGAAGTAGAGCATTTTGGATTATGCCCTCGATCTCCCAGGATACCGAGCCAACCACGCAGTCGGGGGAAATGATAGGAGCTGGGTCGGAGAGGATTTTGTCCGGGGAGAATAGGCGGGAGAGGGCATCTGGTTTTAGGTTCTTTGAGCCGGGTCTGTAAGAGATGGAAAGGTTGAAACGTGAAAAGAAAAGAGACCAGCGTGACTGTCGAGGATTGAGACGTTTAGCAGACTTTATGTATTCTAGGTTGCGATCGTCGGTCCAAACCAGCGCCGAATGGTTAGCCCCCTCCAGCCAATGAAGCCATTTTTCGAGTGCTAACTTGATTGCAAGCAGTTCTCGGTCTCCCACATCATAATTGCGCTCGGCCGGTGAAAGACGTCGGGAGAAAAAGGTGCATGGATGGATTTTGGATTCCTCCTCCGATCTCTGGGAGAGGATGGCTCAAACTCCCAGTCGGAGGCTTCGACCTCTAATGTGAATTGGCAGGATGGATCTGGTTGGACTAAAACGGGTGTTTGAGAGAAGAGGTTCTTGAGGTCTTGAAAGGCCTTGTCAACTTCGGGAGTCCAGGTGAATGTTCTTTTTGTGAAGGTTAAGGCTGTGAGAGGGCAAACGGTCTGACTATAATTCCTAATGAAACTGCGATAAAAGTTGTCAAATCCTAAGAAGCGTTGTAGTTGTCGTCTTGTGTCAGGTGTGGGCCATTCGGTCACTGCGAGAACCTTAGTGGGGTGTGCTCGGATCTGCCCGGACTCGAAGATGTAACCAAGAAAGGTTATGGAGGATTTGTGGAACTCACACTTCTCAGCCTTGACACATAAACGATTCTGGAGGAGATGTTGGAGCACAAGTCGGACGTGGGATCTGTGATCGGTGAGATCTTTGGAGAAGATGAGGATGTCGTCTAGGTAAACAAAAACAAAAATGTTTCGAAATCACGGAGAACGTCGTTGATCAGGGCTTGAAACACGGACGGAGAATTGCATAAACCAAAAGGCATGACGGAGTACTCAAAATGACCAAGGGGATTTTTGAAGGCAGTTTTCCATTTGTGCCCCTAGCATATGCGGACAAGATGGTAGGCGTTGCGAAGATCCAGTTTGGTGAAGATTGTGGCCGTGTGAAGGGACTCGAAGGCAGAAGTGATAAGGGGTAGAGGGTATTTTTTCTTTATGGTGATGTTATTTAATCCTCTATAGTCGATGCAGGGTCGGATTGAACCATCCTTCTTGGTGACAAAGAAGAAGCCTGCCCCGAGGGGAGATGAGGAGGACCTGATAATACCAGTGGCGAGGGACTCACTGACATAGGTCTCCATCGATTCCCGCTCCTTATGGGAGATGTTAAAGAGACAACTGGCAGGTAGGGGGTCTCCGGGCAACAGGTCAATGGCGCATTCGTATGGTCTTGAGGAGGTGGAGTGCAGGCCTTACTCTTATTAAAGACCTGCTTAAGGTCCAGGTATTCCTCGGGTATGTTGCTGAGATCCTGGGAAGCGATGGAGATGTTCTTCTGGGGCGGGCTAGGATGAACGGCGGCCTGGAGACAGGAGGAAATGGAGCAGTCAAACCAGTGTGTGGTGGGGTTGTGGGAGTGAAGCCAGTCAAAACCTAAAATAATATGGGGTTGAGAGGAGGAAAAAACAAAAAATGAACGATGCTCTTTATGATTAGCAGAAAGGACTAACTCTAGAGGATCAGTGATGTGGGTGATCTGGGGTAGGGACCTACCATCAAGAGCAGAGATTTGGAGAGGGTTTTCTAACGGGGAGGTGGCCAATTGTAATTCCTCAACTAGTGCTTGGGCTATGAGGGATTGTTCACAACCGGAGTCAACCAGAACGGAAAGAATAAATGACTTCTGGTTATGAAATATGGTGGCAGGAAGAAGAAGACGAGACTGACTAGGTCGGGTGTTACGGTCCGCCTGTTGCCTAGTATTTACAGGCGGACCCTCTCGGGGAGCTTCTCCTTATTGAGGCTGGGACAGTTGGCTATGAAGTGACCGGGAGTTCCAAGGTAAAGGCACTCTTTACACTGCATCCTCTTTTGCCGTTCCTCCGGTGACAATCTGGTTCGTCAGACCTGCATGGGTTTTGGTCCCGGGGGGCGACGATCTGCAGGGTTCCCGGCTAGCAGAAATTCTATGGTTAACCCTTAAACAGTCTCTCTCTCTCAGACGGCCGTCAACTCGAGCAATAAACTCGTCTAACGTGGGCAGCTCATCAAAAAGGGCTAGTTCGTACTGCAATTGCTCGTCTAAAGCAAAGAAAAATGTGCTCATTAATGCACGAGGGTCCCAATCTAAACGGGCGGCCAGAGTTCTGATCTCTATGGAGAACTCAGCAACAGTTCTAGAGCCTTGTTTTAATTTCTGTATCTTCCGGGAAACATTTAAATAATCCGTCTCATGGCCAAAAACCATCATAAATTCCTCCTTAAAGTCCTAAAAGGACAAACTGAACGATGAAAACGCGATTCAGCCCATTTCAGCGCTGTTTCGAACAACTGACCGACAACAAACGCTATTTTGGCGTCATCATTGAGAAAAGAGTGCGGGGAGTGGGCGAAAACCAACGAACACTGCATCATAAAGCTCCCACAGCCGCCAGCCCTCCCCGAGTATCTTTCCGGAACCGGAAGTGGAACCCCTCGGGAAACCGGAACCGGAAGATGACGGTGCGGAAGTGGCGGCGACGGAGGAAATGAAGCGGTAGCGCCCTCGTAAGGCGTGGGAACCAGGTCGGAGGGTTTAGGGAAGGTTAGAGGTCAGTTCCAGTTCAGCGGTGGAGAGTGGAGTTGTTGTCCAGGGGAGAGTGCACGCCAGATGGAGTAATGCTGGAGCTGGCAGATCGAGCCGAGCCAAGAGGAGCGGGGAGACCAGATGGATGCGGTGGAAGGGAGAGAGATTTTGTGAGGGAGAAGCGCTGGTGATGACGGGAACCTGAGGTGAGTACAACGGTTGTTAGGTGCGTGGGAAAAAAAAGCAACAAAGTAACAAATAAAACTCATAAAGACTAGAGAACCAACTGGAGGCAAAACTAGGGCACAAGAGAACTACAAAAAAAACACGAGAACTAGAGAAGGCGCTGAGACAAAGATTACCAGGAGTAATAAAAACTCTCAGGCGTCGAGTAGCTAGTCCACCACTCCTCTTATACTGGCCCAGCTCATCAACGCCAACAGGGTGCGCCTGGGGTGGCAAACGCTCCAGCAGAGGACGAGTACGGGTGACCCCCTGTGGACAACTGGAGAAGTGCTGAAAGGAACTCACTCTGACAGAAGGAGGTTGAGGGGCAGAGAGTTCTGTAAAACAAACATGCAATAGTTAAAGCTCAACTCCTCTAATTTTAGTTGATCAGAGGTCAAAATGATCATTACAGTATGCCAAGATGGTACAGTCTTTTACATAGAAGAAGAAACACTGCCTATTAGCATTATCTTATGTCACCGACGAGCTGATGAAAGGGAAATTGCTCCACCACAATGATTAGTGTGGAGAAAGCTTCCATACATATAGGAAATACAGTGAGGAGATGTACCTGTTGTGTGAAAACTCAGGTAAGACACGTCAAACAGAAAAAAAATGGATGCAACATTGGTTATTTCAGTCCAAATTAAGCCCAGACAATGATAATAACAGTAAGGTTTCATTAGCCGATTAGATCAACGTCAACCATCTTTAAACTGCATTCAGTCATAGGTAGAAATCCGTATGTACATGTTTAACTGTTTAAAGTCCTTTTTGCATTATTCAGACAGGAATTGTTGTCTCTACTGTGTTGAACAACATTCTCCCAGGGGAGAATTGTGTTATTACACCTCCTCTGTCTTCTCAACCCCCAGTCGGTCGGCTCAGATAAGTCTGGATCTGCTGTATATTTCATCCCTTTCAAGGGCAGTTTTCCATCCCACTGTCATTGTGTGCATGATTAGATTGAGGGATTGCTGCAAAGTTGATCTAACTAACTGAGCGCTGCCACCCAGTTCTCATTGCAACCTTCATCCTACCAAATTAAATCAGACAATGAACCTGACTTTATCTTTGAATAACATTAAATTGAAGCATATGGAACTGACTTTGCCTCTTTCTGTACGGTTCAATTGAATTGACTGTATAATTTGCTAAAGTTTCCTTAGATGACTTAACCAGTTCTTTACGTGCAAAAATGTTTCTAAAATCGAAATATTTTCTAGGTGTTGTGGCAGGTATGGTATTGAAAGAAGATAAGGCTACAAAAACAAAAACTTGTTTGTGACCTTCTTTAGTTCTGTAAGTACACATGGGAGCATTCTCTACTCATTTATGTCTTCGCTAGTAACAAAATAAGCTGGAAACATGGATATACTGCTCTGCTCCTCATACAGGACTCCAAACCTTGCAGAACCTTTAGAATGCCCTTTTGTCCCAGCCACATATGTATGTTACACTAAAAGCTGCTCTCATGTTTGCTAGTGGCAGGCAATTTGCTTAGAAATAGAAGAAAATTGGAAAACAGGGGACAAATATTGGTTACTAAATGACAAACAAACACCTGTCCTCCTTTCTTTTTAATTCCATTGTGTTTGACACCTAAACTTATGTAGCATCTGAGAAGCTTGCTAACAAGATCCCCTTTAAGTTCTCAAATCCATGGTCATATTTCTAACTGAACCAACACATGCTTACATTAGCAAAGTCAGTACTCTTTTCTGTGTATTATAGTTTTCTCTTTTTCTCTCATTTATGTCTTTCTTAAACTAACTAACAAACTCAGGATAGATGGTTATGTGCTGTATTTGTTGATTTATACTCCCTTATGTTAAGCATGTGCTATGTAAGGGTTCCCCCCAGCAGTCTTAATCAGTGTTAAACTGGCATGACAGGTCTAAATTAGAGTAATTCAACACCCCATAAAGTCTGCATCATGATGTGGCTCACAGTACCTCCAGAATCTCCCACCATGTGGCGATCTCATTTGATCACCATCCCTGATAGGCCTCTCCATCATTTGTGACATAAAATACTCCAGCAGCCACTGGCTACGTTGCACATTGCCCCTCATAAATATTCACTACCTCAGTCTCCTTCCGTAAATTCATGCAAATTAGCATTACATTCCTGGGATCGGCCTGCGCAGCCGTGCCTTATCAAAGAGCCCTGTGATCCCCAGTTCCTCGCACTTTAGTCTGAAGCGGGAGGGAAAAAGAGCCGACCTGTGTGTGAGAGTTTTCCCCAGGAGAGAGAGGAAAGAGCGAAGAGCTACATGATAACGAGCTGTGTTACACTGCTACACAGCACACAGTCTTGTCACTGCGCCTTAGAGCTGTTCGGTTCTAAATGGGCTGCAGCAGATGTTTGGTGACTACAATCACACAGGGCTCCGTGCCTCACTTGAATTGCAAATATTTGCTAAGTGACTTCAATATTGGATCTTCTCTGTTCCCGGCTTCTAGCATGTATAAGATTAAATGAAAACACACTGCTGTCTTCCTCTGCTGCCATCTGTGACTGCCATGTCTTGTTTCATTGTAATCATAAAGAGCCCATCTTCTCCTGTGAACTGGAGGAAACTTATCCTTCGTTTATTCCTTTCATTTTTCATCACTGCTGTTTAGAATCTGAAAGAAGTCAAAACAGTAAAAGTTTTGACACTGACCCAAAGCTTGTAGTCTGGCGAAACTTTGTGCAGTGTTATGGTGTGTCTGGTGGAGCAAATGTGTTAATTGCATTTGATGATCACATAGAGTCAGTTAGACCAGTGAACGAGTGAGTGAAGATTACCAGACAGAGAATGTTTTTTTGAGACATTTGGGCAAAACACATTAGGATCTATTGAGCCATGTTCACAAAACCCCTTGTAGACATTTCAGTTACATCCACCCAAACCAGAAACCTTTTATTTAAAGGTTTTGATCATTGTCCTACAATCATTCTGAGTTTTGTATTGTGCCACCCTTAAAAAACTGTGTCCTAAACATGCTATGCTGTACAAATACCACAATAATTACCACACAGTTTTGCTGTTCATTCTGCGTCTATGGACCATCAGATCCCAAGGCCACACTAGTCAAGGCCCATTGGTTAATAATCTATTGATTAGCTTTGCAGATCAATTCACATGGTAATAGCTACTGGATTAAACTTTGTGGACAGACCTCTGGTTTTAATACAACCATTGTTGGTTTTATCCCTGGTAATAACCTATAGTTGGCAATCCTTATAACACAGTGGATTTGTGTTTCTATTTTGTTTTTTTTCTTGGGAAGAAGACCTTATAGGCAAATTTGTTTTGCCTAATACAATGGTTTATTATTTATTTTAATGAGATGTTTGTTGCATAAGACAATTAAGCTGAGTGGTATCTCAGCAGGCATTAATGAATCCGGAAAAGATGAAAGCAAAAGCTTTTCTAAAAGTGCACTACACTGCAAGGTGTTAGTGTTATGGCAACATAAATGTGACAAATGTAGTAATGGCAGCCCCACAGGGAATTACGGTTTTAATGGTTGATTTTTCCATATATGTCTCTGATTTTATGTTTTAAGATGGTTCATGGTTTGCTGACATTGCTTTCTAAATGTGTTTCTTCTCAGTGTCACGGTTTCTAATTACATCCACGGGCGCCCTGTATATCCTGGATGTGCAAATGGAAGACGGGCTTTACAACTACAGATGTATGACACGACATCGGTACACAGGAGAGACCCGACAGAGCAATAGTGCCCGTCTCATTGTCTCAGGTAACAACCTAAAGTTTTATACCTTAACCGTGAGGGACATTTTCTGTCCAAAAAGAGACATAAATGGTTCAGAAATATGCACTTATGACTGGCGGGAATATCAGAGTAAAATTGGGGATCCACTCCTCTTAATTAGGAATATATATTGAACGTGAAAAATATAATTTTGTATTCTTGATTGCAAGCATACAAAAGAGGCTGCCCTTTATTAAAAGGGTACATGGACCACAAACCTACATCCAATCTTACACCTCCCTCTTTTGCCCTGTAGATCCAACCAATTCAGCACCGCACATACTTGACAGCTTTGAGCGACGCGAGGTGAGGACAAATCATCGAGTGGAGCTGCCCTGCAAGGCCTCGGGCCATCCGGCACCCAAATATCGTTGGCTAAAGGACAACAGACCGCTGGAACCAGACACACGATTCAGACAGAGTGTGACAGGCCTGCTGATAGAGAGAGCCCAGGCTGGTGATACAGGAACATATGTGTGTGAAGTATGGAATGGCTATGGAAACGCTGAAGTTGTTGGCAGGTTGCAGGTTAAAGGTCAGTATTAATGGCTTTGTTGACTCGCAATAGGAACTTTCATCAGTTTTATTTGATATCTAAGGTGCTCAATGAAACAATATATACATTTCTCCTTCTCAATTTTGCTACCTTTACCAATCTAACACTGACGACGAATTGCCTCCTTAAAACAACAGAACCCCTGAAAGTGATGGTGAGTCCACGGAAGGTGAAGGGCAGCATGGGAAGCCAGGTTTCCCTAACCTGCAGTGTAACTGGCACTGAGGAGTATCAGTTATCATGGTACCGCAATGGAGAGCTCATTTACCCCAGCAACAGTTTCCGCATGACAGGCCAAAACAGAGAGAACCTGGTTATGGCTGGCATGGCCAAGAGTGATGGTGGAGCCTATCAATGCTTTGCCAGGCATGGCAAGATGTCTGCCCAGGACCTTGTTCAAGTGACACTGGAAGGTGAGAACACAGTGCTTGCAACATCGTTCATATTTGTGAATGTGATGTTTGCATGCAACTTGTATGCATTTCTTGACCTTGAATGTTTTTTCTCTAACAGTTGTCTACTTTATAGTTTGGCCCCCTGGATTTTTAAAGCATTTGATCTTTAAGTATTTGATAAAAATCTGTTTTTAAATAGTATTTGATGAACTTAGTAGACACCACATGACTATATTTAAATCCCATCTCTGCCCAGATGGCACCCCAAAGATTCTGGCTTCATTCAGCGAGAAGGTCTACAACGTCAATGAGTTTGTGTCGCTGTCGTGCACGGTGAAGGGTACACCCGAGCCCAGGGTAACATGGACTTTGGATGATGAACCTGTCATCAGGGACAGCCGGCACCGCATCTCCTACTACACCCACACCGAAGGCCAAGTGGTCAGCCACCTCAACATCACTCAGACCCAGGTTCCTGATGGAGGGGTGTACCGCTGCATCTGTAACAACTCTGCAGGGACAATTTCCTACCAGGCGCGAATAAACGTAAGAGGTGCTTGTCAAATCAACTCTTTCAGCACACCATCACATACACACATCAACATGTCCTGAAAAGTTCAGTCTAAAAGCACCAAGATGTGGAGATGTAGAAGGAATTTCTCACTAAGTTTGTTGTAGGCATTTAAATCTTAGATTCAACTGAGCTTTTTTTTTTTTTTTTTTACTAATCATATTTAGATATTTGTATATTATTCTCAGATGGAACTTGATACGAGATCTAATGTGCCATACAAGAATTAAGCCATAGAGTGAAAATATCATGCCTACAGGAGGCCATCAGGGAAAGGGTTGAATTCGTTCTGAGCATAAAAAATATGAATTTTTCTAGACAAAATTTACAACAGAAATGAATTTGACAGTGGGACAGCCAATCCCTTTGCCAGCCATTTAACTTCCAGGTTTCAGCTAGCTCTGTGTGTATTAAGTATGATGTGGGAAAATATGCAGAGAGTTAGATTTGTGTTTGCAATTGTGATGAAATTATATCGAAGGATTTTTGCACAACTTTTTTGTGCTGGTACAATTAATTGGACTCACAAGTTGTTTCTGTAACATAAAGATTGAAAGTCAGAGTTGGAGCATTTTATTTGAAGGAAGTTAGAGGTGAAGTTGTTTTTTTGGTTTGACACGTTCCCAATGTCTTAAAGAGAACGTAGTGAGGCATTCTGGAACAATCTCACAGCTCTTTATTTTCTATTTTTCCTTAAAGAATAAACAAGCAATGTAAAGTGTTATCTTTAAAACAAACACAAAACCACACAGCTAACATTCAGCCAATCCCCAAGCCTCAAAATCATTTTAAGAGAGTTGTCTCTCCAATGTGTCCTCAAGGGCCTGCCAGCATCAGACCAATGAAAAACCTCACTGCCATTGCTGGGCGGGACATGTACATCCACTGCCGCGTCATAGGCTACCCTTACTATTCTATCAAGTGGTACAAGGACTCCAATTTGCTGCCATACAACCACCGGCAACGGGCCTTTGAGAACAATGGCACCCTGAAGCTGTTTGATGTCCAGAAGGATGTGGACGAAGGGGAATACACGTGTAATGTGCTGGTGCAGCCTCAGCTGTCCACTCACCAGAGCGTCTATGTTACTGTGAAAGGTAAGGCCCTGATCTAAACAGTTTTCAGATGTAACACACACCACACGTTTGGATTGTCAGGTGATACTCTAATCAAAAGCAGTAGTTACAAATCAAATATCAGTTTTTTGCTCATTCAAATGAGTAACTGTTATTGCTCTCCAATAAGTCTAGATTCAACAGAATCCTTGCTGGAAGCTTTTTAAACAAAATTTTTTTTTTCATTAAGGTCAAGGTTAGTTAGTATTATCATTAAACAATGTGAATGGGAAGAACTAAATGATCTCTACTGGGAAAAATAAAAGGTTAGATAAACATAATAAAGATTAAATAAACTAAGTAAATAATCGAATATTTAAAAAACAAAATTTGAAACAAAGAAAATCGTTTTTTCCTCCGGACATCATTTGAAATATTAAAAAATCTACTAAATGTTAAAACCTTTAATTTATTTAAATGTTCAAAAGGGGACTTTTGTAGTCCCTTAACTTTAGTTAGATTTTTAGACAACCAATACTGAATAGGAAGTAATTTTATATGCGTGTTATATATCCATCCATCCATTTTCTATACACCCTTGTCCCTATTGGGTTCAGGTGACTGCTGGTGCCTATCTCCAGCTTACAATGGGCGAGAGGCAGGGGTTCACCCTGGACAGGTCGCCAGTCCATTGCAGCGTGTTGTATATAGAAATGGCTATAGAGATTTTTTTCAAGAAAACCCAAGCATTTTTCCACATAACTGCAACTTGAGATAATACTGTAATTGTCATATGCTTGGTTGAGATGTGAGAATATGTCTATAGCAACTTTAATTTTATTATTTGACAAGCATTTTGTGGGCTAACATGAAGCATTTAACATTTAAAATATGCCCTTTACAGTCTTCGTCTAGAATAAAGATTTATGGCGGTTGACCTATGCAACACAGCCTCCTCGTAAAACACACATATATCGCTGATAGCAAAAGCGCCATCTCCATCTTCCCACCCAGTTCATCTAAAACTCATCTGAATATGCATCGGTGCTGAGCACAGCCAGATGATGATAACCTCAGATGGGTCTCTTTCCTCAATGACGCTGCATAATGTGCAACATCAGACGGGTAAATCCAACCCCTCCTTCTCTTTGGTGGGCCTTGACGAGCTAACGAGTATGCGAAGGGGGGAAATCACACAGCGTAGGCAAAAGCTACACTGCGATTCCACCTCGGCTAATTTGCCTCTCGGCTGCTTAGCATTCCTCCGCTTCTGAGAGGGAATCCCCAGGAGTCTATTATGCCTATTTTGTTGTGAATTAAATAAGCGCTGAAGTGCTGCTTATTCCAATGTTATTTTAAATCATTAATTTTCCAAAGGATCTGGTTCTCGCGATGGCTACAGTGTCCCCAGAGATTAAAAAGGAAGTAAATGTTTTCCGTATGCTATTAGAAAAATGGAGATTCAAAGCATTTTTTTATTCCTGCAAGAGTCCAACCTGGGAAAAAGAGAGAAATGTGAACATGCGGTGATGATAAACTTTAAAGAACAGCATGTAAACCACTTGCCTGCAGGGAAACAAATTTGTATCTCTCTTTTACAGTCCCACCTACTATCCACCCATTTGAGTTTCCCCGGTTTTCCATCGGCCAGCGAGTGTTTATCCCCTGCGTTGTCATGTCCGGGGACCAGCCGGTGTTCATCACCTGGCAGAAAGATGGCCGACCTATCCCAGCCAGCCTGGGCGTCACGATAGACAACATAGATTTTACCAGCTCACTGCGCATCTCAAACCTCACACTGGCCCACAATGGAAACTACACCTGCGTCGCCCGCAACCAGGCTGCTGCTGTGGAGCACCAGAGTCAGCTCATCGTCCGTGGTGAGGAGGGTGGGCAATGGGGGTACCAGTAGAAATCCTTAAACTTTGCTTTTTTTATCATGTCCAACACTAAAACACATGTATTTATTAATAAACAGAAGTTGTTTTACTTACAGTTCCTCCGAAATTTGTGGTGCAACCAAAGGACCAGGATGCCATCTATGGAAAGGCGGTGATTCTAAACTGCTCTGCTGAAGGCTATCCAGTTCCTACCATCCAATGGGAGTACTCAAAAGGTAAACAAGCTCTTATCTTAACAAAGCAAACATGTGGAAAACGGTGCTGGTGGCATTGGGCAATATTGCCTATGTAGATGCAAAACACTACTATATGTGATTCATAAAACTTAGACAGCATATCAGTCTAAACACACCATCAGCACTGGGAAACATAGTGGAAGTAGCATCATGGTTTCAGCATGTACCTTTAGCAGGGACTGGGGAGCTGGTCAGAGGTGATAGAACATGGAGTAAGCAAGATAAAAATCAATTATAGAAGGAGACTTCTGAAAGCCTGCAAAAGGCTTTAGACTGCGGAACAGGTTCACCTCCCAGCAGGACAATAACCCTAGTCTTACAGCCAGTGATATGGCGAAAGGGTTCATATCAAGTCATATCTAGGTTTTAGAATGGAAAGTGAAGACCTTAATGGAATTGATAGTGTTTGTTCTCAGACACTCATTCAGAACTGACTAATCTGACTAGTACAACAAAACAAATTGTAGAATTAGCTTCTAGATGTGCAAAACCTGCACAGAGACCCTAAGTTATTTTTGAGTTAAGCTGTAACTGCTGCGGTATTTGGTACTTCTTTAAAGCATAGACTGTACTATTACTAAACAGGCTTTTGTTCACCTTACCGACGCATACTGTACACAATATATATATATATATATATATATATATATATATATATATTATAATATACATTATTTTGCATTCTTTTCACTGACAGGTGCAGGGGTCCCTCAGTTCAAACCCATAGCCCTCAACTCAGGCTTTCGAATCGAAGTTCTGGTGAATGGCTCTCTGCTTATCAAGCATGTGCTGGAGGAGGACAGCGGCTTCTACCTTTGTAGGGTCAGCAACGACGTTGGGGCGGATGTTAGCAAGTCTATGTATCTCAACGTCAAAAGTAAGTCTTACAGCACCAGTGTTTAATGCACCTGAGAGCACATTTTACACCGCTGTGTAATTTGACGCTGTCTCCTTATGTTTGTGTAACAGTTACTGCTGTTTGTTAACTGTTTTTTTTTCGCTTTGGTGAAAGTAAAGATTGTAGTTTCGTAGTAAGGAAGTGAAGAATTTTAAGTGTTTTAGATTAAACCATACAGTCTGCTTATAGCCATTAACATTATAGCCCTTGCAAAAAGGAAACGGCAGCCTGAGCATTTTATATGTAGCAGGTGTTTGTGGGACATTGTTTTCATCTTTCATTTGCTAAAAGACAGAATACACCTGACCCTCCTTCATCACATAGATAAAGTCAAACTTTTCTCGGGAAATGTCAGGGGGTTTTGCATGCATTGTGTGTGATTTTCAGTTTTATTCTGGCTGCGGATTTTGATCAGTCATTGCTAGATGAGGCTTAGGACCCTGCAGCTCTTATCAACCTTGTGTGGAGGATTTCCCTGCAGATATCCTCAATGTCTGACAAACAGTAGCATTTGTCTGTGACTGTTATACCCAAGGCACAAAAGAAAAATAAATCGTTCGGAAAATACTTCATGATTATTTATAAAGTATTGCAAAAAAAAACTATTTTGTTTTCTCTCTTTTTTGCCAAATTCTGATTCTACATTATGTTACAATTTTCAAGCATTAGCAGTCTGTTTATGGGTAACCCACAGCCTCCAAATCAGATGTACGTCCAGCTTTTACCTAGACCACTCTAAGATCACCATTTTGTTCTTTTTAAGTCATTCAGAGGACTCGTCTGGGTACTTCACATTATTGTCCTTCTGTGTTAGTTTGTTCAACATTGAATTTGACCTTTAAACTTTACCACTAATGTCATTGTTTTGTATTGCTTAATGAATAACTCTCATGATGAGTTGTTTATAAGGTGTGTAAGTAATTTTGTTGGGTCAATAAGCTCTGGGAAGGATCTCCACTGTTGGATGTTTCCTCCAGTTGTGGATTATGGTTCTCACTGTGTCTCTGTAGAGTCGCGAAAACCTTAGAAATTACTCAGCTGTACCTGAATTACTTCTGGTTGAGGCATGACGAATCAAATTTGAAAACTATGTTTACTACATGTTGTGAGAACGGTTCAGTTGAGCAACATCCTGATTTTATACTTCTGGCTTCATCAATCAAACAAAAATGAGTCCAGTTTTATCTTTTTGCAATAAATGAAATTATTTAATAAGCTTTATTCTGTATTTACCAGCTTGACTTATTTTACCTTTAAAAATCTGTTTAGGTAATGATTTAGGAAATTTAAGTGTGGCAACAAATGAGCCAACGGAAATAACAAAAAATGTATATGTAACAAATATTTATAAAAACTGATTTTAAACACACTCCAGTACAATAGCTGATCAAGCTTTGTGTAGTTTAGCTTATTGTTATTAAATAAAGAGCAGATGAAAAAAAGGGATTTTTTTCTTGGGTGGCTAAAATATGAGTGGAATTGCATGAGATAATGAGGAAGATGAACCAGTGAAGGGAAAAGTGGTGTTTTTCAAACACTTGCTTATTGATTTAGCGCTTATTTGATGACAGAGGTATGAAAAAAGAAACTATTGACAAATTTGTACAGACTGAGAAAAATCTGAAACAAATGGGTTATTGCTCCTATATTTGTACCTAAGTGGGAGGGTTTTATCAAGAAACACTGAGTTACAGAACACAAATGCAGGGAGGGTGCAGACAGGTGAAAGTCAACAGGAAAAAGAAAATAATAAAGTCCGGAGGTGAATCCAAAATTACAACACAGGTCGGACGCAAGGAACCAGGCTGGTGTCATAATAACATGATAACAGGAGATTCTGACCAAGAGCTGTCTGACAGAGATAGTTAAACAGGACAGTTGATTTTGAACCAGGAGCAGGTTTTAAATAGAAACTGAGGGAAATGTGAGAGTAACTGAAGATGAACATAGAAAATGTTTTTGTTGCCAGTACGTAAATGGGGCTCAATGTGTTTGTTTACAGTTAAAAGCATATACTTATACACTTTTACTGACCTATTTCTTCTTTCTGGAAATAACATTTTATCATGGCCCAGCCCCAACATTAATCTAATTAAAATCTGTGGAGGGACAGAAACTTTTTGAGCATACCTGGTGAAGCGAGATTAGCGGAAACCATCCAAGCAGATAGCAAAACATAAAGCAGACTCAAGTCCTGGGAGCAGTTATAAGTTTTATTTATGACATAGTACAGCATTCTCATAGAAGAAACTTCAAATAATGTTATAGCAGGATCAAAGTTATATTCTAGTAACCCTCATTATTGACAACATGTTAAAACAAAACCTCGGTTTCATGTCACAGAGTGCTGATCTTTGTACCGTTGCCTGTTTATCTGCCTTTGTGTGTCCCTTTGCAATTCCTCGGACACTTTCTCTGCTCTGGAGACATCTTGCTGCTGTGGCACTTTTCCCTTCCTGATTTATGTTCCCTCTCTGTAGTAGGGAGCCCCCTGGGCACGAGCAGAGCCACACCTTGCTGTACGTCCCCTGCGGGGGACGCTTGTATGTGTGCAGATTCAGACAATGAGCTCATTGACGTTTAAAGTTTCTCCACATGGTTTACAGCTATAATGTAGAACATCAAATGCTATAATGTTCTGTATGGTCTGTGCTGTTTATTCAGACCAGCCTACACCACTCAAGCAGTTGCGGCTATTTTAGAGGCTTAGGAGCCAATTAGGGTGGAACGCAGGCTGACGTATGCTGAAGCCCTCGTGTGATGGATAGTATGGCGTGCTCCATGTGTTATTGGATGTCCAAATGTGGCTTTATGTGTGAGTAAACACACGCTAGAAAAATCAATAGAGCGAATCTGAGATGAATGGAGCAGATGCATGGATGGCAGAGATGCTCTCAGGTGAGCAAACAAGCACACACAAAGGCGCCCATTTCACACAGGACTGCGCCATTTAACATAAAGAGCCAGGTCCAGTGCAGGATGCTGCAGCCATTACAAGGGAATAATGGCCCAGACGACTAGACTAGCACTTCCCACAGATCCCTCTCCGCCACGCTATTGTGGTGGACTCCCCAGGAAATGAATTGCTGCTATTCTGATGTCCTAACTTGGCACTTTCATTGTTATGTGTGTGTGTGCGTAAGCTAATGTTTCATCATAATACGCCATGCATCATGCACCGTCTGCACTAACAGCCAGTAGAAGCAGCTTCCCCTCACTGCACCAGAATTAAACTGTGTGTGAATGAGCTCCTGTTTATGTTAGTTCAGCACCGATAAGCATATTTTTCATTTATTTATTTATGTTTTTGTTCTAGTAATCCGTTTTGGAGCAGTCCCCACTCTGGCTTCAGGTGGAGGCTTGAACTAATTATTTTGATGCAATTTTCAGTTAGGCATCCCTTCTGTGGATCCAAAACAGATGCAATTCAGTCAATTCATTACCAATGCACAGTGGATGCTATCAGAGTCAGTCAGCAGCCACTCAGTGTTTATCAGAGCCAATTAGGACCAATCAAGCCTGCTACACATCATAATGTCTGAAGATGGTGATGAAGGCAGAGTGTGTAATGAGGCTTCAGTGGAGAGCAGTGCTAAATGGTCTTGTGGTCACTAAGCAGTCTACAAAGTATGTTCTCCTTTAGAAACATACAATATACAGCATTGCAAAAATATTCACACCTTGCAATTAAAAACTTTCATGTATTTTATCATCATTTACTGTGACACACCAGGGTGAAGTAATGTGGATTTATTTAGTGAAAGAAATACATTTTTAAAAAGAACAAATCTAAAAACTGGTAATTGTAGTGGTAATTATTTATGACTCATCCTTCTCACAGCTTGTATGTTTCTACAGGCTTTGTTTTTCTGACTAGGCCATTGCAACACAAGAATATGCTTTAATCGTCACCAACCTGCGTAGCTCTGATTGGACATTATACGACATAACATGATGCTGCTGTCAGAATTTCATACGATACATTTTACCTCAGTATTTCCTAAAACCTTCTACATCCGTGCAACGTTTCCCTTCTACTGTGTCATTATGTGCGGCATTTTGTGGGTCTGAAACACTACATTTTAAATAATAAAAAAGTAATTCAGGTTTGTGATAGCAACATGATGATATATGAAGGTTCAAGAAGATTAAATATTTAAACAAAGCATTGTAGAAGAAAGTCAAATTGTGACCTTTATGTGACATTATTAACCGATTTGTATCCAGGCCTCCTCTTTCCAGGACTACTCTGCAGCAATAGATGTACTGTTGTTATCATGCTCCATATCTGAGCCAATTGTGCAGCTAAGGGAATTATTTCAGTACATTGCAGACAGCCAGTGAACCAGTCGATGATGTGCGATTTCGATGCTTTCTCGCTCTCCCAGCCCCCATTCAGGCCATCGTCGCTTCAGCACCCACTTACAGTCTTACCCCCAGGGCGGAAAGCTGCATGTTCATGCTGCCTCGTCTAGCACACTCCCGTCAGGGTGCCCGTGTCCCAACATATAGACTCCCAGAATGGGGGAAACAGCAGAGTGCATGTCTAAAGAGCCAAATATGGTCCACCAGAGGGTGTCTTTTAATGAAAAAGCTTATTTACTTTACAACAAAAATCCATAATTCAAAAAGACGCTTAAGGGAAAACAAGCACATAAAAGACAAGTGATGTTCACTGTGGTATATAAATCTCTGCAGTCTGAGGAGCGATTGGTTAGTGAGTTAGGGATTTCCAAATATAGTAAGGCCTTTAAAAAACATCAGGTATTTCGAAAATGTGGCCGGTGTTCGGCTCAGCTGGTCAGCTAGCGAATGTGTTCTATGTGTTCAATCAATGTGTGTTCTATCAATGCACTGCCAGGATAAATGTCACTAGTGTAAAAAAAATCTGAAAAAAAGTAATGATTTAAACAAAACTGCTCAAATCTATCATCCAGCTGAGGTGACAGAAAAAGTATCAGAGTAAGCAGCACTTTTATCAGCACTATGGAGTATAAAATTGTGCAGCAACTGTCCTCTGTTAAGGATGTCCCATTTTTGCTGATTTGTTTTTAGTGATATTTGCAAATATTGTAGATATTTCTGGTCATGGAAAACACCCGTTAACTCTCAAACCACAAATTCGCTCTATTAGGGTTTCAGTGGTTTAAAGCTACATTATGGTTACAGCAGAATGTCAGGTTTCAGGCTGCCTACCAGAGCATATAGCCTAAAATAAAAAATAAATAAAAACTTGCTCACATCTATCCATCCATTGTTATACCTGTTTGTCCTTGTAGGGTCATGGGGTGCTGGTGCTTATATCCAGCAGTCTTGGGTCACAGGTGGGGTGAACCCTGGACAGGTCACTAGACCAAAACAAAGCAACATACAGAAGCACAGTACAAGCCAATTTTTTCACACACACATCTAAAGAGAATTTAGAGACCAGGTAATATGCATTTGTAACAACCTGCAATCTAAAAAAAAACTTTAGGCAAAAACATCATTGTTTTCATTTCTGCTGGATGCATTAAATGTATCCACTGTGATGACGATTTTTACAATAGAAGCTGCTGTATCCTAAAATAAGATCCCTGTGTAGAAAAATAACTAAAAAATTGCCTAAATTTATTAATGACATCTTAAATTACATGTTTCTCATTATTGATTATTTTATTAGCAAAAGAGCATTGATTTGTTTTAAATGATATATTTAGAGCTATCATGACTGAATTCACACATCAAAAATAGATCTTGTTGTGTAAATATGGTGACATTGATATTTTTATGCCATGGAAATTTCTCACCGCCACATTCATGTTTTCATTCATAGATGAGCTTTACAACCTAAAATATTATAACTTTCCTCTGTGTCCAAAATCTTGTTCTGAAGGAATATTGCTGCAAAGTCAGTGATTTATGTAACTGACGGGGTTTCCTGAGATAGATTTATTTATTATTATCATTTTTTGACCAATTTGGAATTTATCCATATAATTTTAAGTCTATAATGAACTGTAATTAGTTATATCTGGATATAACATAGATATAAATCAGAATGTCTTGACGTTTGTGGAAATAAACTGAAATCAAATTTATAGCCACAACATCCCAAAACCAGTTAAGCAAATAAAATAAAAAATAATTTTCAGAAAAACTGATTGTAGATGCATGTGTTTGTCCTTTTGTGACCAGTAACAATTAATGCAACTCAAATGAAGCTCAAAATACCCATAATCTCTTCCTATCACCTGTTCGTTTTTTGCCTGCTGATCACAGCTGAATGGTCTGCCACTGAAAAAGCCATCCACCTGTAATTATGTTGTATCATTATCATCCTCCTGACTAACCCATCTCGCTAATTTTGTGTGCCACATCACTAACACCGGAGCTTAGACATATTGGAAACATCTTTTCATGATGTTTTTTTCTTTTATTATTTCTGCACTGCTTCGTTGCGGGGCTTAATTGTTCAATCATCCTACTCCAGTGGAAATCAATGGCAGGTCCATTTTCTATTCCTGGCTACCAGAAAATGGCACTTTGTTTCCAGGAGTCTAGAGAAAAAGAACGAGGCGGAGAGGGACCCTGGGTGAGGTGGCGAAGGAGGAGAGACTGTCCGATGCTGGTTGGCATGGTAACCTGGCCAGGTGAAAGGGAGCCTGGGAGAAGAGGAAGGAGGGTGAAGGGATGGAGTAGTGGAGGGCGGGGGGTGTCTCAGGGGAGTAGCCTATCAGCAGCCAGACTATCCCCCACAATCCCTTGCAGGCTTAAGCGTATCATGACTGCCCTCTGGGTTGCTGTGGAGGAACAGGGCTCTCCTCACCTCTACATAAAAGACACTTCATACTGCACAGCAAACATCCGCTGCATGCTTTCCTGTTTCTTCTTCACTTTATAGAAGGCTGAACTACTTGATGGTTCATAAAGGACATGCTGTGTTTTCCAGATGTTTACAGGAACATAAACACGCCCAACTGCAAGTATCCATGAAAGGTTGAACATTAGGTAATGTTCAATGAAGATATTTAGGTGTGTTTTTCAAAATAAGAGTCATTATCAGGACTGTATCCTCTAGGGTCTCATAGCTCTATATCTGTCTTTCTTTCTTTTCTCACCACTTTTCTTTCTTTTCGTCACAATAATTCCACAGGATATTAAAAAAATAAATCAGCACCGCAATCACAGTGTCCAAAGTGAGCCTCAGGGCTCTCTCAGCTGGCAGCTCGCGTGCACAGAGAACACACACTGTCGAATTTACATGGTCACATAAATCACTTCCTAGAGGCCTATTTATGCTCCACACACACTCGTTATTGTATCTTTGTTTGCTTTTCTGCTCCTTATAGACATTATTTTTGGAGATATATTCAGCTGAAACTCGGCTCTGCCAGGGTTGCAATTGTAGGCTGGAGATCGGAGCTTTGTGTAGCTATATTTTAGATTTCAATGCTAAAGTAAAACACATCGAATAATAAAGTAAGGGTTTTTACAAAAATACTAATAATAAAAATAATAAAATTATATGCTCTGGAACAGTTCTTATGTACAACCACAAAGCCAACCAAGGAGACAGTAGCAATAATATTAAAGATGCCTTAATTTTACAATAAGTTGTTTCCAAATCCTTTAAAATATATATTTTGGCTAAATTTTTAAATGCTTTTATAACTAATTTTATCATGCTATGCTCCAAATGTTTAGTTCATTCTTTTAGGTTATTAACATGTAAATAAGACTGAGAAGCAGAGATATGAATGTTTAATGGGCCACTTACAAATAACACAAATATTTGTGCTTTAATTGCCTATAAATGCACCTCTTAGTCTAAGGTTAAGTAAACTATGTACTCTGGCTGTTGCCTATCTCCAGTGGTGATTGGGTGAGAGGTGGGGCACACCCTTAACAGGTCTCATTAACAGAAGATTTAAACTAGATTTCAAGGATGATGACTCTGCCTGACAATAAAACAAGCCACAACAAAAGCATCTAGTAAATTACTGGGGTTTCAAAATTCTAAAAGTCTAAAAAGCTTATACTGTATATGCAGATTTAAGCAATATAGTTTTCAGGACACTAAAGTAAGGTTAGGTGTATTTATTTTGTGTTTTACTCCCCTTTAAAGACAATAAATAAAAAACCTTTCAGACTGGAAATAATGACCTCTGCCATGTCTGACCCTATTGTTTCACCTATTGGAGCAATGACCAAAAACATTTACAATCGTAGTTTAACATAATCCTATCAAGAAGGTACAATAAGTCTTACTTATCAAGTGTTTAATGTCCAACCAATACAAAGAAAGTGACAGAAAAACTTAAAGTCTGCATATCCTATTGGTGTTAAAATGAATTTTAAACTTATTATGTTTAGGTGTGGAAATTTCATGCAATGTAGAACATATAATAAAAATAAAAACAACAACAATACTCACAAATAAAAAACAGCTAAGAGAGAGACAGCCACAAATGCCCCTTAATCGAACCAATATTGGTTCTTTTATAGACATGTTGGAGGAGTAGATTCTGAGATGTTTTGGGCAAACAATTAATGCTCCCTACTGACTCTTACATCCACAAACTAACCCTCCTTTACCTCTGATTGACTAAACTTGTACTAAATTTGCTAAATTTTTACTCGTAGTTGAAGTGAGAGCAAATAAAAGATTCCATTAGCTTTCCCTGCATTGCCACTTTTTCTTCCACTTTTTGGCTTAGTTATTTCTTGCATTTATTTCTTCTAGGATCTAATGATTTCTTCTGATTTAAAACACTGACACTGTACCTTAACAGATAGCTTTTACCTTTAAACCTCTTGAACGGTGTGAGGTTTGCCCTCCACATCCTTTATAAACCTGATGGCTTGTCTCTGTATCACTGCCATCACGTTTTGTCACCTTGCAGTGTACACCAGTATGCCAGAGGTGTCAACAAATATGCCACCTCTGAGCCTCTTTCAGGGCAGAATTAAAGGAGTTGTGCTGTAAAATGAACATGTTTACATAAAGCCTAGGCAGCTGTTTCCTTCCCTGCATGTCTCACAAAAAATTCATACTTGTCATGCAAAATAAATCAGCGTTTTTTTCCGTAGCCGAGCACCAAATGGCGGCAGAGTGAATAAGAGATGAGGCTTAAATGTTTGCAACCTCTTGCCTGACACTTTCCATCACATCATCCAAGTCGAGCATTGTGTGTTGGTGTGTGCTCCAGCCTGAACATGTGGTTAAGCACATGTGTTTGCGCAAGTGTGTGTACATGTGTGTGGAGGCATCTGGGAGTACAGGCTTGTTATACACTCTGTTGTGGGTGTAATGAGCCATGCATGTCGTTATTGTGGTGTCTTCAGAGAGTTGTTACAGCATCCCTGCACCATTAAGGAGTCTCTGATACAAGATACACAGCAGGGCCACGTGCTTCCCTAAAGTCAGCATTAAAGCAAGGCCTCATGTGTGGTTACAGCTCATTAGCTATGCACAGCACTTTTAAAAAGTAAGCTGGTTCTAAATGCTTGCAAAGAAGAGAAGTATTCTTTTATAATGTGTTGGCAGCATTTCACTAGGTACCAAAATCAAGAGCTAAAGAATTCTGACAAGTCATTTTGTTTGTCTCCTCAGTTCCTGCCATGATCACATCCTACCCAAACACCACACTGGCCACGCAAGGAGAGGAGAAGAAGATGAGCTGCACAGCCCATGGTGAGAAACCCATCATGGTGCGCTGGGAGAAGGAGGAACGGATCATCAACCCAGAGACCAGCCGCTATGTCGTTTCATTCAAGGAGGTGGGCGATGAAGTCATCTCAACTCTGCAGGTAAGGGGATGTTCAAATATGAGACTACTCTCTCACCCACCCCTCATTTCCATGGGCAGGGTAGGTAATCTTAATCTTAAACTCAGTACTCATAGGCCTGGAAGTCTAGGATTGATAGTTTCTTAGATCTTCTTAGGACTGCCTGTCTTGGATTGAGATTTCTGATGTTTCTTTGGATATCTGTTGGAGCCACTATTTTGGGACTCCAAGTTCTATGGTGACCACAGTCACAGTTGCCTTCACCTGAGAGGCTCTTTGTAGCTCTTCTCTGTGCTGTTGGTAGACTTCAGTCATCAACTTATTACCCCAGCAATGAATCGGACTATTGCCAAAGCTTAGCCGGTATTTGCCCAGACCTTGTTTGTTGCCATTGAGCTGAAACTTGCTTTGCTTGTTGCCGATATTTAGCTGATTCTACTTTAAATGTCGCCTCTACAGTGTTTTTATAAGGTCGTGGCATTCCAAGGTACTCAAAACTCTCCTCAACATCTGATATTCTATTTTATGGGAGATCAATCCCCTCTGTGTGGATTACCCTCTCTGCCATTGTCACCATCTAGTAACTTTCTCCAGCCTGAAAAACACTCTGACAGCCCTGCTGTCGATCCTTGCGACGTGGATCATTGATAGGCCTTCTTCTTACCAAAACAGGAAGTGCAATGGTTTGATTGTGTGGCTTTGCAGTCTTGTGTGAAGGTTCTGTCAACCAGCAGCTGGTGTTCGGTTCCTCTGGTGTTTTTGTAATGACTTACTGATTAAGACATAAATAAGTATAGGGCCTTTAATTTATAGCCATGTCCAAATATATGAGTAGAGAATAGACTGTATGTTTTTCTCAGTTTCAGTCAATCAATCAAAAAAAAACAAGAAATACTTGCAGAAATCTACATTGTTACCGTGTTGTTAAATTGCTGTGGTTTAGTGGAAGTTGTTGTCTGGCCAGTTGAAGGCTGTGAGTTTGACTCCGCTTTTTTTAGACTATTTCATTGAGAGTGTGACTGCTTGAATGTGATTCCAGAGGTAAAGCATTGTGTGTTGTTAATATGAGTCTATTAGTTAGTTTAAATTGTCATTGTAGAATTTCTTTGTTTTTAATCCCCCTCGTCTCAATAAACACATTTACCAGATTGTTGGAAATAAAATAAAGCTTGTGAAAGGGCTGCTTCCCACATAAATACATCAGAGTATTAAGCATTTAGCTAATAACAAACCATTTGAAAGAGAATCTGCTAAGGAGGCATAACAATAATGGATTTTATTTTCTTAACCAAAATATTAAACTAATTAGGTAACTAATCACCATTGAGCTTCTATGGTCTATTTTTGTTAGATGAAATAATGTATTAAATGTTAAAAATGTCTAATTGTTTGAATGAAAAAAGGATAAAGAAGCCCACTTTTACAAAACAAAGTTGAGCTTTTATCATCAGTGTTGTTTTAGCTCTATTTAAATTGGCAAATTTTGATTATTAACCTCTCCTTCTACATCTTCCAGATCATGCCCACAGTGAGGGAGGACTCAGGGTTCTTCTCCTGCCATGCCATCAACTCCTTTGGTGAAGACAGAGGAATCATCCAACTCACAGTGCAAGGTACAACTGACCCACTAAAGTGCTCCAAAAACTCTTCTGATAAGATACTAGACTAAGAAGTTCTGTTTGACTTATTCTGGCTGTTGTTGAAAAAACAAGACGTTCAGCTGTGTTTAGAGTAAACCTGTGTTGGATAACGTTATGTTCTCTAGAGCCACCAGATCCTCCAGAGGTGGAGATTAGAGAAGTGAAAGACAGAACCATTGCTCTGCGATGGACCATGGGGTTCGATGGCAACAGTCCCATCACCGGCTTTGACATTGAGAGCAAAAACAAATCAGGTATAACAAAGTCTGTTAGCACCGCAGTCAAAATGTCCTATTTTCTATGAATGCTCAACAGAAAAGTAAGCCTGAAATGTAATGCAAGGGTCTGGATCCTTCCTGCTTTCGATAAGTTTCAGAAGCAGGTTTTTAAAGGACTTGTCCCAATGCACTTACGTTAATCTGACCTCGGATCTGTCTCACCACAATATAACCCCCATATTTCCTCGGTCAGCCTCCTGGGACACTGCTCAGAAGACCAAAGATGTCTCGCCTCAGCTGAACCAGGCCACAATCATCGACCTTCACCCTTCCTCCACTTACAACATTCGCATGTTTGCCAAGAACCTCATCGGGAAAAGCGAGGCCAGTAATGAGCTCACCATAACCACAGATGAAGCAGGTGAGGCTGTTAAACTAACTCATTAAGAAGATGTGCCATTGGTTTTAAATTTGGTTTATTTGGATGATTTAAGAAATGCAGAAATCAAATTTGAGAAGATGATGAGAACAGATTCCAAGAGACTAGAAGGGAGGAGATTTCCAACCTGGGGCCCGTTGGCTCTGTTGCATTATTGAGCACATGCTGACCCTGTGTCTAAAAGCAGAACTTTTCAATTAGCAACCTCAGTAGTAAATGTCACACCGCAATCAATAAATGAAGTCTGGCCGTCTTTTTTCAAGAGATCCCTGTCTTCTTCCATCTCACCCCTCCGAAGCCCCTGCAGGACATTTCTCCTCACCCTCAGGATGTACTAGAAAGTTCAACCATCCCATATGTTCAAACACTGACTCTTCATATCGTTTTTTGGGGGGGTTATTTCATACCTGAATATGCTGATCTGATCTCAGCTCCCGATGGACCTCCTCAGGATGTGCAGCTGGAAGCCTTGTCCTCTCAGAGCATCCGAGTTACATGGAGGGTAAGTTTTGCAGGTGTTTCTACCATGTTAGAATCCATATAAACCGGATTAGGATACATGCATGTATGCATTTCAGCCAGTGTTTGATGTCACAGTATAGAATACGCCAACATGCATGCAACTGTTCAACTGAAAAAGCTGAAGATTGTATTTTTAGTTTGTAGCTCATCCAACAGCTTCATTATTAGAGTCATTAGCTAAGCAGCTACAAAAAATGTAACCATAACAGGCCTTTAATGATTTGGTTTCCCCCTAAAAAGTGCCATTGATTCTAATTGTAGAATAATTGCGGTGCACTCCTATGTGGAGTATGGTTTTTATTTGGCTATATTGGAGCAGCTTTAAATCATCATACTACAATGATAAATGTCGATGAAATGCTGTGTTTCTGTCGGATGTAACTTTGTTGTTCACAAGTACACATGGGACGAAATGTAAAGCAAATACTGGTTTGTGGAGATTTGGGATGTTGACACCACACGGGAAACAAAAAAAACAGCGTGTGAACAACAATCAATAAACGCCTGGCCTCAGATTACCTGTTTGATTCGTGTGCCAGCCGCCCAAGAAGCACCTCCAGAATGGGGCCATCCGAGGTTACCAGGTGGGCTATAGGGAGTACAGCTCCGGTGGAAACTACCAGTTCAGTGTTATCAGCGTGGAGACGACAGGAGACAACGCAGAAAGCCTGGTCCTGGACAACCTGAAGAAGTTCACCCAGTACGGAGTGGTGGTTCAGGCCAGCAACAGCGCAGGGACCGGGCCGTCGTCCACTGAGGTGGCGGCTACAACGCTGGAGGATGGTGAGACACTCGTTTTTTTTATTTGTTAAATGTGGGCCTTCAGATTGAAAGATGAGGTTCATTAAAATAGTAGAAGTATTTACAACCTTAACTTTAGGATAGGTTAAATTTTTTTTGTTTGTTTTTTTGTTGTTTTTTTGCATAATTTGACATTTAAAAATGTCTAGGAAATAAAAACCAAAAGTATCAACATCTCCTTTGAACTGAAAATGATCAAATTTGACTTTTGGTTCTCTATTTAATAAGACTCTTAGTAGTACATTTTCTTTCCTCAGCTGATACATCTAGGGTGTGTACAAAAAGAGGCAGGATGCCTCAATGTTAGACGCATGTGTGTAGAGATGTCGAAGCCTAGTGGACATCAGTGGGTACTGCTGTGTGTTGCTGCCCTCTAGTGTCTGCTGTGAGTCATTTGTTTTCAGCTGTGATGCTTTTCCTTCCTCAGTTCCGAGTCGTCCTCCTGAGAACGTCCAGGCCGTGGCCACGTCTCCAGAGATCATCTCCCTGTCCTGGCTCACGCCTCCTAAAGACGCCCTGAACGGCAACCTGCTGGGCTTCAGAGTCATCTACTGGGCCAACCTGCCTGATGGAGGTGCAGACAAAAATCGAAGAGATAAAAAATGAAACTGAAGATGTGTTTTATTATTATTATTATTATTGTCTGTGTCTGACATGTCCTCTGCTGGATGTCAGACAGCATGTCATGGCACTGTCACATATTTGGGCTGGTGGAATTGATTGTGACAGCATGATTACCTTTGGCCCCTGCACTGTCACATCCTGTTGGTCCGCCTGAACAACATGAATGCTTTGGACCTGACAGCCAGAACCAGTTTGCATAGTAACAGTTAGGGGGGAGGGGGTAATGTTTTTAGATGATTGTTTGACTGTAAAGTGCAATCTGAGTCACATGACATGCGGGATAGTCCCTGGATGTGCAATAATTTTTTGGGGGGGTTCAGATTTACTCACAGCTAAGACAACAAAATTCAGCAGCTGTTAAGCACAAAGTCACTGAAGCTCTCACAAGTAGAGTAATCCACAAAAAGTCTTAGTTAAGTAAACTGGCAATCCACTCAGTTCTGCATGAAAGCATTAAAATGTAAAGTTTTGGGGGAAAGGAAAAAGTGTGGTATAAAAAGGTGTACAAGCAGCAGGGATAACTGCAGCCTTAAGAAAATTGTCGAGCAAAGTCGGTTCAAGTGTTTGGCAATAAGGAAATTATGTTAATCGAACTACAGAGGATGAACGCACCCAGAAAGTAATACCTCTGCAGCAACAAGACCGTTCACATGATTCTCCTCTACTTCTTCAGAGCTGGGTGAGATCAGGAACGTCACCACCTCTAAGCCCTCACTGGAGCTGGATGGACTGGAGAAATACACCAACTACAGCATCCAGGTGTTGACCTTCACCAGAGCTGGAGACGGTGTCCGCAGTGAACAAATTTACACCCGCACGAAGGAGGACGGTAAGGAGAGAAACATACTCCTTTTTTTTCAGACTAGGCACCCATCAATAGCTTATACAGTCGTATGGGTTTAATTCCAGTAAACCAGTTAATCTTTCAAAAGTAAAAGTTTCCTCTTGTTTATAAAGAAATCGTAAGTGTCTTTAGAAGGTTTTTAGGAACGATATACCCTGTTTTCGTTTAGAGTCAATTTCCTTTTCTCTTTTCCAATTTCTTTATTTTCTGTGTAGCTGCAACCTGTTGATATCTTTTAGAAATATCTGATAGAACAGAAAGATAATTAGAAAGAAGATATTGACTAAATATATTGTTTTTGTAGCTCTCCTGAATCTTTATTAAACTTTATTAAATAGCCTAGTTGGTACTAAAGCATACAAATAAAAACCTGTCCAACAAAGTAGTTTCCATTTATACACTTTCTTACATTTCTCGGCTTTCTAAAAGTTTGTTCTAAACTTTTGAACGTTTAAACATTTTACAACAAAGACTGTTGTTGTCCGAGTGTCTTAGTAACACTTGGTTTGACACAGTAAGTTATTAAAAAAAGATTTTTTTTGTCGTGATTTTCTGACTGGCCAGTCCCTGATAACACTTCTCTACTATAACCGATACTCTTCCGTTTCAGTTCCTGGTCCTCCAGCCGGTGTAAAAGCTGCAGCTGCATCCAACTCAGTGGTTTTTGTGTCTTGGCTTCCTCCTCTCAAAGTGAACGGCATCATCCGGAAATACACAGTTTTCTGCTCCAACCCGCACCCAACGGTAAAACTGATTTCCTCATTTCGGTTTTCAGTTATTCTTCTGATGGTGTGGAAGTGGGAATCGCATGAGGTTTAGAATGGTTTAAAAAGGTAATATCCATTTTCCTGCTGTAGGTGAGCAGTGAATTTGAAGCAGCTCCAGATGTTTTCTTCTACCGCATCCCAAACCTGAGCAGGAACCGACAGTACAGTATCTGGGTGGTGGCGGTCACGGCTGCAGGTCGCGGAAATGCCAGTGAGATCATCACTGTCAAACCCATGCCTGAGGGTCAGTACGGCTTACACATTCAGCACCAAACATATGTGCATTTATTCATCAAAGCCCACAGTTTATTCAACGATAATCCATTATAGCAGACTGAGGTAAATGGAAAAATAAATCTCCTTTCTGTTCCTTTGGCTGAAATAAATGAGCCATGATTCTGTCCTTTCTGTGTACATCCTTGGGTCAGAGCTGATAAGCTGATCACATTTGCTGATAGTTCCTGTGATATCTAAAGTCAGGACCCAGAACTCCTATCATGCCATCCACATTCTGTCTGAGTTCCAGGTGAAGTTAGCTAAACAGGCACAGTGTACAAAACACTACTACTGCAAACCCAGGAGGGGTAAAGCGAGACGGTTCTAAAATTGTTTCCTGAAGCTTTTCTTTATGTAGGCTTTGTGATTTCAAAACCTACTTATTTGTGTTGGCAGCTCCGTCTCGAATCCTGACCTTCAACAGGACAGTTACGACCCCGTGGATGAGGGATATCGTGCTTCCCTGCAAGGCAGTCGGCGATCCATCCCCAACCATCAAGTGGCTGAAGGAGATGTGAGTCCTGTACAAATAAGACCAGAAAACCTTTGAGCTTGAATACAAAGTTCCTTGCAAAAGAGTCTGTTATAAGAACTCTTGGCATTTTTGATTAGAACACAACTCACTTGAATGTATGTGATTGAGAGATTGTGTGAGCTGAAAAAGAAAAAAAAGGGAATCCATTTTCTGTGTGGCGCCTCTTTAATCCAAGAGCTATAAATAAAGGACACAAAAAAGTTGTGATAAAGGTAAAAGCAAGGTTAGGTGATAAAACAAGAATATCTCATTGGGTTCAGTTTCATCTATTGTCTTAAAATGACAAATGCTAACCTACCAAGATATGGCCACGCACATAAACTAATGGGCTCAGCAATGTGGCCATGGACGCAAAAGTGAAGCTGGACATTACAGGACACAAACCAGCCACACTGTTAAACAGGGTGGTGGAACTTTATGTGGGAATTGCTCCATCAGATGGGGCGAGAGTTAATAGGGAGGAGGATGGAGGACAAAACAAGGTAATTCTTAAAAAACAAAAACAAAATAGAACTAAGCTGTGACATGACAAAATATTATAATTTTTGTGATGGGGATACAAATACTTTACCATTGTGCTGTAGAAAGACAAGATACCATGTTTTGTAATTGGGGAATATATTTAATATATTTAATTTTGGATACATCTGTGTTTCAGCAATGCAACCCCTGCTCCTGTTGTGATAGACAGCCGGCGAAGTGTCCATGGAAATGGCAGCCTCGTTATTCGCACGGTGAAAGCAGAGGATTCTGGGAATTACACTTGTGTGGCCAGTAACAGTTTTGGTTCAGACAAGATCGTCCTTAATCTGCAGGTCCAAGGTCAGATTTACAACTGTCCACAAATGGATGAGTCAGTTGTCTGAAACATCCATCAGTCCGTTGTAAATCGAGCTGTATTCCGAGGATTTTCTTTCTTAAATAAATCCGTGTGGTTTCTCTAGTTCCACCTGACCAGCCTCGCCTCACCGTCACAAAGACAACCACGACCTCGATCACCCTTTCCTGGATCCCAGGAGACAACGGAGGCAGCTCCATACGAGGTCTGTCGTGGTCCAGCATTTCTTTTTCAGCCTCCGTTGTTTTTTCTAAGCAAAGCGGCTAAACGTTGTGTTTCAACTCTGCTGTTTTCAGGCTACATTTTGCAATACTCTGAGGATAACAGTGAACAGTGGGGAAACTTCGCCATCAGTCCAAGTGAGCGCTCCTATCGGCTAGAAAACCTAAAGTGTGGCACCTGGTATAAGTTCACCCTCACGGCCCAGAATGCAGTCGGTCCTGGTCGCATCAGTGAGATCATAGAGGCAAAGACCCATGGCAAAGGTACCAGCCATGTTTTCATTTCTGTGTTTTAGAGTTTTGTTGCAATTGGGATGCATTATCATAAAACGGGTCGGGTTTTATCTTCCTAATGAAAGGTTGCAGTCATTTATGATCATAGAAAGATAAAAGCACCTGAATTATTTGAGTAGATCTATTGACATCCCATACCAAGACAAGCTTTGAACAAACCAGGTTAGGTGTATTGGACTGAATTGGACTGTCTTAATTTAATTTATCCAGTAGGAAATGTATTAATCTTAACACATGTGTGTTTGTATGAATGTTTAGCACGTATTTGGTATGTTGGTGTATTCTACCACTCAGTAGTTTTAAACTGTGGTTAATACTTATGACTTATTACATAATTAGTTTTTAATAACAAAAAATATATAAAAAGAAACCCTTTATCAAAATCTATAGGAAATATTCAGTACATCTTGATTCTTTTTAAAAGCAATATCATTCCTCACAATAACCTGGAAATAAAAAAGAGGGTAAACAGTGTCAGAACATAGTAGTTTCAAAGGTTTTCTAAAGGAGATCAATGTTAATGTTGCCAACTCTGGCTGGCGCAGCATAGGCATGGAACACACTTAGATTGGGATTTGGTTAAAAAACAGAGGAAAAATGTATTTTCCTGTGAATTTACAGTTTGTCTTGAGAAATTTCTAACAATCTCTGCCAAGCAAGTCAGTGATATTAGGATATTTTTGTTGAGAACAGAAGCTAATGTTTTTTCTTTATTTATTGTGTTTGAACCAGAACCTCAATACTCGAAGGAACAGGAGCTTTTCACCGGCATCAACGCTACTCGGGTCAAGCTAAACCTGAACGGCTGGAACAATGGCGGCTGCCCGATCACCTCCTTCGCCCTGGAATACCGAGCCGTCGACTCGCCGACTTGGACCACCGCACAGCGCACATCCCTCACGAAGAGCTACGTTTTATATGACCTGCAGGAGGCCACCTGGTATGAGCTGCAGATGAAAGTGTCTAACAGTGCCGGCTACGCTGAGAAGAGAGTCAAGTTTGCAACACTCAGCTATGACGGCAGTAAGATGTTTACGGTGTTTGTAGGAAGGATTATATTTCAGCTTCTATTTTTTCCATGACACTTTACCCTGACCTGTCCACAGGTACTATCGCTCCTTTAGTGAAAGCGCCCAACGTGAGTGAGGATACCTCTGGAGGAGGTGAAGGTTTGAAGATGATGGTGACTATTTCCTGTGTTTTGGTGGGGATCTTTGTTATCTTCATTGGGCTGCTGGTGCTGAGGAGGAGGAGGCGGGAACAGAGGCTCAAGAGACTGAGAGGTATGATAAATTGGAGCCATAATAACTAAGTGCTCAATTGTTTGCTATCGTTTTAAACTCACAATGAAACTCTGCTTGATTTCTAGATGCAAAAAGTTTGGCTGAAATGCTCATGAGGTAAGTCTTGAACATCATAGTATTTAGATATGCATCAACACAGACATTTAAAACAAGAGGTTTCATTACACTGTACAACTTTTTCTCACTGTCTGACATAAACTTTCCCCTTTTCCTCTACATGCAACATTATTTTAATTGTTATTGTATTGTTGATCACGGAGCATGACTCCAAAGATGTCGAAGTCTTGAGTGAAAGTCTTGAGTGCACACGCAAACTATAGTCTGACTTATCTTGTTGCTTTTGGAGGAATGGCTTCTTCCTCTCTGATCGGCTTAGCAGCCCACGTTGCTGTAGGACTCATTTCCCTGTGGATACTGGAGGCTCCATTAATCTTCACAAATATGAAGTTGTTCATAATAGTTTTGTAATCTTTACTGATTCAAAACATGTAAGGTTTAGACTAATATAATGTCTGATGGTGAGGGGAAAACTTTACAATAAGTGTGAACTTTAGTATAATTTAAGAACAAATTATCATACTCCTCAGTTATCACAGTTGTACTTTTTTTCCCTGTGTTTCTCAGTAAAAACACACGTCCAGCAGAGCCAATTAACAAACAGCAACAAACTCTGCGTATGCACATCGACATCCCCAGAGCCCAGCTTCTCATTGAGGAGAGAGACACCATGGAAACTGTTGGTAAGCATCTACCTGGCTTTTTACAGCGGCTTTATACGGATCGGTGCATAAAAGTAACATTAACCTGAAGATTGGTATATTAGCCCTGATCTTTTGTTTGCTGCCGTCCTACAGACGACAGGTCGACCGTGTTACTGACAGATAACGACTTTGGTGAGACGCAGAAACAAAAGTCATCCACCGTCACCCACACTGTCCACTACCAGTCCCTCTCCCAAGCCACTGGTCCTCTAGTAGATGTATCAGACGCTAGGCCAGGAACCAGTAAGTCCAGTACGGAATCTTTTTTTAATCATTACATTTAAATGTTGTGGGTTTTTATTGTTTTTGGCTGTAACTTTTGCTCTTTGTTTTTTCCTGTCATGTTTTGTTGTCTGACATATAATAGGTTCTTTGCTTATGGTAACACTCTTGAGCTCAGTCAAATGTTCTGCATTCTTTTTTTGTTACAATTTCTTTGATTTTTTCAGTACATTTTGTCTTATTCTTAAAGCACACCTTGTTTTCGTCTCTAATCATTTCCACCGTTGCTCAGAACTCATTTGTTTTCTTTGTATGTGGATCCAGTCAAACAGAGAAACAAGTGACAATGAAATCTTACTAAATCTTCCCAAATGCTGAGAAACAACATAAACAATTTGTTCTTCTTGTATTATCTCTCTACCACCTAAAACATTGTATTATTCTTTATAAGAGGACTCAGTGTTGAAAAACAGGCGAATATACTCGGACTAAGAAGTAATGCCTTAGCTGGTAGGCAGGTAGGCTTAATCCAGACGAATTGTTTAGAAAAGCTTGGACAGCGAGGTCAACCGCACCGTGGAATAAGTGGTCACTTGAAGTAAGGAAAGGTGTTACCAGGCAATCCAACAGTCAATCAAAACTGTGACTGAATAGCACCAGATACACAGAATGTCTTGTAGACTCCCATCAATCCATCCATTGTCCATAAACACTGATTATTGCAGAGTAGGGACATTAGTACGTATCTCCAGCGTTCGACGGGTGAAAGGCAGATTACACCCTGGACAGGTCACCAGTTCATTACAGTGGAGCCTTGTAGACATATTAATAAACATCATATTCACTTCATGGCAGTCAACAGGTTCTGCATTGGGGTTCTGTATGGGGCCAGTGGGTATTATAGTACAATGTGTTCCAAGAAGCTCAAGTATGTTTTAACATTTGACCAGAATGTCATCTTAACTATCAAACCCAACATAACCACCCCCCAACTACATGGATTACTGGTGTTACTGTATTCACTTTTAAGTATTGCTTTGACTGACTGTTGGTTTTTCCTAAAACTGCCATTAAAATTCACATATTTTAAGACATTACAATTTCAAACAAGCTCGAAGGAATGACCTATGCTAAAGCAAGTATCTGACTAGACCATAGGTTCTCCTAATCGCTTACTTTTCTTTGTTTATTTCTCCATGGTTTGACTTTCCTGTTCTTGCACTGCCTTTAGTTTTGTTCATGAAACACTAAAGGTTCCTAAATCAAGCATTCTCTACATGCCTGCCTCTCTGTGTACTTCTCCGTTTGAACACGGACAGTGATATGTTGTTTTTGCACACACTGTGATATTTTATTCTCACACTTTGTTTTCCTTTATTGTTTTTTGAATGTTTACCTTTTCTGTATGTTGCATGTTGGGGGAAAAAGTCTGACTGTAACACATATCCTACATAGAAGTGCTGCAGTTTTAGGTTTTATATACATGATATATATGCAGTTATCTATACCTTATACATGAGTTTTTAACCATTTCAGGTCATTTTGAGCGATGCAAAGATGTTAAAATATGCTAATTACATTCTGCTATGCTTTTTCATGTAGCTTTATTCAAGATATAAATAAAGCTACCGGATCGCATTAGTGCCCAACTACAGCTAATTATTGATGTCCCAGAGTATTTTAAAACAAATGCGACATAAACATTTTAAATTTGAGAAAGCATTAATATATTTCAAAACACTGCTATTAGTTTTCACCAGTGTGGTGATGATATTACTTAATCTCATGCAATATTGAGATGAAGATTCACTCAACTCTGCATAAAAAGGTTCCAACTGATGGCATCCTGGCACACTTTCTGTTTATTTTAATAAATAACTCTCTGACCACTTTGGACCTCATAGTATGTATAGAGCATTGAAGTGATTATTAGATGTACTTTGCCTTAAACAGCACAAACTGTACAGTTTAAACCCTTTTTTCAAGCATGCATGCGTTTTATGATTTCTTCAAAAGCAGCATACACAGTCCCTAAAAAATAATAGCAGCTGATGTTAAAAAAACATGATGAAAAGATGGGCCAATATACTTGGTATAACCTCGAACAGTGAAAGCAGATCTGTAATGATTAAAACTGCTCTTCATATCGTAAGTCTCACCTTGTATAAAACTACGATGTCTCCTCATTCTTAGACCCCACTGCACGGCGCACAGCCAAAGCTGGTCCAGCTGCACGCAATCGCTACGCCAGCCAGTGGACCCTGAACCGGCCCCACCCCCCTGTCTCCTCCCACACTCTCAGCACTGACTGGAGGCTGCCGACACCGAGGGTCGCGGGTTCTGTTGACAAAGAGAGTGACAGCTATAGCGTCAGCCCATCTCAGGACACAGGTGAGCATCAGTTAGCTGCTTAAACTGTCTCTAACAAATTTGTATCAGCTGACCCATCTTTAACCAAGCTGGAAGCTTTCGGGCTTCTATGCCGCTAACTCTCAACACTTATCCCTCCACTAACTCCACATCATGTCTAGACCGAGCCAGGAGCAGCATGGTGTCTACAGAAAGCGCCTCCTCCACCTACGAGGAGCTTGCCAGGGCCTACGAGCATGCCAAGATGGAGGAGCAGCTACGGCACGCCAAATTCACCATCACCGAGTGCTTCATCTCTGACACTTCCTCTGAGCAGATGACGGCAGGCACCAACGACTACACCGACAGCCTGACATCCAGCACGCCGTCAGAGTCGGGCATCTGCCGCTTCACAGCTTCCCCGCCCAAGCCTCAGGACGTCAGTAGGGTTATGAACATGGCCGTGCCAAAGGCCCACAGACCGGGTGAGGCCAGGCGGTCCAATAAGTAGTGATCTTTCTCACTGAATGCCAACAGTGTGTTGAGCTATATGTTTTCTGCTTTTAAACTCTGATACTGACAAGTTCCACTAACAATAACTTTACATCCATAGGAATGATTGCGTTGAATCTTGCTGTTAAAGTATTAGAAAAAATACAGTGTGCAGTGAAAACTAGGCTGAATCTGAAACACAGACAATATTAGAGGTTTAAAGATCAGAGATTTGCCCTTGATTTGAAATCTTTGTAAAGCTTTAAACTGCCCCTGCAGACAATCTGAATTTCTCTTCCACAACTGTTATGCTGTAATTTCCCAAAGATGATTTCAAATCCAGAATCAGAATCCAGAATAGTATCAAGATGAGATTAAAGAATTTAAAACAACTTTAGTATTTTAAAGCCAATGGATGCATTTACCTTATCGGATGAAAAGTTTGCAAAAAGGTTGAATAGCTGACAAGTTTTGAACTCCATTCTGATTAATCTGATTTAGTCAAATCCGTTTAGAACAGATACAATATAAAGCTACACCTGAATTATGGTTGTTCCTAATGTGCATAGAGAAGAGCACTGCCACATTTTATTATGTCCGATTTATTCAGGAACCTAAAAATACAAGTACATTACAATCAATTATATCATCAAGAGTTGTTTTCTTTACAGTATATCCATTGAAAAGAGAATCTCATGTTTTATAGACTGCCTACATGCACTTATTTCTGGTAATTTTGATTATGTTTATTATAAATAACTCATACATGTAACAATTCAGCATTCCTGTATTTTAAAAGTTCCCAGAAACTAACGCTGTGGCTACCATGCACATTTCAGATACAGTCAAGATTCACAAATGCATTTTGAGTAACATCTATTTGAATTAACTTTAGCTATTAGAATGAAGAGCAGGACTGCTTAGAAACATCTGTTTGTCTTTTCATCCTAGAGCAACTGTGCTTTGTGTGTGTTTTCCTGCAGGAGGCGAGCTGGTTCACCTTCCTCCGTACCTACGCATGGACTTCCTGTTAAACCGAGGCATGTCCTGCTCAGGCTCCTCCAGGGGGACAGCTGGTGGCGAGAGAGCAGCCATGGGTCAGACCTGTCTCGAGCCCCAGAAAAGCCGCTCGCTAAAGCGGCCGTCTCGCATGGCGCCCCCTACACCCACAGAGCCCCCTCAGGCCAGCAGGGACCCAGTGGCCCAGTGGCAGCCTGGCTCTGCGGCCACGCTCCCTCACAGGGAGGGCACGGAGCTGGCCCAAGCTGCCAAGCTCAGCACCTCACAGGAGTCCCTGCTGGAGTCCAGAGGACATCTCAAACAGAGCACCAACCCCTACGCAAAGTCCTACACGCTGGTATAACAGCAGTTGACTAACACTGGACTTACCACTCAAGTGCAGTAAACTGACTCTCACCACACAGTCCTGTATATATGTGCCCTCCCTTCATGGCTAGGGTACCTTTTACTAATCTCATTTTATTTATTTTTAGACTTTTCTTTTTCATCTTATTTGTATTTTTATTTTCTGCTTTTGAGGGAAATTTCACTCATCCGAGACGACTCCACACGGAGGTTTGCCAAACTTACTGCATTGAGTTACAAAGGAGCATTATTTATTCCTGGTAATTCTTTTTTATTAATCAACAATTATTCATTGTTATTTACCAGGTATTAATGATCAATAATTACCACAGTACCAAATGTTCTCCATTACTGCTCTATGTTTTTATAAGATCCAGGACATTGTTCATTCCTTTTTTTAGTTTCCAGCAGTGGAAGATGACGATTTGGAGTCATTTTTTTCCTGCAGAACATTTTTCCCGAGACGCTGAAGGATCTCTCGGGGGAACCTTGGAATGAAAGCAATTGACACCAGTCCAAACTTTTCAGGCGCTCTCAAATTGTTACTTTTTTTGAAGAGAAAATTTAAAAAAATCTATTTCCTATGGATGCATGGGGACTGACCAACTAAAAGACAATGAACACAGGTGTGGCTGGATTGTCCAGTCTGGCATTTTGTCAAACTATGAAATGATCCAATGTGAAGATTTATTATTCTTATTACTATAAATATATATATAAAAAGAGAAATCACTTTTATTTGTGGATATTACAGGGAAGAATTTGATTTGGTTAATAAAGTCCTTAGTCATGTTTGCACATATCTGTTTTAATTAGGAAATTGAGTCTCTGTTAATCTTTCTCTGTGTCCCATTCTTGATGGTGCAATATGATAAAAAAGATAAGACAAGTATATGAAAACTATTGATCTATACTGTACTGTAATGATGAAAAATAACTATGTTGTGAGTTTAAATACAGGGCTGGACACTCTCCGGCTCTTGTCTTCAGGTGTAGTTTGCCACCGCTTGTTTGCCCAGGTGGTAAATGATGTTAGCTAGAACAGGGAGGCTTTAGAGAACTGAAGAGTCGCACTTCAAGTGTGTCAAGATAGACCCCCACCCCTCCTTACAGTGCACTAGGTAGAGTCCTTGTGGCTCTCGCTCCTCTCAGTAGATTTACCGTTGCTGCATAAGCAGTGATGCTCCTCGACAGGGAAGATAAGACATGTGAGACAATCCAGCAGAATCCCCGAGTCAAACCAAACTTCTAATGTCTATAGGAAATATCTAAAGAAAAGAAAAAGGTATGAATAATGTGGATATACGTAAGAAGCTGTTTTTAATTCCTGCCTGCCCTGGCCCATTTCTGTTCTTTCTGTTATTTTTTGAGTTAGTCTGAAGGGACAAGAGTTTGATACAAAACGCTGTGAGGTCATACTGTCAGTTTCTACGATTAGTTTCTATGATTAACTGTCTTCATGTTGATTCTACGTTTTAACAAAATAAAAAAAAAATGTCAATTTTTTATTTTTAACATTGGTGTTCACGATGGTGGCACTGGAATAAAGAGAAACTAACACAAAGGTTCAAATTTGACTAATAAAATGGCTGTTCCCCAAAGTGTCCCGCGCAGGTTTGACATGACATTACATGGTTCCACCTGACACTGAATAAAAGCACATGACACACAGCAGAAACCACATGTTTACATACGCCTTATATTTCCATTATTTCCTTCCTTTCATGCATTAAAAATGATGCATGAAGAACATTTTGTATTTTAGCTCCGGTAAGATTACAAAAGAGTTTTCTACTTGCTAATTTTTTGTTTAGTTTATACATATTTCCTCAGAATTTGTTGAATTGACTTTTGAAGTCATACAGATTTGCTTTCCTTTCACAATAGTTTGTCTAAAGAGTTTCCCATTCCTTCAGACAGAGATGGTGTTCCTGAGTCTATGGAGGCCACATTTCTAACTTTCACATTTACCCGTTCACTTTTTGTTGGCCCATGAGGAGGTCTAGGCGATGGTCATCCAAAACATTGACTTTCTTACACTAAAACTACTTTGGTGGTATGTTTAGGATCATTGTTTATGTGGAATACCTATTTACATGCTTCCCACTATTCCTCCAAATGTAAAAGCTGTCATGGCTATTGGTGTATTTCCACATTGCAAACCGCCTCTTTTATATGTTGCCTTTTGGATTCATGGTTTCTTCTTCACATACCCCTGATTTACCAAATGTCTGTACTAGAGACAGCTCACTTGCTGATGGGGTTAAAACACATATTTCAAAAACAAATCTCTGGGACACAGAGTCTGCCTTTTTAATTACAGTAAGAATATGATGCCTGAACATTATGATAGTGTTAGTACAAATAGGTTCCCAAGGATCAGAGGTCTTGTTCGGGTATCTTGCCTGGCTTATTTTGTTTTTAGTTGTTTTGTTTTTAAGAATATACAAACGGTTTATACAATGCTTGAGGTGTTGCCCCAAAACATTTTTCAAAAGTGTACGTTTATTTAACTGCAAATGTTGTCAATTCGCCTATCACAAGCTAACAATATCATGATATCATCGTTTCCCAGACAACACAAGTGATTTAAAGCATAGTAATCCTGAGAAATTGGACTAAAAATGTGCTTTTTCTGACATTTACTCTTCTTTATCATAACAAAAATCAAAAGCTCCCCTGCTAATGGTTCCTAATTTGTGTTCTGCAGACCTGTAGGTGGCTCTGTTGTTCAACGGTACAGCTATCCAAGCTTTAACTAAGTCTGGTTATGTAAAACAGATTGTTGCTTAATAGTTAAGCAACTACATTCATTCGTATGTTTTACTTTCCTTACATTGTGATCAAAGAAAGAAAAAAAAGAGTCCACTGCCTAATGCATCATATGAAGAATCATTTTCAGAAGACACAATTATTCCCCATTTCCAATGGAAAATACAGATAGACCTCAATAAATCATCTTAAAATAACATCAAAAGGTAATGTAAGTGAATCTATTCGAAAAGAGTTGTATAAAGTTTTACTACACACACATATTTTTTGATCACTTTGATTTTTTGTGTTTGTTTTTACCGTTACAGCAAACATAAGGGTATGTTTCTCAAGATTAAGAAATATGCTAATCAAATATGGACATGTCGTTGAAAGTTCAAAAAGCCTCTTAGTTTGGAAAAAATACAATAATAAATCTTATTGATCAAACATTCCACAATGTAGCTTAAGTTCTAAGTGTGTAGTAACATCAGGACCTTTCTAATTCAGCATGTTTGATCTGTAGTTGTGCAGCAAATAATCAACTTTGCAAGGACACACAGTAACTGACTCGTCAGGGTTGCCTTTTGTTTTCTTTATTAGGGAATATTAATTTATGTGTGCAAGCTTCCATGAATTAGTTTGTGTGTTTGTACGGTAAACATTTATAGGAGAATTTTACATTTGCGTGAATTTGGTTATGTTGTTGCTCAACGCAACAACATTCAACAGGATTTACATTACAAGCACAGTACTTCCCACAGCTGTGGGGGGTTCGTGTCAAAAGGACAGCAGAACGTTCACATCATGACAAAGTAGCATCGTAGCAGCGTGAAAGCAAAAGCTGAAGTATCTCACAATTACAGCTAGTCAGACATTCAATGGATTACAAACAGGTTTAGTTTGAGCTTTTTGAACAGCCAGTGGTCTTTGGTTTTCTCTACAGAAAGATGTAAATTTGTGACTGACATGTTCTGTTAGACTAAATGTGGCTGAACAATAATTACTAATTCAGAAGTTCTGCAGTTCATATCGAATGATAGGAATCTTTTGCTGACACAATACTTATATCAGGTTTATTATTTGTTAAATAAACATATACATTTACTCAGTGATTTACTCATAATACCATTATTCAGGCCACCCTCACCCCAAGGATCCCCCACCTCATCATTCTGTCCTCAGCTCTTTACAGTGCAGTTTGATTGGCATGCAAACCCAAGACCATATCAGGAGTGTGATGAGTCTGACGAGCTCTATGACTTCACATCCTGCTTCTTCTTCTGGAATTTCCTGAACTGAGACTGGATGGCCACTGCGGCCCTCTGCGTCTCGGGGTCGTCCATGTCGATGTCAAAGTCCTGGGGGACATTGATTTTCTCATCATCTGGGGAACAGAGGAAGGGAAATTGTGAAAAGACAGACTTCGGCAGAGTTTTTGTCTGTCTCCAGAGTGATTACTAATTAAAAAATAGATAGTTTGCTCCGGTGCAAATTGTAGATTTACACTAAAGGCATTAAAAGTATTAAGTAACACATGCGGAATTATTTACTTAACTTAAAACAATATGTCAAATTCAAGGTTCTACAAAGTAGCCACCTTTTGCTTTGATTACTGCTTTGCACACTCTTGGCATTCTCTTGGGCTTCAAGACAAAGTCACCTGAAGTGGTCTTCCAACAGTCTTGAAAGAGTTCCCAGAGATGCACTTGTTGGTCCTTTTGCCTTCACTCTCCGGTCCAGCTCACCCCAAACCATCTCGTGTGGGTTCAGGTCTGACGACTGCGGAGGCTTGGTCATCTGACGCAACAACCCATCACTGTCCTTCTTAGCAGTGGTTTCCTCGTGGCTATTTAACAATAAAAGCCAGATGCACACAGTCTCCTATTAACAGTTGTTCTAGAGATGGGTCTCCTGCTGGAACTCTGTGTGGCATTGACCTGATCTCTAATCTGTGCTGACTCTTGGTCTTCCTCTCCTGGGGCGGTCCTCATGTGAGCCAGTTTCTTTGAAGCCCTTTAAGGTTTTTGCGACTGCACTTGGGTAAACGTTCCCCAATTTTTCAAACTGACTGACCTTCATTTCTTAAAATAATGATGGCAACTTGTTTTTCTTTACTTAGCTTCTTTTTTCTTGCCATAATACAAATTCTCTATAACAGTCTATTCATTAGGACTATCAGCAGTGTATCCACCTGAATTCTGCACAACACAATTGATGCTCCCAACCAAATTTATAAGGCAAAAAATCCCTCTTAATTAACCTGAAAGGATACACCTGTGAAGTGAAAACTATTTCTGGTGACTACCTCTTGAAGCCCACCAAAAGAACACCAAGAGTGTGTGAAGCAGTTATCAAAGCAAAAGGTTGCTATTTTGAAGAATTGAGAATATAAGACATGTTTTTATTTGTTTCACAGTTTTTTGTTAAGTATATAACTCCACATGTGTTACTTCATAGTTTGGATGTCTTCAGTGTTTCCATAGTCCATAGTCATGAAAATAAAGAGAAGTCTTTGAATGAGAAGGCGTGTCTTAAGTTTCGGTATGTACTGTGTGAACATATATATATGTGTGTGTGTGTGTATATATATATATATATATATATATATATATATATATATATATATATATATATATATATATATATATATATATATATATATATATA
>JAVLVB010000868.1:2162679-2186747 GCA_032876305.1 Orestias chungarensis | reverse complement strand
AAATTGGTAATAGTGAGTTGATGACATTTAGATTGAATGTTGGGATTTGTTTTTGGTTTTTCTCAGCCAGATAACACAGATACATGTAGGGCTGAGCAGCCAGGGACAGCAGCAGGTGGACTACCAGATACTGTCCTTCAGGGCTAAGCCCCTGATCTCCTAGAATCCTAGATTGGCCCCTGGTTGGAATAAACTCACGTGAACTAGCACAGTTTTAGAAATACAATAACGTTCCCAGGTTATGTTTTGAAAAAGAGATTAAAGCAAATTACAACCGCCCAGGATTATTGATCATCCACTAATTGTTCCTAAATGACCAAGCGTATGGGCTTAAGTAAAGATCTGATGATTACTACAAACTGTTCAGAAAACTGGCAGCTTAAATATATCACAGAAAAGTTTTTTCTTTGTACTCTTGTGACCTTTTATCTGCTTTTATTGAAGATGTATGATTAAAAAATGTTGGATGTCTTTGTTTATAAAAGTATTGGCCAGTTATTCTATGCTAATATAATCTTGGATTCCTATGATATATATTTTCTTATTATTTTAAATTTAATTAAACTGTTAGCCTCCTCTGCTCTAAACATTAATAATTTTTTCTGAAAACTTACAGCAATACGACATTTTTCTTAAGGTGATGTATTAACGATTTTAAGTTCTGAGAGATTTCCAAAATTAGCTGAACAATGTTCTCCATTTTCTTTAAAAATATTCAGTAGCACTAAAACTCCATTTGGGAAGAATGATTACAGGTTTCATATGAAATTACGTGTATTACTTTAAATCAATTGTTTCCAGATGAGATCACCTTTTTCATCTCACCACTTTCAACTTAAATAATTCATTCTGTACTTGGAGGTTCCAAATGTCGATCCCCCTTTGATGTGAGTGAGTCAAATGAGAACACAGCGAAACTAAAACCTGACATCTGCCTCCTGCAGCATCACAAGAACCAGCAATAGTAGCCATCTGTTTTTCTGTTCAGGCACTAAAATCAAAGGTAGTTTGCACCTTTGGGACTCTCGGCATCATGTTGACTTTCATCTTCTTAATTACGCTGTGATGATCAGGGATTGAGTGAGGAGTTATGTTATGATGATTCCTGTAAATCACACCTTAGGTCATCGAAAGTGGTACAAAAGGAGCCGAGCGGAGTATCTGAGTGAATGCCTCAGCGCTGTATGGAGCAAAACCATAAAGTGTGGAAGGACACACAAGCACACATATTTCAGTCCCAGGATACCTTTTGTCTTAATAGCCCTCCCAGTACTCAATATATGTTGCTCTACTGCGTCAGAAATGTACAACAGGATTGTTGCTGTTTCTAACAGGTTTGCTACTGACTGTATATGTTCTCTATTATCCTAAAACTTATAAAACTGGGTCAGAGCTTATCTGTTAAGATGGGTTTTTTTCTCCTAGATACATGAAATAAAGAAGCTATTTATTGATGTGGTAAAAAACAAGTGCCCTGTCTTCTTAAACTGTCTTCTTGCTTGTGGCAGATTGCTGTCCGCTGGAGTACTGGAAGTTTCCACCTGTTAAAGGGGAGTTTTTTCTCTATCCGGTGTAAAACTAATTGATGGAGTAATTCATTGATGGACTAATTGATGGAGACGTGTTACTTGCTTTAAATTGCCTTTAAGACAGTGTGCAAAAGAAGGCCTTTTAAGTGTGTTTGATAGGCATTCCAGGATCCAGTTGAGTGTCATTGAATCAAAGGTTTTCTTGTAATCAATCCAGGCACATCACAGGTTTGTTTTTCTAACTTTGTACTCCCTGGTGACATTTCTTTCAACCAGCAGCTGGTGTTTGGCTCTTCTGGTAGGTCTTGACACATCTACCCGTTTGTCTTATCTGCTAGGATGCCTTTAATATGATGCTTGAAAGATTCTGCCATGTTGAAGAGAGACAGATAATTGGCCAGCTATTCGGGGTGTGTCCCATTCTTCAGCAGTTGGTTGATTTGTGCTTCTATGCACTCAGTGAGCATTGTCAGTGAGTGCTCGTCTTCTCTGAATCCCTATGATGGCAGCGCATTGACAACAATAAACCTCTGCAATGTTGTCTGAGGCTTACAGGGTTCTGTTGCTCCTAGTAAGGGCCATTTTATTTGGGGAAAATAGTAACTTGTGATTAGTCAGTTCCTGACAAACCCACAGGATTGACTGACGGGTAGCATCATATTAGCTGTTTCACTGGATTATTGTTCTGTGTTTTGTTATTTTCCAGTAAAACTTTCCAGTATTGCTCAGTCTCCAGCTGGACTGGGTTTTAACATGTCAAATTTAGCCATGATCTTATTAGGTTTAGTCCTTTTTCACATCAGTGAGGCGTGATACCCAATTTGGATCAACAATAACTGCTCCATCTGACCTTTGGTGCTAATGTCCTGGACATGTGTGAACCAGTAGGGTTCTCTGTTGGATGATAGTACTATATAAGCACCATCCAGTGATGAGACAAACCAATCCACCAAGCACCAAATGCCAAAAACCACCAATATACTTGCGGGCAGAGGCATCAACCACTAGAGGAAGTCCAATAGTGAGAAAACAGGCCCCAGATTTGGTTAGGGTGAGATCATTCATAATAGGGGGTCATCTCAAGACCAAACCTCACAGACCAACAGGCACACACAGACACAATCAGATGTTTCCACCTTCATGCAAACACACACACTCAAATCCACCCAGCGTAAAGACGTTTTTTGTCTCTCTCACACTCACCGTAAAGACTCTTTACCAGAGTAAGGTAATGATTACCTAGAGGGGCAACCAGTGCTCTGACCTAGGAATTGGTCCCATTTTTTCCAGGTGAAAATCTAACAGTACAGGCCCAAACAAAAGAATCATAGAAGCCCTCCTGCCAAGATGGCCTGCTCCTCCAGTCTCCAGTCTCCAGGGCAAATAGTATGAATATGAGAAAGGATCATAGATGGAAAACATTACAAATGGCAATGAAAAACATGTAATTAAGAGTGTACCAGCATACATTACCATACCATACCATACCATACCATACAAGCATTATTTATAAAGCAATTTATACACACACAGGAACCAAAGTGCTGTACACAGTCGTTAAAATACAATACAATTATAAAATAAAAATGTTTAAATATAAAGATACTAAAATAATACAAACACAATAAATCAAAGTCAAACATCTCAGATTATGCTGAAAGCCAAATAACAAAGATGGGTCTTAAGAAGGGATTTAAAAACAGCAAGTGAAGAGGTCCGTCTTATGCCCAGAGCAAGATCATTCCATAGCTTGGGAGCTGCCACAGATAATGCACGGTCTCCTCTGAGCTTGCGCTTGGTCTTTGCATCATGACAGGAAAACGGTAAATCCTATCTGAAGAACTCGTGTTCACAAACCTCTTTGACAGATGTTATTCCAATATCTTCAAATGCAAAGATGTATACATAAAGATTTGTGCACATGAAGGAGTTTCTGTTTACATCACTTCCTCTCCAAATAATGTTGAATACAGATTGCTGTGGATGAAGGGGGACTTGGTAAAGTAAATATACTACCTTGCTGGTGTGTGGCTATTTTTGTTCATGTTTTTTTACAAGGACTCCCCCGAGAGAGACACCAAGCTGCACTCAGGATCCATTAAGAATTTAACAAGAAGAAGGAAAATGTAGGTCACATGGAGCCCATCTTTCGCTCTGTCATTGCTTCACCACCACCAGCCTTGAGACAGGGATGACAATGAGTCCAGGATGTAAGGGCTGATTAAATGATTGACTGTAACCCTCTTTTAATAATTGAATCAACCAGTTTTATAACATTTGGAGAGAATACCACACGCACCTAGTGACAGAGTAGGTTAAAAATAGAATTGAAAGATAAAAATAAGCCATTTTTGATCTAAAAAAAAAGTCCAGCACATACTGTGACTGCACTTGTACAGTGGAATTTAATTGCTACCTGCATGCTATTAAACTATTAAACTTAGGCATTTTTAGAATATTTCTTTAAAAAATCAGAGGGGGACCTTGCAGGACTAACACGAACAATTTCTAGTTTTGCAGAAAATAAAATGAAAACATACATGAATAGGTTGCATTTTGAAACAATTTAATGATTGGTCTAAGACTGTGTAAGGCAAGGCAAGGCAAGTTTATTTGTATAGCACATTTTTGTGTACAAGACAATTCAAAGTGCTTTACATAGGAAAAAAGATCAGAAAATGAAACAATAAAATCAGCTTTGAATTTAAAAGAAATTAAATCAAAATTAAAATTAAATAATAATAATAATAATAATAATAATAATAATAGTAATAATATTCTGAGTTGCTATATGCACAGTTAAATAAGGCTGTGTTCAGCCTGGATTTAAACAACGGCAGAGTTGAAACCTGTCTCACCTCTTCAGGAAGACTGTACCAGATTTTAGGAGCATAAAACTGGAATGAAGCCTCCCCTTGTTTGGTCCTGACTCTGGGCATCAGCAGGAAGCCACTACCTGAGGTTCTCAGAGTCCTAGATGGTTAATATGGCTCTAAAATGTCAGATATGTACTTTGGGGCTAAACCATGAAGAGACTTGTAGTCAAGCAGGGCTGTTTTAAAGTCTATTATTTGAGTGACATGAAGCCAGTTCAGAGACTTGAGCACTAAAGTAATGTGCTCATATTTCCTGGTTTTGGTCAGAACTCGAGCAGCAGCATTCTGGATGTTCTGAAGTTGTCTTAGTGCCCGTTTAGAAAGCCCAGTGAGGAGGCCGTTATAGTAGTCTAACCTGCTAGAGATAAATAAGATAGATAAGTCTTTCTAGGTCTGGTTTAGAGACTATTCCTCTGATTCTGGCAATGTTTTTAAGATGGTAAAAGGCTGCTAATGTCAGAAGGTAACTGATGACACTTTCTCTTTGTTTCTGTGGGACACAGACAATGATTTCAGTTTTGTCTGAGTTTAACTGGAAGAAGTTGTTCTGCATCCACAGACTGATCAGTTCAGTACAGTGACACAATAAATCAACAGGCCCATGTTCTCCTGCTGTCAGAGACACGTAGATCTGAGTGTCATCAGCATAGTTGTGGTACGACACATCATGGCTGCGTATTACCTGGCCCAATGGAAGCATGTACAGATTGAATAAAAGGGGTCCCAGGATCGACAACCATTCGGTCGGAGACGCAGTTCCCAATTTCAACAAAGGTAGGACTTGAACCAGTTGAGAGCCATACCAGTGATTCCCACCCAGTTTTTGAACCTCTGTAACAAAATCACATGGTCAACTGTATCAAAGGCGGCGGTTAGATCAAGCAGAACTAGGACAGAGACTTTGCCTGCATCTGAGTTTAGATGTTGTTTGTCACCTTGATCAGAGCTGTCTCAGTGCTGTGGTGGGGCCTAAAGCCTGACTGGATAGCATCAAACACATTGTTAGACAGGAGAAAGTCACTCAGCTGTTGGTATACAACTTTTTCCAAAACTTTTCCTAAGAATGGAAAGTTTGATATGGGCCGGTAGTTGTTCTGTACTGTGGCATCCAGACTGCTCTTCTTTAGGAGAGGCTTAATGACAGCAGTTTTCAAGGCCTTTTGGGAATATTCCAGTCTGAAGTGAGATATTGACTAACTGAGCGAGTTGAGGCAGCAAACTGCTCAGCACAGACTTTAGGAATCTGGTGGGTAACTCATCCAGGCAGCAAGTAGATGGACTCAGGCTGCAGATGATCTCTTCAACTGTTGTATCGCAGACAGATGTGAAGTGTGTCAGCTCCATATGTCTAACTGGGGGTAGAGGAGCTATGTCTGTCGTGGAAACAATTGCATTTTTAATGCCTTGAACTTTGTCATTAAAGAATACTGCAAACTCCTGACATTTGGATGTAGAAATCAGTTCCAAGGGGATCGAAACTGGAAGGTTTGTTAATCTGCTTACTGTAGCAAACAGGACAGTTTTTTCTGCAGTTTTCTATGATTTCTGAAAAATAGCTCTCTCTGGTTCTACGCAAAGTCTGGTTGAACACATATAACTTTTCTTTGTAGTTTTCAAAATTAACGTGGAGCTTTGACTTACGCCATTTCCGTTCGGCTATCCGGCACTCCCTTTCCTTTGCCCTGACCGAGACCTCTTTTCTCCATGGTGCCTTTTGTGTACTTTTAACCATTTTAACCTTGACAGAAGCAATGGCATCCATAACATTGATGTGTAAGAGTTTAACATATCATCAACATTAGAACACAGCATTTTCAAACTGTAGGTCCAGCTGTTGGCTTGGGTGTAACAGAAAGGTCAAAGAAAACACAAAAATGATCAGACAAAGCGACATCCACAACACCCACATTTAAAATAAAAACACCCTTTGAGATAAGCACATCTAGAGTGTCTCCTCTGTTGTGTGTAGGCTTGTTCACATGCTGAGTTAGACCAAACATCTCAAGGACAGTAGTGAGTTCTTTACATTGTTTACCTTGGGCTGCATCCATGTGCACATTCAGGTCCCCTGTTATGACCAAACAGTCAAAATTAGTGCATACAATTGAAAGTAGTTCAGTAAAATCATCAATAAGACAGTTACTTGGAGGTTTGTAGATGGTAATACAAAGAATGTAAGATTGTTTTGTATCCATTTTGAATGATAAATACTCAAATGATGAAAAAAAACCAAATGCTAATTTATGGATGGGTATATTGGATGAGGGAGGGTCCTCATTCCTGCCTTTTAGTGGAGGCGGTATCTCAGAGAGCTCCAGGAGGACGTCATCTGGAGGCGCAGGTGGGGGCTGGGGTGCTGCCTTCTCCGAGTAATCTCTGGGCTGCGTCACATTCTTATCCTTATCTTCATGTTTTCGCTTAATTTTGTCCTCGGCCGCTGGAGCAGAATGGGAACTCAAAACATAGAATAGATTAGCTGCAAACAGCCTGACTCCAGATCTATTGAGGCAGAGACCATCTGCCTTAAAATAATGTCTACGGTCCCAGAAAAAACTGAAATTGTCAATATAACTAAAGGTGTAAGTGGCACACACACCTGACAGCCATTTGTTCAGGCTGAACAGCCTGCTGAACCTCTCATTGGTGGTAGAGGGCCACTGATGGACACGTCAGCATCCAAATTATTAACTGTATCTAATAGCTTCTTGAAGTCCTGTTTCAGCACCTCAGACTGCGGTTTTGGTGTCGTTAGATCACTGGTATAGAACAAGGGTCTTAACAGTTGGATGTTCAGCCAGAATTTCCACAATATTGTCTCTCACATCCGATACCATGTCCTTTGGAAAGTACAGTATTTTTGTACGTTTCCCACACATGTATCTTAAATCCTTCACCGCAACATCACAAACAATCGAATTCTCAGGACCAGGCATTAGCTTCCCTCTTTGCCTTTTATTTTCTGATTTGCTTTTTCAGTTTACCTTGCTGTGTGAAGAGACTTCATCCTGGTGATCAAGTGGAGAACTAGATTTCTGTAGTGGTGAAAATCTGTTCTGTAGTGGGATAGTTGTTTGAGGAGGAGGAAGCTTCATTTTTGGTTTTCCACTGACAGCTGTCCAAGTCTGTGTCCTGCGAACGACTGGAGTCAAGGAGGATTTTGTTCTCGTCAGTAGTGCAGGCCAGCCGGTCGCATCGCAGATATCACCAGACAGGGCAGGTTCTCTCTTCTTCCTCTGAGATGACTTACTCTTCGGTTTAGCGCCGAGCACATTCCAGACATTACTTGTCTTGTTATCCAAAGCAACATCCTCTTGTTTCTGGTTGTCCTTGCCCGTGCTAATTAGCTGACGGGTAGCAGCATCATGTCCAGTAAGAGGTAAAGTTGTATCGTAACCGCCATTTATTTCCACATTTACTTCTAGTCGTTGGATTTTGGTTTCCAGCATGTTGAGTTTCTGAAGGAGATTAGCGTAGTGATCCTCGGAAAAAGTAAAAAAAACGAAGCCATCTTGCTGATGGATTTTTTGGTTATCGGAATATATGCAGAGAGAGGCTCCAAAAAGAATTAAAAATAAATACATTAAAAATTAAAAAGAATGAAAAAACGCAGAGCTGAAGCAGGACAGATAAGGGGAGGGTCGGGAGACAGCTGGGAAATAAAAAGGCAGCTTTTCTCAGATGTTGTCATGTTTTTATGTTATGTAGAAAATACACGTGGGCTTGCAGTTGTTTAAAATTGTAAATCTAAATACAGGCAAGGAGACACCATCAATCATCCAACACATAAGCAGCCACACACACATTTCTGTTGAAAAAAATTTTACACTTACTGCATAATTTATACTTCATATTTATAGATTCCACTTAGAACAGGCACTAATCCATTTAACTTTTTACTTTTTTTAACAAGTTCAAAAATAAAATTACAATGTTAGAAACATTACTCAAACGTAAAATAAAATCTTTATATTTAGTTCAAGAAGGACCGGGTAGAAGCCGTTGCTTATGAAATCCGAACCCCACTTAAATCATTCATTAAATACATTATGCATCTGAATCTAGAATATCTAAATACTTTCCACATTTCTACCTATACTGTGTGCTCAGTGTCACAATTTTTCAAGCAATACTCTAATTGTACAAATGTACCCATACAATCACTTTATGAGGATCTACGGTTCACCTATAGAGGTGAAAGATATCTATAAGATATGGCAGCCTCTTGATATATATCAAAAGGGTGTTAAACGTTTATGCGGTGATAATGTCGAGCTGATCTGAACTTGTTAGGTCTACCATTTTACCAGTTACCATTGTTTTTATTCATCTTGAAACAGTCAGCCCTTTCTCTTCTGACCTGCTAGCAGATTAACAGTTTCTGAGGCACTCAGAAAAGCCTATCAGCTATTCCATCTTTAAAGTAGCATACAACAGTTTAGTGAAACATGTCGCATCTACACTGTGTGCAATTTAATTGGGTGTTTTAACAAGCCACTGATCAAACGAGTGTCTGTTGAATGCAAGTGGGCCAGTGAATGATTTTAAAGTCAAAACTGATTGATAAACAGTTTTTTTTATTGTTAATCTTTTAGTATTGCAGGATGAATAAGCTTGTGGCCTGCAAATATGAAAAGCCATTCCCCTATGGAATCATGTTCAATCCCCTGAACAATCCGATGCATCCGTTTAAGGGCTTTGGTGTAAAGCCATTCATATGCTTTTTTGTATCAGCTCATGATTTTCCTATAGTTCTGATCCTGGTTTGGCAGAATATAGTATGATATGTCCTGTATTAATCTGTTTTGATGATGCATGTCCTGCTGTACGAAACCATCGTTGGTTATGTAAAGTTTGTTTCTGTAAAGCTCTGCAGAATCTAAGATTACCTAAAAAAAAAAAAACGCGTACAGCACATCAAAGCCTGCTGATGGTTTAGATGGATTACGGATCAAACCAGTTTAATCTTTATTTATCTTTAAAGTAGGTTAGGGGTCGCTGTATAGGCTTCACAATAAAGCACATAGTACTGCATGCTAAACTATTTTTAAAGCTGTATTCCAAACATTAAAAAATCTTTTTTAGTTAAATTTAACTGTTTTCTTCATTTTCACTTTAGTTCACATTTCAATAACTTTAATCAGTGTTGAGGCAGAAAAGGGAAAATTAGAGAAAAATCAATAATTACACAGAGTTTTGTGTTAAGCTTGCAGGTATTTTCTACAATGATCAGCATCTTTAAAAAATGTAATCTCATTAGTTAAAAAAAGGCTCTGCGCCTCTTTGGCTGATGAAACAAACAGCTTTGCCAAGTGGCCACCATGACCCCTACTTTCAATGTAATTAAAGTAAAGGCTTTGCTAACACAGCAGGACATCTCAACAACTTGCCTGTAGAAGAGTTTTTTTAATAATGGTAATAGGAATCCTTGTTAAATTTAATTTCAGACAGATTTCATTGGTGTGACATAGAACTTGGTATTTAGTTGTGCAGAGGATGCACAAGACCATCAGCAAGAGTGTAAAAAAACCTTGGTATTCTTTACATGTTTAGAAATATGTTTAGAAATTTTATACCAAACTCTATCACTAATGGAAAAGTGAGAAATACGTCAAGGTTTATGGCTTTATTGTTCATTTTCTGTGGGAGTCATGAACTGCATTTCACTGCTGCAAACTACTGAAATAAAACGATGGGAAAGAGGGGAAGACGAATGTTAGACATGAAGTATCTACAGGCCATTCAAGACATTTCTGGTTCAGTGTAGAATTACTTTGCAGTTATTCAACATGAAACTGAGGGCAAAGGTACAAAAACGTGGCTGAAATTGAAGTCCAAGAAATGAAGCAAAAAGCTGTCCAGCTATAGGTCTGATAATCCCACATTTGGAGGGTAAAGCGCCATATATGGGTCTAACAGAGTCTTTTGGCCAATTTTGTACTGCTTTCTTTTGGAAAACCTTGCTGTACCCATTCCAGTTTTAGCCCATTCCAATTTGTCTTATATTAAGGTAAGATGAAGACTTATGAACAGCATTCACATGTTTTTTTGTGCTCATCAGCCCGAGACCGTTAGAGGAAGAGTTGATGTTTGTGGATTTCACTAATATTTTAAAGCAAATACAGGCTTACCTTAACCATTTGATTTATGTATTCATAAAAGCATTTCCAAATGTAGCTTGTTAAGTGAAAAGGATAAAGCTGTTAAACTGTAATTGCACTCATTTGCTGTTGTAAAAGAATGACATTTGTTAACTTGCTTCTTAGACTTTTTGTGACCTTATTTTGAATTATAATGCTGATATGTTAAACTAAATGTCATATGAAAGAGTGTTGATTCCTGGACACTGTGGTGACGATGCATTAAATAAGTAAAAAAGATGGAATATTAACTTTTCCAACTGCCAAACGCAAGAGTGGATGTAAGGAGATTTAATGAGTAAAACGAATGATGACCACACGCAAAAATCTGATCAGCATCAAGACCCGTTGTGAAAAAGTAGCACCTGGATAGGACCATTATTAAGCGCCATTAAGTTCTGGTAATAGTAGAAAAATGAATCTATGAGTAAACCCTAGATACTCCAAACGATGCCTCACTACATATGAACTTAATTTGTTTTTCTTACCACGGAACAATTCTTTTTTTTTTTTGTTAGTACACCACCAGAAATTCCTAATTATTCACAAAACACATGTCATTACATTCAGCTGGCAGCCTGCTCATGGTCCCGTATCAGTACAGTGTAGGATGCCTTTGATTGTGGACAGTGTCCTCTCGTTGCCAATCTGCTTGCTGACAGGTGATAGAGAGGGTAGGAGTATGCTCAGGAAAATTAGTACAATTTTTGGGGACCACAACTGGAGGTGAATTCAACTTTGCTGTAAAGTGGGTGAAACTGTTTTGGAGCAGATATCTTTAGCACCCTGGCTGAGATGTAATTAGGACCAGCACCATTAGTCAACATAAGCCATCACCTCATGTTTTTCAAGATGGAAGAGGGTGATTCCCCAGGCTGAAAGGACTCCCAACACATTTTCTCAATTCAACTGCAAAGTCTTTATCATACTGGTTGTAGGATTCTATGAGTTCTTTAACAAATGCATATATGTCTGGTGATGCACATAACGTGTTTTTATGTTGGGATTTGCTAATCTAAGTGTTACAGGTATTCATTCTTGCCGGAGGCTACGGTTTAGATTTTTATTTACAATATTGTCTTATTTGAGCGGTTATCCATGGAGCTTTAGAGCTGGGAATCATTATTTAATTTGCTTACTGCTTACTTTCCTTATTTATTTATTGTCTTTAATTTATAGTTCATAATTTCTTTTTGAATTGTAAATATTCCCTTGTTAACCTCTTAAATTCTGAATTCATTATTCAGTTTTTTTTTTGCTTTGACAGGGTAGTACTTAAAGTTAAAGAAGTGTTTGACATCAGTGTTATTCAGATGTTTAAAGATGTCCTAGTCAAAGCCTGCAAGGCAGCCCTTTTGGGAGATGTTGGCATTGCCTGCCAATGGGAATCCCAGTATTGTTGGCTCCACAGCATAAGTAAAGCTCTGGTTATGTAAACAACATCCGTACACTACTTGGAAGATTCCCAAATATTCATGATGTTCTTTAAAACCCAGTCAGATTCTTAGCTTTAAAATGTAGATGGTAAAGCTCGTTAATTTTCGCTTCATACATCAGTTGTGAGCAGAAAACGAAGATTAAGCCTTAAAAGCCTTAAGAGGTTTTAAATAGTTCAAGGTTTCGTGACTTTTATCTAATAAAGCTGGGTAAGAATTAGCTGTCCTGTCACATTGTATAAAAGGCAAAGACCAGACTACAAGCTGCTGTAGAGACCAGCTGGTATGTTGGAGGAGGAAGATAAAATATGTATATTCATGCTTTCAGACAGTGCTGATCCTCAGGGTGAGCAAATCGCTGTTAGGTCTTATTTTGGCTGGCGCTCACAAGTGTACACTGACAAAGTAAGTTTGTTGTTTTTTTTTCTTCATCTGGCTTTACAGTTACTTTCAATAATTCAGCAACTGAAGGATGCATATTCGGAGTCTCCTTGCTCCACTCTATCACAGATCAGTTGCCTTCTTAATCCCTAGTCCACCTGCAAAGTTTGATATTTCGGCACCAATAAATGATGCATAAGCTCAGATGTGAGAGTTTCCTTTGCTTTCTCACACTGGATTTAGATTGAAATACCAACGTTAGCAATGCTAAAACTGAATACAACCAACACTAATCCTACAATCTGCAGCCACTTGCAGTCCTTTGTTCATAAAATAACAACTAGTTTATCATTGCTGCACAAGTTTCTTCCTGTTTGTAAAACCAGAAGCAAACTGAGTGTGGTGTGGATAATCTGACATCAGTTTGAATGTTATTATATTGTTAAAGGCAAAGTTGCTCTATAAGTAAAGAATTACAAGTGGGAAGAACATATTAATTAATCAGTGTAACAACCGTTTTTCAAGTAAACTTAAAGGCATACAAATAAGATAATCAATATAAAATGAGCAGAGCTGGTTAGACACTTGGGTGCAAGAAAGTCAAAGAAAAGCTCTTAGTTATAAACTAGAGAAGATCCTGATGTTTGAAGTCTTTCTGGATGAATTAAGAAGCTTTACAGCTCAATGAAAGGCTCTTACCTCACTCATGGTCGAGCAGTGTCTTTTCGTGAGGAGTCCAGCTGATTCGCATCGACCGACAAACTACACAGCTGCTGTAACTTCCCTCTGTCTTTCTATCCGTGTGTTGTGGACGCTTTTATAGGCTGTAGAGCCCCCTGCAGCTCTCAGCACATTTGCAGGAATCCAATGAGCACAGCTCTTCTGTGAGAGGATCAGAAACCCATCCAATGATCTGCTGCATGTTTGTGCCTCTAAAATAAAGAAGCAGAAAGATAATCTGAATAAACACTTCTGGGCAAGGAAACCCCTTTTTAAAAAAATTTAAAAATAGAAGTGAAACCCTTGGTTCTGATGTTGCATTTTGTATTGCAAGAAAAAAAACTAAATTCATATAACATAAATACATTTATGTCTAACTCAGGGAAAAAAATATATAGACACTATAAGCAAGAAAAAACTATGCAGTTTATGAACAAAATTCTTGGACGAGTCTAATTACATAGATGTACCTGAGTCCTAATGCAGTAGATGCAGGAGTGTTTGGTTAATATGATTCCAATGTAACTTGGGAAGAATAAAGGCTGACCAGCTCATTTTCACAGCTGTTGATGAATAAAAAAACAAAAAGTAGAATTAAAGTTTATACACAAGCCTTTTTTCCCCATGCAAGAAGACAAAATAGGACAAACTTAATGATGGCACTAATGTAATTTCCAATGTGAAGTAAAAAAATATATAACAAGATTTGATTGGTGACTTAAAAAGTCTTTACTGCAGGGAGCCCATGACTACTCATTGTGTAAATAACCTAATGACCTGCTCTTATCTGCTCTTGTTCTTCCACCAACATAAATCATGTCATTTTAAATGTTTGATTACTATTTTACGTCGGTATATATACACTGTTTAACTGCCTCTGTCTGTATATGACCACACCAGGGATTTGTCCTGGAGCCATCGTAATTCACACTGTACATACATACTTTGCTCAACCTCTTTCGAAATTGCCATTTTTCTAGTCATGCAGATGACACAAAGATATATTTGCCCTAAAATCCTGAAGATGGCATGTCTGAAGAGATAAAATTGAACTACAGTAGCAGCCCCAATCCCAAACCACTGAATCTTTTTTTAAGATCGAGTTTAAGAATTTTTATGTAATATTTCATGTATCTATGTTGTGAATCCTTGTATAGTAGTATTGTCTCTTTTTGTTAAACTACATTCCATATCCCTGGAACCTTTATGGAGTTCTGTATATGTAAATATAAGATGGTCAGAACTTTCCTGACTTTATCCTAAAGTCTGTTCATCGTTTCACACAGCATAGCAACACCTTGGAATTAATAGGTGATATTTCTCTGTTCTGAAAGAAAAGATACAGAAATGTCATGAATAATATAATCCATCCTTCCATCCTTTAGCCAACCCTCTTATCCTTAAAGGGTCACAAGGGAACAACATGATGTTCCTTATTTCAGCATCATATTGCACTTTTACTGGTTCTAACCTTTTTAATAGGACCAGCATACAAAGGAGAGTTAGAACAGAATTTGCGTTTTCACAGAAAGTTCTGATTTTTTATCTATTTATTTATAGTTTGTTTACAGCATATTCAAATTGATTGTATCATTTATTTGCAAGCTTAACTTAAATTGTGTGTCATTTTGTGTGCATGTTGTTTCCCTTCATGTCAAGCAATCTGGAAGTTAATGAACATTGAAAAAAGAAACCGATCAGCTTTAGTTTGGGAAAGATCCAAAATTCTTAAAAACTGCAGTAATAACAACTGTATTTCGGGTTCTATTATACCCTTAGTTGACAGTATTTTATACTTGAATGGATTTCAAGTATAAAATTTTGGATTTTTTTGTTCGTTTATGTTTTTCTATAAGATACTAAAGGAATGACTCTTTGTTTACAAAGAGGTTGTAAAGACTATGAAGACTATAACGACACATCTTATGTGGGACGTAGTTTTCAATAATATCTGCAATAAACATTTAAATAGTTTGAAAAATATATATGCATACAATCTTCAAGCTTGTCTGACTATTTTCCATCATATTTACTATTAACGTTTCAGGCATTGAGTCCTCGATCTCATTGTCTACTGCCTTACCAGACTTGGAGTTTAACATTGTCAGCACAACACAACAATGAGACAAGTTTCAGATTTAAATGATATTTTAACCTTGGATTCCGCCCTCTTGTTTGTGGACTTGAGAGTGACCTTTGACATTGTTTGACCAATATGTCCTCTAATGTGTTCGCTTTAAAAGTCGCTACAGCTCAAAAAACAGTCTCTACTAGTTATGGTGTGCCTCAAGGCATGATTTTGGGTCCAGAATCATTTGTGTTGTGACTGTTGCTCCTTGAAACTATTATGCTTTGCTGATGGCTTGGAGAATTATCTGCTTCAAAAGTAGAGGTAGATTCTTTTTAGCTGTTATTGTGTAACCTAAAGACATCAGGCAGCGCAAATATTTCACCTTGTTAAGTGTAAGACAAAATCTAAAAAACAACTTTGGTGTGTCAGTGTTGAGGGTTTTGATGGTCTCTAGATTTTCCACTGGGGGTCGCCAGAGTTCCTTCTTGGCTGGAGCGTCTCTGAACACCTGTACAGAAGCAATCAATCCACTAACGAGCCGGAGCTGCTTAAGAGGATGGGTGGACTGCTTGCTACTAGCTTAGGTAAAACGTCCAATTCATGTCTTTCAAGTTATTTATCTGTTCAATGTTTTCAGATTGGACACTAGTCCTTTATTCAGCATCTCCAGTTATTCCAAAACACAGATGAGAAATTTTACGGACTTGTGAAAGTTTATATTTTTAAAAACCACAACTCTGTGTAGAATTTGTCTAAAACAATAAAAATTATATACAACAATTTGTATGGTTAAAATTCTCTTTTCTACTCAAAAGTTAAATGTTTTAATAATGCACTTCTTTAAAAGCCTCTTTGTTCACGAGCACCATGTAATGAATAAATATCACAACCTAAACAAACATAGATACTACTATATACTAAATGACAAAAAACAATCATAAAAAAAATAAAGTGTCCGCATTACAAATATAATTATTATAGGTATAATTCATCTGTTCATCACAGTTTTTTTAACGATAGTCACAGCATTATCTGCATATAGCTACATACAGGAATTGTGTTCTTGTTGACAAGAAATTTAAATATTTGATCAAAGGTGTTTAGAATGACAACACATTTATAGTTTTCTAAGCAAAAGAGGGATTTTTTTCAAATATGATTTGCTTTAATGTAAAAAAAAAAGAATCATTGGGGTTAAAGCTATTTAAAGACACAGCTGTAGGCATTGATCACAGAGGAAAGCACAAAATACTCTTTGTTAAAAATATGAATTATTGTTTTAATAACAATCCGGTGGATCAGGTAAAAAAGGAACAGTGGATTTTTTGAATCAGCTTGTCATCATCATTAGTAACTGTCCTGCCCCTTCCCCCATCGTACACCTTGGTTTTACCTACTTATACCAGGTCTATACAGCTCAAAGTGACCATTTTCAAACAAGATTTTAAAGTTTTATTATTCCTCAGTAAAAAAAAAAAAGTAGCTGAAACGGTGACAACAGTGTCAAAAACTCAAAGGATTTGTGGTGCATTCCATTTGTAATCAGAAATGTAAAACGTCACGCCCCTCCAAAGTCAGAATTTTTCTAGCGCTGACTTTGGAATCAAATATGGCTGCTCCTCTTATCAACACTATTAAGGTTTGGTGGAACACTGAAATGCAGACAAATGAATAGATACATTCTGGGTGGTTTTTCCCAATCAGAAATAATCTACAGCAGAGCCTCATATTTGTGTAGTTTTTATCTAACTTCCTTTTTTTTCCACTCAGATTTTGTCTCAGCTTCAATATCTGAGTTAAATGGAAGATACCATTTATTATTTTCTACAAGGTTTCTGAAAATAACTTAAAAAACAAAGCCTTGCTTCACAAAGCCTAAAATATCCCCTAAACATGCTGTAAGTCTGAGGACAAAATAGCAGAACAGCTTTAAGGTGCTGTTAAAGGCCCTTCCATCATAAGTGTCTGTAGGGTTCTTCATCCTCTGTGAGGTCTCACACAATGGTGGCATGTCGGTGTTTCACTAGGCCAAACACAGGGCCAGAGTTTCTGTTGTTGCTCTGATTCTCCGGCTCGTAGGACTCATTCACCTGTCCTGTTATCTGTTCAGCTGCACTGATGACACTTAGCTGGCTGTGCGTTCTCACTCTCCTCCTACAAAAAAACATCAAACCATGAATCTCTGTAAATCACTCTAAAATTGTAGGGTAAAAAATTGTAGTGACCTCATTTCATCTTGATGAATCCGCTCTGAAAGGGAGCAGAAAATTACACAAGTTAGTGAATTTGTTGAAAACAAAAGAGGGTTATTTATTTTTGTTTTCTGAGACAAAAGAGGTCATTAAACTGATGTGCCATATAGACGGTAAGCCAGAAGGGAATTACTTACTTTTTTCTTTTCTGTGTTTGTAGCAGATCATGATTCCCAGGATGAGACAAACCAGCAAAGCACAACTTCCAAATGACACAACTATAGCTATCAGCACTGTCCAGTCCGGGGGGTTGGGAACTGTTCAAAGAAGAGAAAATCCAGTTTGTTAAAGCAAAGATTGTATTTGACTAATAAATCAGTAGTAAATATCTGCTCCTATATTTTGGTAAATTCTCTGACTGTCAGTATGAGTCTTTTCTAGTCACTTCCCCAGGTTTCCAGAAGGGGTCACCAGTTCTCTGATGCTGGAGCTTCCTCCACAGGTAAGTCTGGTTACCACTGACGAGCTGGGCCAGTATAAGAGGAGTGGTGAACCAGCTACTCAACGCCTGAGTATTATCTACTACCGGTCACCTCTTGTCATCCAACTCTAACAATCAACTAGTTCCTCTCTGGCTTCCCTCATCATCTGGTTCATACTCCTCTTGGCTAAGCTCAATCTGTCCGCTCCAGCATCCATCATCTGTTGCTCTGACCTCCTCTGGATCTAACCTCATCATCCCCACTGGAAAAGACTCCCCGCTGACTCCTCCCTGGCGATTCCAACTCACCGTCTAAAGTAAGATCGTTCCCTTCATTCATTCTCTCACACTCAACTGTAGCTCACCTCTCCTGTCCTCACCCTCAGAAGCTCCCGGTCTCCCACGTCGTCGACGCCCTCTGTTTCCTGCCGTTTCCTGTTGCCCCGCTGTTTCCCGTGTCTCGCCATTCACTGCAGTTGCCCGTTGCCGATCAGTCCGGATTCCCTCTCCCCATGAATCAACTAAAATAAATCATTGTAAATATCTCCTGAGAGTTCTATGATTATGTGGGTCCGAAGATTAAACAGCAACATGACAGAATACTCAGTTCAAATGGACCCACAGAAGACTCTCAGGAGTGTAGTTTCAGATCAGTCTGCCATGCTCAACTCCCACGAGTCCGTCCTCCGATCCCTGTCCAAACAACAGACCACAACAAACCAAACCCTGGATCAAGTTACCTCACTTCTGCAGAATCTTGTTCCCAAGGCCGCCGATCTCATCCCCCCTCCGTATGAGGGCGCTGCAGCATCCTTCACTCCGTCCCCACCACGTCCGGTTAACGAATTTCCGGTTCCGGGTCCTCGAGGGGTCTCACTTTCGGTTCCGGAGCGGTACTCCGGAAGTGCTGGCGGCTCTGAGGGCTTTCTTATGCAGTGTTCCTTGGTTTTTACCTATTCACCTCAATCATTTTTCAATGATGATGAGCAGATAGCGTTTGTGATCGGACACCTGTCCGGTTCAGCGCTTAAGTGGATTGAGTCACGCTTCCTGAGTTCAATTTGTCATTTTGTGACTTCAGGGAGGAAATTCTGAGGAACTTTGGTTTTGAGACTGATTATCCGACGGTAGCTCGGAAAATCAATAGACTGAGACAGGGTTCGTGGGTCCACATGGATCCACAGGACCGTGGCCGAGTTTGCCATCGAGTTCCGGACACTGGCGGCCCGGTTGGGTTGGGATCCTCGCCCTCTCAAGGATACTTTTCGTCGCGCTCTGAACGAGCCCCTGCAGTATGAACTCGCTCTCCATGGTGAACCCCATACGTTAGAGGATTTTATTTCTCTAGCAGCTCAGATTGATGGACGTCTGAGAGAACGAGGTCATATAGGTATTAGCCGTAGAGCATCTGTTGGTCGTGCCCCCACAGTCGTTCAGTCTTCGTTCCAGCCTCCGGTTACTCCTCCTAGGACTATACCCGGGCCTCGTAGACCATCATCCCCGGGACCGGAACCCATGCAGGTCGGACGAACCAGGTTAACCCCGGAGGAACGGCAACGGAGACTTAGGTCTAGAGAGTGTCTCTATTGTGGTACCCCGGGTCACTATATTGATGTCTGCCCTTCTCTCCATAAGGAAAAGCTCCACGGAAGGGTCCGCCTGTAAAGACTAGGCTTCAGACGGACCCAATCCCTCGTTCTTGTCAGTCTCGTCTTCTGCTTCCAGCCACATTATTGTTTAATAGTAGGACTTTTAACTGTTCTGTGCTCGTAGATTCTGGTTGTGAGAGGTCGTTAATCACCCAAGCTCTCGTCGATCAACTCAGTTTACCCAGTTCCACCCTAGATAATCCGCTTCAGGTTGTCGCTTTAGACGGCAGATCTTTGACAACTATAACCCACATCACCCAGCCATTACAGATTACTCTCTCAGGAAACCACACAGAAACTAGATCATTGTTTATTTTTTCTTCTCAACAGCCCAACATTATTCTCGGTTTCGATTGGCTTCAGGAACATAATCCTACTATAAATTGGTCAGCTTACACTATTACATCTTGTCAGAATACTGTCTCTCCTCATTTCTCCAGGCTGCCGTTCCTTCCAGCCCGCCCCTATAGGACGTCTCCGTCGACTCTCAGGATCTCAGTAACATCCCCAGGGAGTACCTGGACTTAAAACAGGCCTTTAACAAAGGTAAGGGCTGTTCACTACCACCTCACAGACCATACGACTGCGCCATCGATCTTCTTCCCGGAGCTCCATTGCCATCAAGCCGCCTATACAACATCTCCCTTAAGGAGCGTGAGTCGATGGGGACATATATAAATGAATCCCTCGCTGCTGGCATTATTAGGTCCTCCTCATCTCCGTTAGGGGCGGGTTTCTTCTTTGTGTCTAAGAAAGATGGTTCGCTCCGACCCTGCATCGACTACAGAGGTCTAAATACCATAACCATAAAGAACAAGTATCCACTACCTCTCATCACCGCCGCTTTCGAGTCCCTTCACCAAGCAATTATATTCACCAAACTGGATCTACGTAACGCCTATCACCTCGTCCGCATTCGCCAGGGAGAGGAGTGGAAGACAGCCTTTAAGACACCCCCTTGGGCATTTCGAATATTTGGTCATGCCTTTTGGTTTGTGTAATGCCCCATCCGTTTTTCAAGCACTCATCAATGATGTCCTCCGTGATTTTCTTAATATTTTTGTTTTTGTTTACCTTGACGATATTCTCATTTTTTCTAAGGATCCAGAGGAGCACAAGTCCCATGTTCGTCAAGTCCTCCAACGCCTCCTTCAGAACCGTCTATACATCAAGGCCGAGAAATGTGAGTTCAACCAAACATCCATCACATGTCTCGGCTACATTGTTGAGAGCGGGCAGATCCGAGCAGATCCCTCAAAGGTCCTTGCTGTCACCGACTGGCACACACCCAACACCCGTCGACAGCTTCAACGCTTCCTAGGTTTTGCTAATTTCTATCGCCGATTTATAAACAATTACAGCCAGACCGTTTCCCCACTCACTGCACTCACCTCAATAAATAGAACCTTCACTTGGACCTCCGAAGCCGAAATAGCCTTCAATAGAATCAAAACCCTTTTTTCCCAAGCTCCAGTTCTTATCCAGCCTGACCCCATCCGTCAATTCACCCAGGACGTGGACGCCTCCGACCTGGGAGTGGGAGTCATCCTCTCCCAGAGATCTTAAGAAGATAACACTCTACATCCCTGCGCTTTTTTTTCCCGACGTCTTTCCCCTGCTGAACACAATTACGACGTGGGAGACCGTGAGCTCCTAGCCATCAAACTAGCCCTTGAAGAATGGCGTCATTGGTTGGAGGGTACTAATCATCCAGTACTGGTTTGGACCGACCATCGTAACCTAGAATATATTAAGTCAGCCAAACGCCTCAATCCCCGACAGTCTCGATGGTCCCTGTTCTTTTCTAGGTTTAACCTTTCCATATCTTTCAGACCCGGATCCAAGAACGTTAAACCTGATGCCCTCTCCTGACAGTTCTCCCCTGATGACAGTGTTCCAGCTCCAGCTCCCATAATCTCCCCTGACTGCGTGGTTGGCTCGGTATCCTGGGAGATCGAAGGCATCATTAAGGAAGCTCTCCTCCGTGAACCAGACCCCCGGACCACTCCTCAGAAAACCATATACGTTCCAACTCCCGTCCGTTCTAAGGTCATACACTGGTTCCATACATCTCGCCTGTTTTGTCACCCTGGTTCCAGCCGGACTATTGCACTAATCTCCCGTAGGTTCTGGTGGTCAAACCTTCACAGGGACGTGCTCGATTACCTCCACGCCTGCCCCATCTGTTCCAGAAGTAAAACCGGTAACAAACCCCCCTCTGGCCTTCTGCAGCCTCTGGAAATCCCCAAACGTCCCTGGTCCCACATGGCAGTAGATTTCATCACCGGCCTCCCATCCTCTCAGGGTATGACCAGCATCCTCTCCATAATTGATCGTTTCTCAAAAGCATGTCAACTCATTTCCCTCCGAAAATTGCCCTCAGCTTTTCAGACTGCCCGTCTCCTGGTTAAGCATGTCTTCAGGTTACATGGTATACCGATGGACATTCTGTCTGACCGTGGCCCCCAGTTTGCCTCGCAGGTTTGGAGGCATTTTTGTGCTGCACTGGGGGCCAAGACTAGTCTGACTTCGGGTTACCACCCGCAGTCTAACGGTCAGACAGAGCGGCTTAATCAGGAGGTCGATGTAGCGCTCCGGTGTCTCACTTCCACTCATCAAGCAGACTGGAACCAGCACCTTCCCTGGGTAGAATACGCCCACAATTCCCACGTCTCCGCAGCTACTGTTTTGTCGCCCTTTCAGATCTCCAAGGGGTTCCAGCCACCACTGTTCCCCACTGACCAGAGGGATATCTCGGTGAGCTCCGTTCACCATCATATCCGCCGTATCCACACCGTTTGGAAGGAGACCATATCAGCCCTGCAACGTTCCTCTGCTGCCAACAAGAAGTTTGCTGACCGGAGACGTACACCAGCCCCCACCTACTCTCCTGGTCAGCAGGTCTGGCTCTCGTCCTGAGATATCCCTTTAAAATCTGTGTCCCGCAAACTCTCGCCTCGTTTCATCGGTCCCTACACCATCCTCTCAGTGATCAATCCCTCCTCCGTTCGTTTCCGTCTGCCCCCTTCACTCCGGATCCATCCTACCTTCCATGTGTCCCAAATAAAGCCGGTACTAACCAGTACTTTGTGCCCTCCAGCCGACGCCCCTCCACCCGCCCGTATCGTTGATGGGCAGCCGGGTTATGAGGTCCGGAGGATCGTGGCTATGTGGGTCCGAAGATTAAACAGCAACATGACACTGACATAGTTTAACTCCACTTGGTAAAACAAAACACAAAAAAAAGGTTTAATTTTTGCACTGAAGCTATTCTATTTGGTTAAAAAATTTAACATTTCTGTTGATATTACATATCTAACAGTTTAACAGCTGATAAACTGACATGGCAAATCCAAAGCTACCTCCACAAACCTCCACAAAACACAAGGCAGCTTTCATCAGACTCAGTGTGTTTAAAGTTTAAGGTGTTTTAATGGATTATTTCAGCAAAGGTTGTTTGGTTTAATCAGGTCTGCTTCAGAGGTCTAGGGAGGGATGATACATAGTTTGTGCCAAAAGCTAGCAACATATTTAAAATGAGGAAATTAGATTCAATAACACTGAAATCCTTTTTGACAAGAGGGTTACATTTTCTTTCGATTATGGTATGACACAGATTTTGTCAGTACCACTAGACAGCTCCTATGAATCCCGCAAGCTGAGAGTTTTCAGAAATGAAGAGAGCAGTGAAGAATTGCATCATGTCCACATGGAGCTCTGAGGTGGTTCGGTCAGTTTGACTGAAGTGAAAAATTTAACTGCAATAGGGTGTCAGGATACACGCTGAAAAACTAGCATAGAAAGTTACAAGTTCAATCCCTTCATACTCCTACTGAATTTATCTTTTACTCCTAAAATTGAAGTTTCTGACTATCTCTTAGATGTAATATATGACTCAGGAAACATATATTTATTCTCGCAGATACATAAACACACTCCCATAACAAAAATACTTCAGTCTCTTTCAGAAAATAATGAAAGCTGACAACAGTATCACAGTTGGTTATAACTTACCAACCACTATGTAGACAGAGCTAGAATGTGGAGTCTTTAGCGCTGAAACAGTAGCCAGACATGCCACTCTTGTGTTCCTGATGGCTGTGAGCCTAACAGTACTGGTGGAGTTGAAGTAATCTCCATCCGGTGTGTTGCTGGTGTTGTAGAGGTTGCTGTCCACAGTCTGATCGTTCTGGGTCCAGCTGATGGCGGGTATGGGAAACCAACTAGTGGTTGCACACTCAAACTCCACCTGTTTGTCTTGCATCACCGTCACATTCCCACCCAGGATGTTTACTGCACCACTTTCTGGTAAAAACAAGAATTGTGGTTTAGACTCAAGACTAAATCAAGCACTGCATCTTCTGTTGTTTTTATTCAATGCATCTGTTTTATCCTAATGTAAAAAAAAAGGTTAGGTGAGGTGAAGCCATGTGTTTCTAATAACCTTTTCAGTTGCTACACATTTATACCAGGCATCTTAACCCTTGTAAAGTGTTTTTACTCTATACATGCCTGCAATTTTGGGCACTGTTGCACATAGTCCACTCTTGTGGAAGCTATTGCATCATCCCATACAAACAAATCCCATTGGCTGGT
>JAVLVB010000868.1:2147903-2162579 GCA_032876305.1 Orestias chungarensis | reverse complement strand
CTGGTCATTGCAATGGGGAACAGTAGTTGCTTAACCCAAGATGGCAGACAGATAGGGAGAAGGACTAAACACCTTGGCTATTTCGGTTTCTACTTTCTATAAAAAGACAACATTACAGGTACATTGGTGGAATAGGTAAAAAATACTTCAGGAAAATAAATGGAAAGCTAATAAAAAAGGCTTCTTCTAAACACCAAGAGACATCGCTCTCTGAACCCGCTCCTCCATCGGATTCTTCCTGATCAAGGCTCTATAGAGCGGGAAAATGTAGCAAATAGTTAACTCAGTCAGGATTTTTTACCAAGTGTTTTTATACATCCTTAGTGATGTAAAACAAGGTTGTATTTTTTTTTATTTCTATCTTAATTTTATAAAGAAATATTTATCTATAATATTTTTTGAATTATTATTATTATTGTAGTGACCCACCTTGTACATAAAGCTGGGCTGTCAGTGACTGATGACCTTGTACGGTACACACAACCTCCCCAGCGTCTGAGCGGGTAACGTTATGGATGGTAAACTCCACACAACTTCTGCTGGTGTTGAGGCAGAATCTGGCAGAGAATCTTTTGGAAGATGGAATAATGCTACCCGAGGCAATAATTGTGAGGACTTGAATCCCTCCAACATCCCAGTTTGTGACTTCCCATTCCCCCTGGATGGAGGCATTGAACTGGACATCAGAACCTGGCAGCACCGTTGAGTTCAGAGGTTCCAGCTGGACCTTCTGTGACTCAGCTGGATAGAAAACAAAGAATGCTGTTGATGTGATCAACATGTTAACAAGGTGGACAGTACATCTAATTTTTTTACCCAAAGTTATTCTGTTACAGGGAAATCTTCTTTTCCTAATTTAATTAAATCCAACCTCGATATAAAAGATTTCCAACAGCAACATTTTTGTAAATTAAAAGCATTTGTTACTGTACTTTGTAATTAGTCAATGTAACAATTTTAGCCATTTTGTATATGTTGAAAACAAAAGGTTCTTCTTTTTAAAGAATTTAAGTAAAAATCAGCAGTGTGTTATTCGGTTTAGGTTATTAGTTAAGCCGGAAAAAAAAAGCTGCCGTATTTTTATGGCAAATGTATTTTATATATTTTCCATTGAGGTATTTTAAACAGATGGAATTATGAAGCAGGCTGCAACAAGATAAGCCTTGCACCTTTGTTTACACCGGTGCTTGAAGCACGCTTGTGTTTGCAGTGTTCCTGAATTTCACAAAGGCAAGGCAAGGCAAGGCAAGGCAAGTTTATTTGAATAGCACATTTCCGTGTACAAGACAATTCAAAGACCTTTAGCTTTGCTTTGTTGGTTATTGAATGAACTGAAACTCAAACACAAAGTATTTAAAAAAAAACTTAAAAAAAACATTTGTCACATTTTCTGCATTGATGTTCAAGCTGATAAATGTTGTTTTCTAATTTTGAAGAGAAGAATTATTTGTAAAAGTTTGGATTTAATTAGAAAAAAATGAAAGTCAGGTTGACCGAAGATTAGCTATTGTGGAATCAGGTTTTCATTTCAATTTGCCATTACGTTTGCTGAAATGTGTTTTTTTTTTAATTTAAATAGATTTATATTCGAACCACAGCTCTCAATTTTGATAGTCAAAACAAAATCAAATTAATCCCTGACAAAAGATTTTAACCATACCAAAATAAATTGCTATAAAAGCAAATGTTAGTTTTAAGATAAGATTGTCCAGTATTGACTTTAAACTCTATAAAATGTAAGAGATCAGAAACAATTTAACCAAATGTAAATGATGCAAAACATATTTTAGTGCTAATGACCAGGAAATACACTCACTAGTTTCACTATGCTTTTATTAAATGTTTTCAGAAGCGGCCATGCTCCACTATAAACTGTTTATCTAAGTTTTTATATATATTTCCTGATCAAAAGTTTTGCCGTAGAAGGTTTTCTAAAGAAAAATACACCTTTGCGTTTCACATTAAGGTGTTTCTATTTGTCGTCTTATAAATATATCCATAGAATACTGACCTCTGCATTGTAGTGAAGAAATTGACATCAGTCCAAGCCATAATTTCCAACAATCAATCATTTTAGTGTTGTCACTTTAAAAGACAAAATCCACACATGTGTCGGTGACAAAATTGTAGAGACTTAGTAAAGAGTATTGATTCGGACAGAATAACATAAAGTACAATTGAATGAGGCGTTGCTCATGTTATCTAAAACGGTGTGGGAAGTAAACTAATAGAACATTTTCCCATACACAAAGTCCAATTATCTTTCTGTTTCCAAAAAAAAAGTGTATTTAACTGCAGCACTCCTGAGTTTAACTTTTGTCCTATGGATGAATTATTTGAAGTCTTATATTTAAAAAAAAAACAACAACAACAACATATCAAAAAATTGTTTCGGTTACATCTAAAATTTGATGTACCTACTGAGTGGTGTGCTGTTGATCAGACCTGCATTTCCTGAAATAGTAGAATCGAGGGAGCAAGGTTCAACCTCACTCTCTGAAAGCCGACCCATATATGATCAGCAAACACGTCACCGGGTAATAAAGCCTGAAGGTTTCACCTGAATAGGTAACGTTAAGGCGTGTCATTGGAGGGAACACTAAAAAGGGATACTTCTCTGTGAGTTTAAGGTCATATTTCTTTAAGTGGAACTCCAAAAAATATTGCTTTTCAGACAACAAATGTAAAATATAGAGAATTGCTGCAACATGGAATAAAATAAATCATAAACCAGAATAGTTTCTTTTCTAAAATCCCTTAAACTGGTTTCCATATTCAGCCTCTCTGCTGTCATTCAGTGAAAGGCAGCTTATCATCTCGACAGGTCACCAGCCCATCATTATTTGTTAATTGCATTTATTTCATGTTTTCATTTTTATACAATATATTCTAACAATTTCCCTTTGACATTGATTTTTCAATAAGCCATGCTGTTCTCTGTGGCATTATAGCTAAACATGGATGGGGAGAGCTTCTTCTTTCAGTAGTATAAGCAATAACACTGCTAAACTATAAATGAAATGGATCAAAAATAGTTTTATTATTGCAGTCACGGTAACCTGATCAGGGAGGTCAAAAGAAGGCATAAACTTGATAAACAACATAAGCAAAACAAATAAACAACCACCAGGCCCTTGAAGTGTCAATACTGCTGTAAAGATACTATAACAGGAGAAGTTTCTAACATGGTAATAAATGCAGAATAGTTATACCACTACTTTATGTTGGAGAGCATTTATATACACAGAATAACTTTTGTTTAAATACTGAATGTAAAATAGTATTTTGTATGTAACAGAGAAAGGGAGTTTATTTCCTATTATTTCCTAGAATCACCCACCTCCTTCCATGAATAATAAAGGCTGCTAGTGAGTCAGTTTTAGTAATCCCAACCACTAGAGGTCAGTGTAGGATTAATTATATTGTGTATTATTCTGGCAAAACATCAAATAGAACATTCAATTATGAAATCGCTTTTATTTTTTGCCTGATGCATTTTATAATTGGCATGTTAAAAATAATATTTTAGTTATTATTACTTACAATACAACCTGAATGCATTAAAACAGAGATCAAGTCTTTTGTTGTTCATGTTTTACCAATTGGAAACAGTTCCAGTTAGTCTGGTTACTGGTTGGCTGACTGTTTAGTGGCTAGTCAGGCTAACTAATATATACAGTACAAGTTAACATCTTTGTGTCCTAAAAAGCTAAGTAAGCATTTACAAATAAATGTGTACAATTCCCCTGATCAGATAAACTTTCTCCAATTAGAACCAAGATATTTTAATTTGTGAATATAAACACAGTGCATAAACATAGAAGAACAGTGGGTGCCTGGAACTCTAATAGGTTGAGAAAGATGTGTTAATTATATTAAATTATGACTTGTGACTTCCAAGACAAACCTATGCCAAAATTATTGTCTTCATTAAACGCAAGCAAAAAGGGGAGCAATATATTCACTCATAAAGATCAGAAAATGTGACCGATTTACGAAGACATAAACCACTGGCAGGTTACCTGAGTTACTGGTTTTGCTATTAAACACCAGTCATATTACACCATTGTGTAAACTGACCTTTCTGGGTCATATATCAGTCCGATCACAATTTATTTCTCTGCATTTTTTGAGATCCTACATGTTCACAACAAACATTTATTTGTCCAAATAAACAGCGGCAGAACAATCCTCGAAAACAAACCAGTAAATCCACATCTGGTCTTCAGCCCAACCAAGATTCGGTAACATGAGATGAGTTTGACTTTTTGTTCTAGAACTAAGCCTATGAAAAGAAAGTACATGTTTCCTCCAGGGGTTTTAATTGAACAGCCCACACATGCTGCTGGGTAAAGAATTAATATTAAACATCTGTGCCAAATCCATTATTATCAAGATGGTAAATATGTAGAAAAATGGACACAAATCTGCAGGACCTGATGCTAATCCTGGTGAAGGTGATCCCTGAGCTCTCAGGCGCCATTGGCACCATTTTATGAGGCGCACAGTGGAATGTCTTTGGACACAGCTAGTATTGTACAGGCAGAAGCAGACAACCATGAGAAACAGGAAGATAGTGGGGGAAGGGTCAGCGCTCAGATCCCACTCCACAGAACCAGCAATGGAAGCAATTTGGAAGCCCCCTCTGTCACCAGAGCCTCTCTGTCAGGGATCATCAGTCATAATGTATGGCACACGCTCTCAGGCTGCTGGACTTAACCATCCCTTTGTCTCAGTCCAACCAGCACAACTATAGATTAGTTCCGTTTAATTGCCCCCTTCTCTCAGAGAAGACAAGACGACGCGACTTTAACATGCAACACTCTACTAACAATAAAACTGCACAAGTCAGAGCACGCATTAACCACTATTGTAGGATTTGCTTTTGTTATGTCAGCTGCTTGCTCATCGATGGTCAAAGCCGACTAAGGGTTATTGTAACTGAGCTTATTAGGCCGTGTTGCCTCGGGGTCGAGCCTCCGCCATGTCTCACATGTAAACGACAGTTGAGGACAGGTCAGATGCACACCTCTGCTAAACAGGCGTTCTTCTCACTTTTATCCCACACCTGTCATTCTGAGGATTGGATTTATGGTCTTCTGTGAAACTAAACAAGTGTCCTAATCGTTTTTTAAATACGAAAAATAAATGAACTAGGCTGTTATAATAATATTGTCTAAGAAAATAAAAGTGACTATAGTCACACATATGGACTCCTCAGATGCAGATGATGTGCAGACAACAGAATCCTTCCTGTCGGGTATATTATGGCTTCACCTGCCGCTCCATATGGGACAGCTGCCGTTTGCTGCATGGGAGAAATCCACTTAGTAACAGGGAGAGACTAAGCTTTTCCTTACATCCAAATTCACACTCATCTCCTGTCTATACACTTCCAGTGGCTGCTTTATGGGGAGCTAGCAAGCAGAAATGCAATGCTCTTGTGCACTTAATGCTGCAGAGAGGAACAGTTTCCTGCTCTGCAAACATTAACACAAAACTCAAGACTATGAACCTCTGAGGAAGATACAGGAACAAGTGGCCCTCTGTCAAAGAGGCTTTAGATGAGGTCACCTTTAACTTCATCCTGTCACCTCCCCTGGGGATTATGCCAACGCCTGTGTTCTGGTTATAGGGCAGGCCTAAGAATGCCGCTTATTGTTTTATTTAAATGTGCCACACGAGTTTAAAAAAGCCATATTAATTATCTTTGCCTAATCCTTACACTGAATGCAGACTTTAACAAGAAGGAAAAAATGAGGAAAGTCAGTTACGTCGGAAGCAGCGATCCCCTTTTTGTTTGTTCCTTCTGATGCTTAGATAGTTTTAGGATTTCTCACACGTTTCGTCACAGGTCAGCAGTAACAGAACAGCCGTTTCTTGCGATGTGGATGTTTTTGTTGAGCTTTCGCCACACACTCTTCTTTACTTTCACATATTTTTTTTAGACGAACACGTGCAAAACTTGCTGTAAATTACATGTGCCACAGAGTTCAAAGTTGGTTTTTTACAATAGTGACTTTAAACCTTTCGTTTTTTTGATGTTTTAGCAACAAAAGCACAAATCCTTTTAGCATCTTTTTCATAAAAAAAAAACGTACTGGATGTTTGGGGTTGTTATAAAGCTGGAAGATGACTTTAAGTAATTTAAAATGTTTCATGACAATGTTGCCTTGTTTGAAGTAGCTCATCCATCTCTTACCAGCTTTCCTGTCCATATTTACAAAAAACAAAAGTCAGCCACATGACATTCCCACTGCTATGCAAGTATATAATTGTAGATAACATTTCACATTTGGGACAAAAAGTATGTCTTAGTAGTTTAACATAGCACAACAAGTTCATTTATTTAAGAATTGGATCTGATAGAAAAAAAAATAGTCAAGTTTACAATTATGAGGCAGATGGAACATAAAGAATAGGTTTCCTAATGTTTTACAAGTTGATGCATGAAAGATAAATAAAAATATACAAGCATTTTCAGACATATCTCTTCCAGATGTGCAATTATAGACACTTGAGAGGGATCTAACCATTTTCCTTGTCTTAAAATAGCTTAAATTGGATTCAGATCTGCACGTTGAGTACACTATTTGTTACTTCTCCATTAGGATAAAAGGTTCAGGGTGCTCTACAGTGACACTGTTGATCACTTTTCTTTTGTTTTTCGTTCTTTTGGATTGTCAGGTCGATAAATTCATTATTGATCACATTATTCTGGATGATTCTCATCTAGAGTGGCATTGACCTTTTGGCTGCTTCTCTGATCACTCCTCTTCTTGTTCTCATCAGGTTTCCTTTTATATTTTGGTTGACCTGAGCTCCTTCTTGTTAATGTACCCCCCTCATGTTTAGTGGTAAATTAGACTACACATAGATTTTTGTCAACAATAACTGTTTTATTGTTAACTTTCCCAGAAAAGCCACATTAGTAGAGCTCAATCCTAATGTGACCGGATTCTCCCACTATCCTAGACACTCTTCCAGGTTTTCGGCATCTTGGATGCTTCCCTGATAAAGGCCTTCCCTGCTTTGCTAGACTGCTATGACAATAAGCCACTGTGGCTGAGGAGGTGAAGTAGTCGCCTTGCAACTGGCAGGTTGCAGGGTGTATTGTCTGCTGTACAAGGTTGATCTGCCCATGGGCAAGGTACTTAACTCCAAGTTCCTTACCGACCTGCGTATTGATTTGGTTCTAAGATATCAATATGACTAGAAAAGCGTTTTATGAGTTAATTCCCTTTAAACTGATGTATTTTGCCTTACTGTTAAGTTTTCAGCACTATTGTCGGCCCTGTTGCCCCGGGCTTGAAATTCTAGTCTGGGGTGTTGCTGCTCAGACTTCGCATGTTCTCCCTGTGCATGGGTTCTCTCCGGGTATTCTGGCTTTCTCCTACAGTACAGGTATTACAATCATCGGTTTCTCTAAACCAGTGGTTTTCAAATCCAGGCCTCCAAGTCTGGTGTGCGGCAACTTTTTTGACATTTTAGCTTTAAAACACAAGAGTGTCTGTGATGATCAGTCGGTATAGATAATGAATGGAGGGACCTGAACCTCGCCATGTAAAACATCTAATATTTTGGGATATACAAGTAATTTTTTACCTAACTTTTGCATCCATTACAGTCTGAGCTGCCAGTCATACTCATCGATGTTTGCCATGCTGCTTGATCAAGTATGTTCGCGTCACAAAACAGCTGGACTTTCAATGAGATTAAATCAAACAAAGATGTAGTCTATTCATAAGTCAGGTGACTGCAAAGGTCTCTGTTTTATTTAATGGAATCACAATAATAGTATGAAAGGTGTTGCAGATAGCTGCCCCTCAAGCAAACAGAGAAAGCAGCTGTAAGATCTGTCACAATGTATACACAGCAAGTTGGTATGAGAGGTATGAAGAGGTTCACAATACAGGAACACATTTAACGTAGGCTCAATTCCTGTGGCTGATTCCAAATTTCCTCCTCAAAACTTTGTTTAGCAATAGAAGAAAAACTACACATCTTTGTGCCCGGTGGATGTCGGATGCTTTGGCTGCTCCTGCAACTCCAGCCCTCCATCTATGAGTATACACCGTTGTCAGGAGTGCAAGCATTTTGCAAACCACCAGACATCAATGAACTCCACAAGATTTATTTATATATATATATATATATACACTCTACATATGCATTGCCCTAGTTCCTTTTTTTGGTTTATGTCAATATAAAAACCTATTATCAGGACACAGTTGTGTTGAAAATGAAAGTCTGCCATGCAACGTGTTAGGAGCATAACGCACTTGTTTCCACTGAAGTCATGTTCTGCAACAGTGCACACCCAGTAGTGAGCTCCGAGGACACACGACAACAGATTGCACAACACACACACACACACACACACACACACACACACACACACACGAGGAACTGTACCAACATGCATCCTGTCGCCATTTTCCCAGGCTTAACCGCTCGCTCACGATTCTCGGCCGGTGCAGGACACGCCCCTTTGTTTTCCAAACACAAACACGCCAATAAACATATTAAAGCTCGGGCCTTTTTATTGGAAATTGTCTCCTAATTCTTATTTATTTATATGACCTTGAGGAAGCCACATTTTTTTTTTTTTCAACACCCTCCTCATAGTTTCGCCTTGTTCTAGCAGACAGCAGCAACGCACGTAAACACAGAGCGCGTCCGCTGAGTGGCGTGCGTCGCGTCCACACAGGTGGGAGCACAGATTTGAAATGGCAGCGTTCGCCGACCCTCTCGTCCAATCAGGAGACGGAGGAGGCGGGGCCTGACGCCGTCAATCACGCAGAAAAGCGTAAGGTTTGAATAGGGAGTGAGGGGGAGAATCCAATCCGGTTTGAGCTAGTTTTTCCTTCCAATGGAACAGTAACGTCTCGCTGCGCCGTGTTGGACCGTATTGGCAGTTTTATCCACAATATAACACTGCTTCTTTTCTTCTTCTTTCGTTTATTTTAATTTGGCTATTTTTTATTTCTTTATTTATTTTTTTTAGTGCGAAAAAAGAAAAAAAAGAAAAAACCTCCCCACACAAACCAACAATGCCTAAGAGGAGCAAAGTGAGTAGACTGATATGTTTGATCTATTAAGTAATAGGATATTTATAACACGCTGCTTTGGTGGTCGGTGCACTAAGCAGAGTCGCTCCTGAGCCTGTAGTTTAGTTTGCGTGGCTTGTTTTTCCTGCGTGCCGTGATTATCTTTCCACTCCGCCTGCTCGTCGTTCTCTCTCTCGGCTCACAACGTAAATGTTGTCGCGGTGCTGCCGAGCCGGAGCCTTCGTCGAGCCGTACAGAGGCGAGTTGGCGTCTCTGCAGAGAAAGTTGGCGGCATATTGATTGTTTTCTCTGGAGGTCGCTGGAGGCTAAAGTTTCATGGAGGGAAAACGGCGGTTAACGGTCGAAGGCGGAAAATGTCGCGCGCGTCTGAGCGGGCTAGCCTCTTTTTTTATTTTATTAAACTAAACGTTTTAATCTGATTTTAAATCGAAAATAAAAACGTTATGTGTTTGCTGGTTTTATTGTTAACGTATAATAAACCACATTTCCCCGAGACAACCGGTCTCCGGTCGACATTCGTCGTGTTCGCAGCTCTGAGCCACTCGGAGGTTATGCAATGGCGAGCCTCCGTCATCGCAGCGTTGCTCCTGTTGCTGGGGGTTCGAGCATATTCTGCTAGCGGCAGGCCGACGGAGTCACGGTGCATCTCCGAGTCTATTCAAACTCCTGGCGGGAACGCTCGCTTTCAGCACAGTCCTATTTATCGCCAGAGAAAAGATGGAGGCGGAGTCCTCCTCCCCCTCCCCGGCCTGAGTTTAGGTGTAGGCGAGCCACAAGCGGGAGGAGCGCCGCTTCGCGACGGAAAGAGTGAACTTCACACTCAGTGTTTCACACCTTCATACTTTTACATGCAGGTGGAGACGCTGACGGGTGACGTCAGGCCCATGGCGGGCGCGTGCTAGCTGTTCCTCCATGCTTTGTTTTGGTGCTACCAGTTAGCAACATGGGAGCAAAACTATCTTTATTGCGTGTTTTAGTGCTGATAGTTTATAGGGGAGACTTTTGTTATTAGTATTATTTTACATCCCGTCAGTTAAGCTGAATTTCGACTTCAGTAAGCCTTGACGTGTTTTAAAATTGGAAAATCCAACTTTTTATATGCACATCGAACGCACCAGAGTTTAATATCAATAAGATGCTGTGATTAAACTTTAACATCAATTTAAGTTTACATGTGGATTTGCATTACATTCATTTGATTTTGCAATTAGTTGGAACGAACTTGTTACATTTTTCTAAAATTATTCTGATGATGATGAAGTGAGAAGATTATCCTAATTTGTACTCCTTTCAGTCTTTATCTGTGCGCTAACGCTAATACACGTGTACTAAACTTTACTAAGAAACTTTAGATCATTTTTTTATTCATGAGCTACTTGTGTTCTGCATGATTATTTTCAAGCTATGGGATTCTCAAAGAGAGACTGTGCGTCTTTTATACAGAGTAAATGTTAAAAGTCTCTTTGTGTAGTTTATACTCAAAATACAATTTAAAAATGGTTTGGATTTTATTTACTTATTGTCTCTGTTCTTTTCCTTCCCCTTCTCCCACAGGCAGCAGCTGCAGGAGGCGACTCTGCGGTAAGAATTAAGTCTGACAACCTGATGAAGAATTTGTTGGGGGTCAAATAAAGCAGTTATCATACCTACCCAGTAGGGGTCAGTAACATGTAAGTTTGTCACTATTTGCTCTGCATGGATGCTAAAAATGTTCTTGTTTATTCTGTTCACAGCCCAAGAGGAGATCCCTTAGGTTGAAAGATGTAAGTCCAGAATACCATAGTTCTCATTAATCAAATGTTCACTCTTGATATTTGCTTTACTGTTTGTTTTGTTTTCTTCCTACAGAAACCTGAACCTGAAAAGGCAGATGCCAAAGTCAAGCCAAAGGTAGGTTATAATTATATTACCTGTTTATGCAAGTGCATTTATTTAGAAATATCTGATGCGTTTGATGCTCTCCTTTGTAGAAGGGACCCGCTAAGGCTAAGAAGGCCAAGGATGTGGAAAAGGCCAAGCCTGAGGAAAAAGCACCAGAGGCCCCAGCGGAAAACGGTGAAGCCAAAGCTGAGGATGAGGTGAGCATTACAGTTCTTTCAGATAAGATTGATTTCATCTCTTCGGGAACACTCCTAACCTTTACGTACTTTATTCCAGGCTCCCGCTAAAAACGCAGCCGATCAGAAAGACGAGGCGGCTGAATAGCACCACTCCAGCTCTGTCTTCAACCAGTGCTCCCTGTACCTCTTTTCTTGTACAATTCAGGGGAATATTTTTATCAACTATTTTCTAAATACAGGTTTTTTAGTAGTTTGATTGTAGAGAACAAATTTTTTTTTTACAAAATCACCAATTTGGACACAGGGAAATCCTCAAAGCCCACAATTTTGCATCAACATTTGCGGTCATTGTTACTGTCAGTGGATTTGACTTCAATTTTAAATGTGAAGGAGGGGAGGGCACCTGGGGGTGGGTTAGCGCGTCAAACATGGAATGTTGACGAGCGCGGGACAACAACTGGAAGAGCTTACCTGCGTGGAGAACATTCCATAAGCTTTATAAGGGACAGTTCGTAGTGTGTGCTGGGGTGGATGTCACTGTACAACTCATTTTTGTCTTGTTTATATTGAAGAACAGTGTTTTAGAATGTTTGTAAGGTTTTTTCTTTTTTCCTATTTGGTTATTCATGCAGTTTCCCTACCCAATCTAATCAGTAAATCCCAATATTGCTAGTTCTGCAGCTCCCCCGTTTGGAACTTTTCATGGCATGTGTTTGGTTGTGTCTGTCGTGTGATAGCATTGCAATAAAATTTGTATAGCTGCTGTGAAAAGACATTTCGAGCTGTTAATCTGCGATGTGTTTAACGGTACGTCGTGCGGAGGGTGAAAGACGAACTTGTGTTCGTAGCCATGCTAAAGTAGGATTTACATTAACAAGCAAAGTACTGAGGCTGGCTTCATTAAAGCAAACAGACAAACTTTCACGTGAACAGTAGCCATATTTCTGTGGGATTTAGGTGTCTGTAATCAAGTCCACACGTGCAGTTTTTTTTTTTTATTTGTCTAGAGATGTACTTGTGTAATGATTGTTAACAAACCAATAAAACTCAGTTGGTAGCTGGTATGCTGTTTCATTCTATACAATAACAGAAAAATCAAGACTGGCTATAAAACTCAGCTCCTTTGGGAAAACTAAACTATAATTTTTTTATTTAACCACAGTATTTAAGAAATGCAAATCTAAGACAAAATAGTCTTCTGGTGAAGTAGGTACATTAACCTAGAGTCCAATTTTTTAAACTGGTATTTGCTGGGTTTATCTAAGGAAATTAAGCTTTGCAGAACATTCTATAAAACAATTTATTATATTGGACTTGTTAAACACTTGTATGCTTAAAAAAACTTAAAATTGTCACATTGACTATATTTAATGGTTAGTTTGAGTTTTTATAGTACTAAAATGGGGAGACAAATTTCAGAACCATGGACAGGTCCACCGCAGCCTTCAGGTTTAAAACGACTGTTCCTCTTTGTGTTGTTCCTTTCTGTGATATCTCAAAGTTCATAAGGTATCACTCAGGGAATAAATTAATTAAGTTTCTCCTTTGGCATCTTTCGCTGTAGTTCTTTTTAAGAGAATCCAGGGCGGCATGTAAACACAGTTTCACAGGGAGGCGAGAGTACATTTCTACAAGCCACTGGTGAAACTTACAGGTAATCAGTTCTACTCAGGTTAGTTGAATTACACCGATTCACAACATGTCATCCCAAGGTCCTACAAGACAATTTACTTCAACCATACATATATTCTAGTTTGTCCTAGTTATTAACAATTAACCAAGCCAGTTTAGTATTTTTAAGAATTACCAAGTTTTTTTTTTTGTTGGGATTGTTTGCGAACATTGTATGTAAATACAGTATACAGATGTGAATGCTGCAAGTCAATGACTCCATGAATCTGCTGGGGTTCCTTAGATTGGAAACTTTTTCAAACTGGTTTGTGACGATGACTTTAATTGATTTTCTTGTAAAATGCCTTGAGACGACATCTGTTGTAAATTGACCCTCATATAAATAAACTGATTCTTGGTACAACTCAAAAAATAAACAGTCTTTCTTGAAAAATTTAACAGGACCGCTTTTTCCCCTTTTTAACTATGTTAGGTGAATCCTCTTCGCAACAGTACCATCCTTGGTTCTTCTCACCCTTTCGCACTCCAGATAATAATTTCTTTATTTTGATTTGTAACTAGTAACGAAGTGGCAAATTAAAAAGAAATGTTTTAACATTCAAATGTAGTGAAGTAAAAGTCCTGTTTAAAAAAAAACAAACTCAAGTAAAGTACAAATCCTCAAGAAAACTGCTTAAGTAGTGTAACAAAGTACATGTACTTTGCTGCTACACACCTCTGCAAACAGCAACATCAGAAAGTGCTGATTTAGCATTTTTTGGTTTTGCAGGAAGAATCCGTGTAATCAGCTGGGTTTCCTTAAGATTTTGTTTTTACCAATTGGAATAATAAACTGGACTTGGTGTACTGTTAAATGTCTAATAGATACTAACTGAAATGTATTTATGATTGGGTTAAAATTATTTATCTTGTAAAGAGCTTTAAATGACATGTGAAGTAAATTGATTTGGAGGCTATTAAGACACACCCTATGGTGAGGATTTCCCATGAATTAATCTTATCTAAAATATTTTTGGATTATATTCAGAAACAGTTTATAAAGGCTACTGGAGGTAGAGTAAGAGATTTAAAAGCAACGTTTAGGCTTTTCAAGAATCTGAGAGGTTCAGTACACTAGCAGGGAAAGACCAGGTCCTGTTAGTATACAAAACTAAATGTTACTTACTAGAAGCAGCCTCTAAAACACACCATCTGTAACAGTAAAGTCTGCCAGGAACTAAGATTCTCTTCATTTTGGGTACTTAAAAACTGCAGAGATGGACCTTGGCCTCACAATAACTCAACTATATTGGAAGATGTTAAAAAAGGGTTTCCACAAACGGGTTTCCTGCACTTTCCTTAATGGTAATTTACCGATACACTAATTAGAAATCAATAAAGTTCACAGTGATTTCATGGCAGATATTTGAGCAGCTGACAGGGTCCTTCATAGAAAGTTGCAGAATCAAAATTAATGGAGGGGGGGAAACAAAGGGACAAAAACAAAAAGGAAAAAGAAGATAAGGGATTTTAGGGAAGAATGGAAACTACAAATAGAGATAAATGAGAAAGGATATGAAGAAGCAAGAAGAGATGGGATGAATCTTGTGAAGAAAGGATAAAGTCCGGAAAGAGAAATCTTCTCCTTTTTTGGGTGCTAATGTACATCTGAAAAAAGTCTAGATATATGAATGTTACATTACAATGGTTACATTGATAATTGGAAAACCTTTTTGGGAAAACCTGGTCTGATCCGGAGAGACGGCATCCATCCAACTTTGGACGGAGCCGCTCTTCTTTCTAGAAATATGGCCAAATTTATTAACTCCCCAAATTACTGACAAACCAGGGTCCAGACCAGGAAGCAGAGTCGTAGTTTAGAACTCCTCTCTGCGGCTTCTCTACAGTTACCTACCCAACATCCCATTGAGACG
>JAVLVB010000868.1:2120923-2143695 GCA_032876305.1 Orestias chungarensis | reverse complement strand
ACGACCGACTGGGGGTTTGAAAAGACAGAAAGCTAAATAAGATGCAGAGAAAACTAATAAATAAATAGAGTTTATAGCAGCAGTTGTAGAACGTCACTGGAAGCATCTCAGCCCATGTTCTCATCCAAGAAGCTGTCTCAGCTAACAGAACGCCAGGCCAGGTGTGGCTACTGTGGAGAGAAGAACACTAAGAGAAAACAAAAGGTTAACAAGGTTGAAATAACGGTAACTAAGTAGATTGGGCAAAGGAAGGAAGTAGCAGAGAGAGAAGTGGTCAGATTGTCCTCCAGCAGTCTAAGCCTATAGCAGCATAACTATAGAAAAACTTAAATAACTTAACCCTATAGAGTGAGACATGAAGGAGGTAGAGCAAAGGAGAACCGTCTGTCTAGACTGAGTTCCTCCCCCAACCGGATTAGGCTGTCTTCTCTACCTCTTCCTAACTATAAACTTTATCAAACAGGAAGGTTTTAAGCCTAGATTTGAAACTAGACAGGGTGTCTGCCTCACGGACTTGGAAGCTGGTTCTTGATTCTTGATTTGACCCTGATGTAAGGTTAAATGTCATGTAGCCTGGGGGCTAATCTTAACTTACACACTTTTAACCATCTGTTGAAAAAACACATGTAGGGCCTTGAGGTTGGGGTTGGAAGTGTGCTTTATCTGGTGGAGGTTGGTGGGAGGGTTAGCTAACAAGTGCATTTTATATACTATTGTATTACTCAATTATTATAAAGTACAGGAGGTGTGAACAGCTGCCAGGCTGACAACCGCTCTGATCCCATCATTGAATATCTAGACTCCAACCAGAACTAAACCCTTTGTGGATTGTGCATCAAGCTGTGCCAAAAAAGTCACTTAACTTATTTTCCAACTGATGTTAACACTCATCTAGGAGTGAGCATTCATAGTAGGTTTGGGCGATATGGATAATAAGATTGAATCCAGATATTTATAAGAATTAAGTAAAAACACAAATTCTGCTCTTTAAAAATTTACAAATTTAAAATATGCTTCTTTATGATATCAGTGCATTTTCTATCACTGAACTGATCACAATAATGACCTTTAATCATATTTTTAAAAGCATCGTCACTCTAATAGAAAAAAGTTTAAATAACTGGAATAATCTTACATTTTCAATCAGCATTAATCTTAATTTACCACTGCGGTGATTAACAACTCTTATTATGTTATCACAATAAGAATAAATGATATGATAATGCACACCACTAATTCAGAGTTAGAAAACGTGGCTGGCTTATCAACTGTATAACCAACATCATGACAAATACCCTTTAGTGGCAACAGAAGAAATGTTATAATCAAAAGTAATTCATTGAAATCTTTTTAGGACTAATTATTCAAACATATTATAAAGATTATAAAGACCTTTGGAAAGTTTCCATGTGCAAAACTAAAGTTGCTGGAAACTACTAACAAGTTTTTGAGAAGCTTATTCTAAATGTCTGCAGTTAGTATGTGCAACATTATTCTAAGTGTATTTATTATATATATTTATTTTAATCTTTCCCAAACTATTAGAATCTCAGTACGGTGTTTGGTGTCAAGAATCGTTCATTCAAGATTCATCTATTGTCATTTGCATCACATGAGGGTACAAGAGCACGGACGAAATTCGGTTCCAGTTCAAACACGATGTGCTGATGCTTAGGTTGGATTTCTGCTGTAATCAACCGAGACGATGCCCCAAAGAAACAACCGAAGCTTTTTCTTAACACAGAAGCCCAGGATGGAGCCTGAAATTCCCTCACTAAGCCAGTAATCGCCCTCCATACAGCCGACCCTTGAACGACAGTAGTTCAGAGACCGGTTTCCTATCGGCTATTCAAACAAAGCCGCGTCCTCCTGCATGTGAACATTATTGTTCTTACAAGAACAACAGAGCTGCTGTTGAACGTTGCTACCTGGGTTTAATGTTTAAGAGATGAAGCAGAATGAAGAGCTATAAGCTCCAAGGCTTTGATTCTGTTGAAGACTGCGACCAGCACAGTTTACCCAGCAGAGACCCGGTAACCTGAGAAACTACTGGGAATGCGCCTTAGGTGGACACAAGATTATTAACCTCCACGTTTATATCCATAATGACGACATCAACGGAGCCGGGTTTAACATTTACAGCTGTTAAAACATATTTGCTCTGAATACAGGGGGGGAGTCCAAGTTTTGTAAATTTGCTTTTCTATCTTGCAGATCCACTTAGACTGATCTATAAATACACAGTTTTGTAATCTGAGCCCCCGCCACACACTGAACATATGCAAACACCTTTTTTTGAGCTTCGGTTAAACCAGAACCTGCAACCTAGAAACAGTTTCTAACAGACCTTTTAGTTGTTATTTTTTGAAAGAGATTGTCAAGCTATAATTAGGAGCTAACAAGAGCTAAAATATACTTGGAACATATCCTACAGCTATTTATAGAACAGACCTTAAAAGATTATTAGCTAATCCTTTTAATTTCTCAAACTGCTGCCGGCTTTCTTGCTCTTGTTCTGGACCATCGAACGCTTCATACAGGTGGCTGAGATCAGCTCAAACCGAGCACAGCTGCTTCCCTCCGAAATGTCAGCGCCGCTTCGTGCCAGGACGCCGCGGCAGCTCTCTAAATATAATCCACAATTAACAGGTTGGTGTATCCTACAGTTAAGAGTCCAAACATGGATTTCTCAGCAGGTGGCGAGTCTGACCACGGAGCAGAGATCATGAGCAGCTGGAGGACATTTCACCTGTCAGCTTTACATTTAAATGCAAAAGTGAAGCTGAAAAGATCTTAAAAAACTAAACAAAAAAGAAAACACTTTTTTTGTTTGTGATGGTTTGGTCCCATATGTAATTTTCAAATCAATCACGATTTATATTCAGATGAACATAAACAAATAAAAAAAGACTTAATTTATTTATCAAGAAGACAAAAAAAAGCCTGATGTCAAAAGGTAGTTTTGAGTCTTGGTGAATCCTGATTTAACTTTGTTCACGTCATCTTTTATTCACATAAAAACCTGCAGCAGTGGTCGACCCTCCCAGGAGTGTTCGGCCTACCAACACGACTGCAGTAGTACGTCAATGAATCAGCCAGGAGGTCACAAAGGAAACATCTTAAGCTGTGCGGGTCCCCTTTGTCTCTGTGAAGGTCAGAGTTTATGACTCAACAGTAAAAGAAGAGGAGCTAGTGTTTGAACAAAGTGGCCTGACCGACATTGGCCACAATTTTGATCCTCAAGACTTTTATAACAAACTGTAGCATGACACAGCCAAAGTGGAAACTTTTGGCTTGTATCTACTTTTTAACTAAGACATCTTTTCCAAAAACAAACATCCTGCCAGCCGTCAAGCATGGTGGTAGCACTGTGATGATCTGGGGATGGGTTGATTGCGCAGGACCATTTAAACTGGAAAAAGCTGAAATAATGAATTCTGCTGCTTATTAGAAAAGCATGAATGAAAATCTCGACCGTTTTTTTTTAACTTAAACTCAAGCAAACGGGATTATAAAACAAGGTAATAATCTAAATATAGAAGAAACTGAACCTCTAATCAAAAAAAGAACAAAGTGATGTGTTTGAGTGGCCTAGTCAAAGTACAGGCCGTTCATGTTGGAATTTCTCAGTTGATACAATTGCTAACACAAAGGTTGCTATTAATTATCGTGTTTATTACCTTCACGAAATAAAAAAAGTCTATCTGACGATCTAAAACTCCTAAATATGATAAAAAGTTAAAATTATCACTTTTATGTCCTCAATCATTATAAATTATCTCTATCAATTAGTGCATTTCTATGTACAACATCTGACTGACATTATAGGAAAATCACAAAGCTTTCCTGCAAATCAGAACTTGTTCTTAATCAACCAGTGTTGTGAAAAATGTGGGGCAATAATGCAAACATAAATCCAGGTACTGGCTTTCAGATCTGTGATCTTACCTTCCGAAGCACCTTCCCACACGGGGGCCATCCACAGCCCTGTCCCAGGCCGTTAATGAACCAGAGCAGGGAGAACATGGATACAGTGGAGGACCAGGAGAACACTACGTTGATGCCTCCTACCAAGAAGAGGCCGATGGAGAAAAGCCAGCGGGCGCTGATCTGATCCGACAGCACGCCGCTGATGAACTTACTAATGGCATAGGCCAGGGTCTGACTGCTGGTGATCAAACCTGCACAGGAAAACATAAATGTCAGTTAAAGCAAGCCACGGACTCTTCAAGGCACGTTTGTGGTTATTTATGTGTACTTTTTAACAGCAGACGATAATCTTTGGAGGTTTTTTTTTGACTTTCAACAAGAAATTCAATTAACATTCAATTTCAATTAACACCCTCTTAGATCTTTATGATCTTGGTCAGTTGAATCTAAAACAAAGTGAACGTCCATCCAAGTGGCCAAATATATTATTTGCAAGTACATTTTGAATACATATTAAACAGTCCTTTATGAGACTGTTTGGATCTTCAGGAGAGTGAATTTAATTACATAAAAGTCAGCATTAAGTTCAGCAAAATTCTCCCAAAGGGTAAATACATATTTTTGTAACTCATAATATCCAAGTTTCTTTAAAGAATCCATGTTGATGTGATGCAGTGGGCAGGAAGGATCTTCAGTAGTGGTCCGTCTTGCACAAACTCCATTAAGCCTCTGACTGATGACTGTTAGTGTAAGACAGTCTTGTGGCACCTAGGATCAATTTGAATGAATATATAATTGAATTTATATGGTTTTCTTGTAAAGTACCTCGAAACAGCATGGGTTGTGAATTGCCCTTATATAGATAAACTTACTAGCTTACTTAAGTTTTGTTTTTATTATTAATAAACACAGAAATTAAAAGCATTTAGTGATTGTTTTACAAAGGTTAGATGTGAGTCTTTGATGAATAAATGGAAATAATTTTGTAGTTCCTTTGTCGTTTGTTGGATTTCTAATAACGATAGTTAACAGTAGTTTTAGGGAAAACGTATTAATCAATGGGTTAAATAAATATTCCACCTTCTTCTTCAGAGAAAGAAAGTTCTACAATTGAATAAAACAAATTTTCGATGGTGGGACGGATCAAAGAATATAAAATAACTTGTTTTTGCATCTTTTTAAATGTGTTGGTCTTTCAAAATAAATGAAAAACAAGTATTTGTAAAGGAATAAAGACTGATCAGCTCTACAAATGTATAGCAACAACCACTGCAAAAGTAAAATCCACTCCTTACCTAAGTCATCTTTGTCCAGCTCTATCTCCTCCATCACAGAGGGCATAACAAAAGAAAACGTCTTCCTGTTAAAGAAATACAGTGAGTATCCAGTGAACATGCACAGGAAGATGACAACACGGTAGTAACCGTAGCCTGTGGCTGCCATGATTACGCTGAACCGATCCAAACGTAGTGAATTCACAGCCTTCTCTCGAGCCCAGTCTCGTGTTTGGGTCCCCTGACCGTTGGACCACAGTCAGCCGAAGACAGAGAGACAAGCTGTGGCATCAGCCGGGCCGCCGAGGAGGAGGGTTTCCCATAAGCAGAACTTCTCGCAGCCAACTCTGCAAGACTGCCGGGGCGATGTTGGTGCTGCACAAGCAGGGGCAGCCAAGAGAAACCTCACACCTGCAGACGAGAACATACCAAACATGACTCCAAAAGAAGCACAGCAGACAGAAATAAACCTTTGATGGGTTAAACTAAGGAGGTTTGAATGTGTTTCTGTGGGATGAAATACGCCAAATGTAAATGAATGCACAATGTGTGCTATATTGGTTGCCATGGTCCCCTCTTTATTGGCACATCTGGTTTCTAAGTGAGAAATGAACCTGAGGCTGAGGGGGGGTCAGATAAAATAGCAGGACTGCTCCTTTACCCAGACAGCAAGCCTGCACGTTTACTTTCAATACTGCTAGTTATTGAGCCTTAATAGCGTTAAGGTAAAAAACACGTGTCGTTTTAGACCTGTATCAAATTAAGTGGGCTACTGTGGTCTAAATCTGTGTTTCCTACTCTCTGCGTCGAAGTCTTTGTCCCCGGCAGACATGAACCCGCCCCCTGTTAGCGCGGAGCAGCTGCCGTCCCGTCTCTGGGACGCCGGCAGACCCCCACCGGCTCCGTCCTTACCTTCGTCCACGTCTCTGGCTTCGTCTCCTCCCATGCGCGCTACTGGGACGGCGCGCGCTCACCAGTAGCGCCGGCGAGGAGCTTGCTAGTTAGCTAACGGAAGGCTAGCCACGTACATGCACGAGCACGTTTGACCCGTTGCTTCGACACGTCAGGGCGTCCGCCATATTGGCTGAGGCATGAGAGTTGCCTGTTTACTTCGCTTCATCTGTACTTACTCTCTTCTACCTCCCACTTGTTGTTGTTAATGCTTTAAATTAACGTGTGAAGGCGTTAATATATATAAAAGCACTGGCCGTTTACTGTTGTAGACACTTTATTTGCTGGTAATGGTCAAAAACACTTGTTTTCTGGGTCCATTATAAAGCTGTAGTTCCCCACAGCCTGTCTAATAAAAATGGTAGAAAAAAAGCATTTTGAACTATGGGAAACCTTCTTTTAATTAAAAAAATGTAAAAAAATTGTAATTTAAAAAAACTTTTGTGTGTGTGTGTGTGTGAGTGTGTGTGTGTGTGTGTGTGTGTGTGTGTGTGTGTGTGTGTGTGTGTGTGTGTGTGTGTGTGTGTGTGTGTGTGTGTGTGTGTGTGTGTGTGTGTGTGAGTGTGTGTAAGTGTGTGTGAGTGTGTGTGTGTGTGTGTTTGTGTGACCAATAAATGTTTCTTTATTAAACCATCGCTCAGGCTTTGTCACTTTCTCTTTGCTCCAGCGCCACCGTGTGGGGGAGTTCCCCACACTACATAAAATAAATCCTCTTAATGTCCTGAGCCTATTATATCACTTCATTCAGCGAACAGAAACTTAGAAACACTGATGTTTAGGTCAAAGTCTCAACATAATAGTATACTATGCACGAAAATAGAAAAAACTAGAATAAAAAATAACTAATGTTAATATTTGTAATGTTTTTATGTATTCTAGATTTATGTCTATAATAACATGATGAGTAGGTTTTATAAACTTCTAAATCGGTGAGCTTAAAGTCAGAAGCCAATTCTTCCTAAACACTTTCTGCCAAAGTTAAACATGTCATGAATTATTAGAATAAAACTCGATTTCTGGGATGTTTTGGTGCAAATGCTCATGGAACTTTGGGTAACACGTGACCTTGACGTGACGTGACGCAGGAGGGAAGGTAACAGGTGAGTCTCTCTGTGTCGTCACAGCTCCAGCTTCCATCTGTGCAGGCAGGTGAAGTCCAGCCTCTGGAGAAGTCAGACTACTTTACATTTACTCTGCAGCTTCTGTCAAGACTGACACAAAGTAAGACTTATGAGCTCTAAACTGGGGCAGGATCATAATTTAAATCTTTCACAGGAGGTGTGCAGAAATAGCTGCAGTAAGAGGTGGGGAACAAAAGAAAGAAGGGGGGCAGGTGCAATCAGTAAATACACAAGAAATGTTTTTGAGTTAATCATAACTTTCACAGCTGTTAATACGTGGAACGATTTAAACCCTGTACTTTTAATTTATTTTAAAATAAAATGAAATGAATGACTGATATTTTCAATTGTAAAAAGAATTGTATAAACTTAATCCAATATGCTGAATATGAAAGTGTAATTCCATGTGTTTTTGTTTTGACATAAATCTCCTAAAAATGTCAAAATGTTTTGTGTGATAAAGATTTAAAGCATGGTAATGGGCTCATTTATAAATATCTTGTGCAGATATGGAGGACAAAATTATTCAGAATTATTGGGCTGAGACTTCACGCCTTTCCTTTCTACCACTGCCAACAATGGTCTCTTCACTTTCATTACTGAGCTGAACCCCCCCCAAATGTTTCATTCTAAAGCAATAACCCATGTGTCAATAAACCACTGATTCTCTCTACACGTCTTCCCGTCAGTTTCCAGTCATGCTGAGAAGAAGCCCTCGACTGCAACAATCAGGTTACTACAACTCAGAAGGAGTGCCGACCATCTCCTATAAAGAGACTCCTTATAGGTAAGCTAGACTAGCAACATGTCCGCCTTCATGTTTGTTGCTGTTTGCACTGTAAGTTTTTCTCTTTATTATCTGACTCATTCAGACCCTTGTGGAAGCGAAGGAACCGTAGATTTGTCAACTACGACACGTACTCCACCGCAGACACCATCCCTTACATAGACTTTGACGACTCTAGCACCATCCCTTATACTGACGTGGACATGGACATGGACATGGATACAGACTCTATTCCCTTGACAGACTTCAACATAAACACTCGAGCACAGACAGAGATGATAGCAGAAGACTTTGAAACCAGAAGGATTCCCACAAGAAGTAAAACAAACCCCAAAAAGAAAAGGCGTAAGACCTTCAGCTTCTTCATCAAATGGCTCCTGGTTCTTGGTAACTTCCTCGTTCCTTAAACATTTGTCGATTTTTAGATTCTGTGTTCTGAAATAAATGTTGTTGACTGGTCGTCTCTGCTATGTTTCTGTTAATAAATCAGTTCTGGTTTACCCGATTTATGCTCTGAGCTTGAACACTTTGAGCTCCATGCCTGCAGAGTCTCCTGCCTACCCGTTTGCACTGGATGTGGTAGGTTTTCTGTATTCCATCTTTAAATTCATACTTCAGAAATTTGTTGTAAGTCAAATTATATCTAACTTTCCTCCATTTTCAGGCTTGCAGTGGATACTGTCAAGAAAATACAATGTATCCAGTTAAACCGATGGAGGCGCTTATGGGCTCAACCTCAAAAGCTGACTACTACCTCTCATTGTAACTTAGCATCAACATCCAGGTTGGGCATTCAGTTAAATCATGCCAATTAAATCTCAGTTTTTCTCTGGACTAACAATTTTGCTCCAGCCTTGCAGGTTTGGTGCGTCTTCCCCTATTTAACAGTAATTACTTTATTGCAACCCACAGAAAAATGAAGAGCCAGGGACCCTCTGTATGGCACACATGTAAGCACAGGTGTAGGTACATGTGAGGATGGGGTAAGTATTGGCTGGTAAGTATTTTTACATGTGCAGTTGAATCTGGGGATGTTTTCAGTCACATTCATCTCCTCTTACAGTTTGTTTAGAGTTATAGCTTGGCTGTATGATTAATACTCTAACATTACAGTGAGAAACATGTATTTTTAGGTGCATGGCACACATATTTTCATAGTGACAGCGTGGGTTTTCTCCAGGTGCCCTGGTTTTATTCCCCCAAAAAAAAAAAAAAATGTTAATTATTCCGATGCTTAATAATTGTCATGTTTCTGTTGTGTTGATGAAATGTTTTTTCTTTCATTCTTAAAATACAGGTTCACCAAGTAAACAAATATTTCATCTTTAATATTTGAAATGAGGACCTGCCTCCTGCCCAGCTGTCAACCAAGATGCTTTTACACTGGTTATAAGGGCTGTTGTGCAGAAAGCAATGTTCTCTTCGACGAGTTTGTATTTTTGTATTTTTGTACCTTTTCTGAGATTTATATGTTCTTAAATTAAGCTTTGTGTAAAAATGCATATGTTACCAACTCAGCAATAATGAATGAATCAGTTAATCCATACATTAGTTGATGCGTTTTTGTTGCTTAGCTTTAACTGGTTATTAGATGAGCTGCTAACATTTTTTTAAGAGCTTCAGATTCGAGCCGGAGGTGGTTAATTAGCTAAGAAGTCCAACTTTAATCCACTTATCTTGTTACGCTCTACGGGTCAGACACTGAAATGCAAGAGACAGGAGCCACACAGGAAGTGGAAAACCACGTCATTACTTTGTTATTAACTTGTGGGTTTTTTCTTCCCTACAGAAGGGATGCAACTCCTGACAACTCCATAACCCCCCCTCCCACCCACCCAGCCGGTCGAGGCAGATGGCCGCCCATCTTGAGCCTGGTTCTGCTGGAGGTTTTTGTCTTCCTGTTAAAAGGGAGTTTTTTCCTCTCCACTGTTGCCTGGTGCTTGCTCAAGATGGGAGATTGCATCAAAGAATTGATGCAATCTGCTGGATTCTTTAGCTTAATAAATTGAATGAAATTAAAATGAGTGGTCTGCGTCTTTGTTGTGCGTCATGCAAAAACTTTGAACACACACACACACACACACACACACACACACACACACACACACACACACACACACACACACACACACACACACACACACACACACACACACACACACACACACACACACACACACACACACACACACACACACACAATCTAAAGAGTATTTGAGAAAACATGATTTGCTTGAAGGGTGTGGCACACAGTAAACTATCTCAGTTAATATCTAGTTTTTGGGTGAATTACTAATACCTACAGTAATACTGTAACTTGACATTTATTAAATTTCACATGGAGGTGACGTGTTGTTTAGATGAATTTATTTCTAAATGTGAGGTTTCCCTGATCGGTTTTGATGGAGCTGATGCTCTTAAGTTAGGAGTTCACTAATGTAAAGGTTTGAAAATATTAGTAAAAGGCTTTTAGGTATACCCAACCTATTCACAAGATATTTTCCAAACAAACTTACATTCAATAGGATTGTTGTGAAAATTATATTTAGTCAAGTCTAACCAGTTTATCTTTTAAGATGATTCCCTAGGACCTCCTAGAGAAGTTCATCAAAGGTTGATTATTTCCACATTCAGTCACCATCCCTTGCTGTTCTGCATCCATAAATAATGCACTTCTAAAAGTTTAAACTCATGTTTTTATTGTATTATTCTAAAGTAGAAGAGATTTGGAATAACAGCATCTCAGGCGCAAAGTAAAGTCCCATGGCTGGGTGAGTAAATGCAGTAAATGAGGTTATCGCCTTTGGCCATCAAAAGCTACAAACTTCAAATGGCCCTCAGATTAGCTCTAGGCTAAAGCATAGAGAGCTTCATGGGAAGGTTTCCCATTACTGAGGAGCTGTATTTTAACGAATGGACCTGTCACTCAGAGTTTTCCCTTTTATAGTTATTGAGAATTGTTGATTTGCTACAATGCATTCAGGGTACATAATAAACGCTTTGCATCGTGGGTGGAGAAGCTAAGTCTTCAACCACGTCAAAATAAAGCCATGAACAAAATTATTACAGAACTCTTAATAGTTGATAAGCAGACCTTTATTGAACTGAAACTTTACAAAACAAGTACGCTAGGTACACTAAACATTTTTAAAGTTATCCAGATCACTTAAGCGCTACACGAAATATTAAGTCTAACTTTAAAACATCAGCAGATTTCCAATAAAAGGTTAGAAAAAATGTCTTTGGAGTTGACTTTGACGTATAAAGAATTACGCTGTAAAGACAAAACAGATTAACTATTGTTCTACACTTAAATTAGATATGTTCGGTTTTATGGCTTGTGTTAGATCCTCAACTGAAGTTTAGGAGTTGGGACTTTTCTGTCTTTAGTTGGGAATAGAGACCTGGTCACGCCTCTATTAGTGGCAATAAAACAGTTGCTGAATTCAACCAGACTGTTTTAATTTTCTTTGTGATACATTTTACAATAATATTAGTGCAAATCTTAAAATGGAGAAATTAATGACAGAAAACAAATCCAATTTTAATATGAAGTTTGGTTTTGAACATAACTTCAAAACATTACGTCAGAAACCACTTTTGTAAATAATACATTATGCTTCCCTGATTTTGTTTTAGATTTTGTAGTGATGTTTTAGAGGGAATCTCTGATAATTACAGAAATATTAGATCAGAACATTGATATCTTAAGATCCCACCTAAAACCAATTTTCTGAATGATGAAGTGTGTCTGGGATTTACACAAATGATTTAGATGAAAAACAAATGTAAAATGGTCAATAACAAAAACACCAATATTTGAACCAGCAGCAGCGTAACATACAACTCTTATCCTCTCCACTCTTCCTTGGAAAGACGCAAACTCAAAAGTGCCTGTGCAAGTTGCTGGTTTTAACAAATGTTTACAGTAACTTTACAATATGCTCTTAATGTGCTTCAAAGTAAATAAAATCATAAGACAAATCTTATCCCGAGTTCATCCAGCTGCACAATTGAAACACCTACTGTACGTATCTCACAGTTTATTTAAGGTATGTGTCATAGTCTTTGAGCCAACAGATGGAGCTGAAGTATTATGTCTATTAACATCCAGGTTTCAGACTATTCTATTTTTTAATATATATATTTTGTATATATTATTTTATTTCTAAGTAGATTTCTGAAATACAAATCCACTGACTACAGCCAGCAGCAGCGTAGGCAACAGTGTCTGTTAAATTATCAATGAATGCAGTAAAACTGTCAGCCTGGAACTATCTGAGTTAGGAAAAAGAGACTCCACAGGCAACACCCTGTTCATCTTTTTAAGTTTTAGATTTTTTAACCTTAATATGTGTTTGAAATACACCCAGGCTGTGCTTACAGTAACACACTCATCATTGAACTCACCTCTACACCTCAGGCTCGCATTTAGGGAAAATGTAAAACTTGCATGACAAATCATACAAGGGAATGGATCATGAAGAAACCAGTGAGTAGTCTCAACTTGTTAAATATTTTATTTAAACCGGCTCTCAGCCTAATGTTGGTCTATCGAGTAAAGCACCAGAGCCTTTACATTTGAAATGTATCACATTTAATCTTAGAGGAAGAACACATTACGAGCCAGGGTTCAGAAAGACCAAAGCTTCAGATTCTACATCAAAATAAAAACTGGAGGGAAGTAATCTGTCAGCCTGTGTTGTGCATATCCAGATAAGCATTAAAATTGATGTAAAAACTCACCTCATCTTAGTCACTCAACTCTTTCCACAAGTAATCCCGGTTTCACGGCAGGGAGTATTTGGCCACAAGGCAGGGATAAGCCCAATGTTTATATATCCCACTTAAGTCACTGCTACTTGATGCTCAGCATGAACATTACAAATCTCCACGCTTTTCTGCGATTTTCATGGAATGTTCCAAAAAATGTGCTTCCAATCTTACCCCCAACCCTCTGTTGCATATTACTGATGAACTGTGTTTTTTTCCCCCAAACCCCTTACAGCCTGGATTTTAGGCCAAACAAATTATTAAACCTTTAATTTGAAAAAAGGTATATGCATCTGTATTTCATGAGTTCTTCTTAACGTGAGCTTAACCATTCCTCAGCAAAGACATTCCTTGTCCTAACAACTTAGGGCATAGACCAAAAGGTGGAGAGAAAAGAGAGTGTAGCCACAAGGGCAAATGATGAAGGTGAAGTGAAAATGTAATAAGAATGTAAATGTTTCTCAGCTTTTACAAAAAGAGAAAAGGCAATTTGCCCATAGTCCCATGGGCCTCTGCTGATCTTTTCATTTTCAGCAGCAGCAGCCAGGCTTGTCTGGGTGTTATGAGCTGTTAAGTGTCGGGTGTAATATTTAAATGCACACTATTGAAAATCACTGGCTGCATACTAGCTGCAATTATGTCACTATAGTCACACAAACCCAAGAATAAATGTATAATCAAATGTAAGCTCGTCTGCAAAAAAAAAAAAAAAAAAAATATATATATATATATATATATATATATATATATATATATATATATATATATATATATATATATATATATATATATATATATATATATATATAAGTCAAGGAATGTGTTTTTTGTTTATATTTTTATATATATAAACAAAAAAATCAATCAGTCTTACTAACCTGCTGCAGAAATAGATAAGAACATATACATTCAAACATATCAGTTGCAAAGATGTACTCTATTGTTAAGCATTTTTTACTGCCAGCCACCAGAGCCAGTACCATGCACCAAAGAGGCCAATCAAAAACCAAAGACAGACAGAAATTATGTTGTCTCATAATTACCAGAGGCACTTATTGTGGATGCTTGTAACCCTGATCAAACCAGGAGGTTAGTTTAAATCTCAATGCCATGGAAAGGCTAAATGGCGTGCTGAGCAGTGTGTTGTTGCACAGACACTGTCAGGGGGAAGACAGCGTTGACAGGAACATGCAAGGGTGAACGTCAGAGGGACTCTGCTCCTCGTTAAAGTGTCAAATTGAACACATCAAATTTTCAGCAGCAAGACTGTGAGGAGAGGTAACGTAGTAACTGCGGTAGAAAAGATTTTCATGGTGTTTTTTTTAATGTAAAATGATTTTAATATTTCAACTAATTTAGTTTGTTTTTTTACTCCAATCTCCCTCATCGTCTGATATATATGAAATTAAATTTTTTTCAGTTACACACAAATCAAATTCAATTTGAATTCTAAAACACTTTATCGTAAAGGAACATAAATTTTGTTGCAACTCGTATTATTTATGCTTATTCAAAGACTTATTGTAGATGAGATGTAATGGTGGCTGTCTGAATACCTTTTTTTTATGTCCTGTGAGCTAAGTCCATGTTAAAACCCTGTTTAAACCTTATTAGACGTGTGTTGTAAAGTTTCAAACATGACTAACAAACGTTCATACATTTTTATTAGTCATTAAGAAGTAATAGCATGCATCACACTCTACAATAAGCCTCCTGTTTGGCATTTTAATTGTTTCATTGTCTTAGGCAATGATCTTCTATGAGCTGTTAAGTAAAATGTTTGAGATAATTATTATTCAGTCATAAAGTACAGTATTATTTTCACTGCATTATGTTTGCAGATGCTTATTGTGCGCACAAGGAAGTAACTTAGTTTTAAATACTTATTATGTTAACTTTAGATAAAATATATCTGTAAGCAAATTTGGTCTAAACTTATTATTAGCCATCTGAGAGGGGAGTTATATTATAAATTGATACCAGTTGGATCAAATCCGATCTGAAATGACTAATGGAGCAATTAAAACACAGCCATTGAAAATGGAGCTGTGGCCAAAGTTCCCGAGGAGGAAGCGAACCACAACGACCTTCAACCGTAAACCACCACTGATGATTTGACTGTAAATACATCGGAAAACATTGTAGCCTTTGAAGAATTCAGCATTCCCAAAGATAGCATGAACGTGGACCCGGATGCTATCTCTGAGAACGAGGATGTTAACTCTGGAACCACAACTAATAATTTGACATTGACGGCACCAGAACATGGTGCCAGTGCTGGAGCTGAAACACAAAATGTCACAGATTATTCCGACAGGGCAGAAGACAACACAAGTCAAACATATTCTGTTCTGGATCCAACCAAGTATGTTTGCAGATTTTCCAAGATTTATTATAACTGCTGGATGAACGCCACAATGCAGAGTATTATGAACCTTGGTATTACCAGAAAGTTTGTGGCTACGTAGAACATGACGACCCAACAAAGTTATTGATGACCATTTTAAAGTGGTTTAACCCATGCAGCATCCACACACCTTCCGAGGCGTACACAGTCGTCTCTTGTGAAGTTTGTGAGAGGTCTACATTTATCATCTGGAAACTCGGCCACATGCTGGGCCTACCACATGCGCCACCGCATGACAGTACCACTTCTCTTAACCTTAGGGTTTCTGAGACCTTTCCACATTTTTGTTGGTCCTGCAACTCCAGTTTAAATATAAAACACTTCCTAAATGACACTGATGTCATAGTCTGGCATCTGCCATGGTCAGACGGTGAGGGAGAATTAAGACATCCAGTGATTCCTAGTCCCACCACTGATACTTTGGTAAAAACTGGAACCCAGTTGTATCATCTATCCTCAGTCGTTTGCGGCCAAACATCCAGTTGTCAGACTGACCACTTTTATACATATCTAACGGCTGACAAGATAACAACTTCTATTAAAGACTGTACAGCGGACATTTGCCGTAACGGATATCTACAAAAAGTTCACAGAAGGACAGGACAAATTTAATGTTGGGATCAGAGTGACCACTGATTGTGAAAAATTGCATCCCTGAAAGCACACCAAATATCCCAGTGGAGAGAAGGGTTGGGGGGGACTTAGAAGCTTGAACCAATGGAAATATGGTAATTTAAATCAACCCAGATGTTGAATGAAAGACCAAGGCGAACCGATCCATTATGAAACCTATCTAGAACCTGCAATAATCACAAAAGAGGATCTTGGCGCCAGTATTAAAGTTGGAACTTAAAATCCAACCATGCATATTTGTAAGTTTTCCAACTTATTCTATAACTCTTGTATGAATTCTGCAGTGTAGAGTGTTATGCACCTGAGTATTATACACCTGAAAGGTTGGGACTCATCATCCTGAAACCGTTTTTGGAGCTTTGTCAGGATCTCTATTGTTTGCCAACCTTCTCCTAACAGCCATCTAGGGAAATACTTCTGTCCAGAAGAAATCTACCAAGTTCTGATGGAAATTAGTGAAAGTGTGCCATCCCTATAGCACAGCAGAACCGCATAATGTTATTTTGTGGTATTAACACAGCTTGCATGGTGAACAACATTATCACTTGTGAGAGATGTAAGGAGGCTACACCCGTCTTCTCAGAACTACAGTAGGTTTCATCGTTTACTCTTCTGCAAAGTTTTGTTCTTGAAGACAGCTATGGGACGCAGTGTAACATCTGTCTCTCTGTCTTCTGTAACCAAACTGATGCAATCGTCTTACATTTGGAGCGGTCCACCAATCAGGGAGACTTCAGAATGCCTGGGATCACTGAGATCCAAATAGAAAATAGAGCTCAGTACTACTGTTTGTCCTGTGCTATTTGCCAGTAAAAAAAGTTTTCAGTTGTTGTTTTTTGTTGTTTTTTTTGGGGGGGGGGGGGTTCTCTCCAGATGGCAGATTGTATATTTTGATTTTTTTTATAATTTATTCTGAATCCTGCCAGAAAGAAAAAAGAAAAGAAAGAAAAAGCTTACTGGTTAGTTCTTAACAGCCCAAAAGCATGATAGTAAGGTTATTTGGCTAAACTCTGTTTAGGTGTGGGTGGTTTGAATAATTTATTTTGTTTTTTGCAAACATATTTCATTTTTATTCCTTTTAAAATTGTAAAAGTAAAATAGTAAAAAAACAAACAAACTGCGTACTTTGGCTGGTTTGTATAATAATTTTTGTTTCTTTTGTATTTATTATATCTTATTCTGAATCCTATCAAAAAAATAAAAAATAGATAAATTTGCTCCATATAATGACAAATGTTATTTAGTACACAGCTACAGTCGTTTTAATTTTCAACAAAGAACAGGATGTCGTTCAGAGATTAATGAAAAGTGTCTTATTGAAGTAGAAGGGCTGCAAGCCTGACTGCTTAGGGAGGACGTGGTGCCTGGCCAAGTTAAAGGAAGCACAGAATGCTGTTAAACAACCACACCAAACTTTCCCCCCAAGATTTGTAACTTAGACAGTGAATTGATTATTTACAGCACAAGTACCCAGAGCATGAATAGATGCAAGTAAGAGGCTGAATGTACTGCTGGTAATGGCATCCTTTGATGCAGATGACAACATGGTGGGTGTCCTGATGTTGTTGTCTTCATACATATGTTAAAACCTGAAGCAGAAATGGTTGCTGAGGCTGATGTCGGGGAATATAGGGGGGGGGAATTAAAGGTGTCTCAAAGCTATGAGAACAAATGCTGTTGCTGGAATCATGTGAACTGTTGAGTCAAATGATGCAACTCAAGAGAGCAGAAAAGGGGCATTCTGCGAGGTTTGCCGCTTTTAGCAGTTTCCAAGAAGCCCAGCAATAGAGTGGCACAATGATAATAATGCAAAACAAAGCGTGTCACACATGTGCTCCAGAAGAAAGCTGCATACAGTACGAGGAAAATGTCAGTGTAATTTCTAGACCTGCAGTCATCTTCAATATCTGAGTCAGTGAAGAATCAGCAGGGAATGCTCACCGTGACATAAATCACTTGTGTCTCTGCAGCTAACATATTACTAGACTTGCAAAGATCCTACAAGGCTTCTATTTCAAAATTTACAGAATGCAACATATAATTCTTTTATAACTGCCTATGTTCTGTGTTCAACTTATTGTTTGAGAATGTCACGTCAGTAAACGTTATTGTGTAATGTTCTGATGCCTTAAACAAGGAGGAATGCAAATCATGTCTTCTTATACGTTAGCATAGCTGAGCAGTGCAGTTTGTCCTGGCAGAATAAGTTGAACATATTGACCAGCCTCATCTGATGTCTGCTAGGGATCATGGCCGCCCGGGGCAGAGCCTCTAGTCTAGTTACATCACCCAGTTACTGCTGTAAATGAACGAGTGTTTCCTTCTTTCTTTTGAAATCATTGTTTTGTTTTGTTTTTTTAACTGATCACATCAAAAACATGTTAGGTGACAAACTTCAGTGATTTTGATTGGGATTTTTTGTAGTAGACCAACAAAAGTGAATGCATAATTGTGTGTTTAAAATAGGAATGCGACATGACTTTTAAAATTGTAAACAAAACAAAAATCTAGAACGTGAAGTGTTCAGGTGCAAACAGAACAGGCAATTGCCTTCATATGTCAGTGTATATCCAGCTGGTCAAACCTAATGGGCAGATGGAAGGAGCTTATTACCGATTAATCCTGGGAGATGTTCACCTGAAAACTTTAGATCCAGCAGAGCTGATTCTAATGGCACCACCTCACCAGCTTCTGTGAACAATAATGAGCAACTTGTGCGACAACAAAACCTGAATAAAATGTGCTGTCGTTAAAAAATAATAGTTAAGAGTTCTATTGGATGTGGATACTGTTTTCATGGCACTGCGTCTATGTGAGTGTTTATTGACATCTGAGCTAGAGCAACACGATTACTGCTTTGGGGAACAAACCATCTCAACTGCTCTGTTGGGAGAAAACATGTCGAATTTCCCAGCAGTGCCGATTTAGTCCGGAGAGGAAGAAGGGGACGGGATAAAAGACAATGGGGGATCCCTGAAGGAATAACTGAGGAGTGAGACTCAGTTAATTACTACCATTATATATTCAGGCTTCTCCCAAGACTAAGGTCTTCCTTCTTCAGTTGTCGATATTACCAACTCTGCTGTTTATCTCCATTACTGAACAAATACCCAGCTTTGCAGCTATTTTAGGTTTGATTACTGCTTGTTCCTCATAAGCTCCAAATATTCATACTTTGCCCACCACAACTTTAATTTAATACTGATGATAGAAAAATAACGACATTGAACAAATAAGACTAAATATTTGCTAATGAATATAATTTTGTGTTACTTGCTTTGAGCTGTAAAACCGCTCTCGCTCTGAAAGGTTTGTGCAGATCGCTGAGAATGACACATTTGTCTTCTTTTAAACACTTTTCTTATTCAAATTTAGACAGACAGATATACTCCAAACACTTATTTTCCATTTATAAGACTTGCCTCTTCAATTGTATTATTCCGCATGTTTTTAATGATATATATATAAATATAGTAGCTGGGAGAGTTTTACGACAGAACGTTGTTGACCTTGTTGTCCACAAGCCACTTTGTAGAGAGTTTAATTGTATCATTGTGGGAATTGACCAGAAAACCAACCGTTGTTCAAAGTCCTGTATTCCTTCCGCCATTTGGCTTTAAACTCTGTTGGCATGTAGCTAAAAAGATTTCTATTATATTGTTTGTTTGATTGTTTTTAACGATCCTGTAATGAACTTAACAGTTGAGTCATTGCTTATGTTGCACTGACAGTAATTGATGTTGAATGTGGGTGCATGAAAATGTTTGTATACTGTATTCTATTCCATGATTGATTGTTTCATTGACCGGAGAGAGCTGCAAACTGAATTGCCCTTTTTTGGGGACAAATAAAGTTGTTTTGAAGTTCAATTTTCTGTTTGGAAACCTTTTGATGCTAAAGCTTTCACTTTCTTGCTTAGCAGCAATTTGTCTTAGATAGTCTGTTCTGTGCTTGGATAAAAGTAAAAAAATAAACAAAGCAGTGTAACAGAAATGTTCCTATCTGATGCCTTCAGAGTTCGCTTGGTGTACCCCATTTTTAAATAACAAATTCACAGCAAACATATTTTTTTACATTTAATGAGTAAGGAAGCTGTTTGTGGAGCTTTGGGAAGTTTTGGCAGTAAAAATTTTCTAAATAAAATGTTGGACACTGGTACTTTCTCTCACAGGAAACTTCAGAATAATGAAAAACGTTCTTGTGTGTAGCTGTTGAGTCAACAGTCATGTCGATGAGCAGGATGTACTCTGTGTTTAGAGAGATTTATGTTCATGAGCCCAGAGCTGATGGCGCAGGTAGCATTAGCAAGCTCAGAGGCTCATGATGAAGCCTTTGCATCCAAACCCTCTCATTTAGGAAATCTCTCAAAAACAGACTCCATCCAGCATCGGACGGAAATTATAGACTCTATGTGTATAAAATCATATAAATGAATGAAATGAATGTCTGATAATAACCCTATTAGGTCGGGTTTTCACACTCTAGCCTTAAATGTGCTTCCTCTCATTTAACTCCTAAACTGAGGGCCTGGATCTGGGAGTGACATCGAAACCAACAATGCTCCAACGCAAGTTCATCTGAAAATCTGTAATCCTGTAACTGTCATTATCAGTGAACATACAACGTAACATTAGCATTACCAGCTGTGATCAAAGCATGTGTCGGTATTTCATATAGAGGCAGAAAGAACAAGCTAAATAGGATGAAACCAAACAAAAGCAAGCAATAAAGACATGAATTGACCTAAAATGCTTCTCAAATCAATAAATAACTAAAAATGATGACCAGAACACAGAACCTAACACGTGTGTCTTTAACCTGAATCTGTTTTTCATTCTGCTGTTCACTTTACGGCGCAAAGAGCCCAGAATTGTGCCCAGAATATTAATTAGCCTCTGGAAGGGATTTGTTTGCCAGTTTGGGAAAGCCTCTCTTCTGGACTCTTTGAAGCGGATGAATTACCTCACTCTGTGAGTTGCTCATTGAGTCGCACATAGACGAAATGAATTGTGCCTGGCTTTGGCGTTTCTTTGTTTCTGTTTGACTTCGCTGTTCTCGCTCGGTCTTCCTCTCCCTTTTACCTTCATAGCAACAGTTTGTGCAAAGTGTTGTCTGGAAACAGAGGTAGCAACTAGAATAAAAGGTGGGCAGCAGTTTTCTTTATCATTTTTACTTTACTGGCAATAAACCAAAGCATGTTGAGCCCACAATTAACCTCTGAAATGATAGTAATGGTTTTATCATTTTTCTTTGCTGACACATACATTTCACAGATTCCAAACATATTTTTGGCTGGTTGAAGCTCACTTTGCATGGCTTTGCTCTAAATATTGACCCTTTGGGGGATCTGGAAAATATCAGGCAGGTGCACATGTGCTTAAACTGGGTTTAAACATGTGTATAGTGCAGACTGGTCCCACAAGGACAACAAATTGCTTTATCCATTCCTATTTCCATAAAAACATTCTCTCACTTCATTTTAAAATTATATAAAGTGGTTTGTTTTTCTTTTCATTCATGAGAAGATGAGAATTTCTTGGCAACAAAAGCTTGATTTAGTGTCTTGTCCAAGGACAGGGGCCCACTGTGATCTTACAGTCGGTGAAGCACAAATTGATGTCCTGGAGTGACATACAAAGCTTTCAGTTTAAAAGCCATAACTCCTGATGCAAATGAGGCATTGTCTGTGTTTTACCAATTTCCCACTGCCATGAGATGAGGCTGATTGTAGTTCAGAAGCAGACTAATAAGAACGCAGCGTTGTGGAGAATAAACAACCTGAAAGGGTTTTTCATTTGCAGCATCATGGGAAAGATAAAGCACTCGACCAGATTACACTGTGTGGTTGGTGGACACGCCTGGACACTGTGGCTGTTGTTTGTTGTCTCGCAGTGAAACGCTCCTAGGTTTGAATCCCAGCTGGAGCCTTTGTGTGTGGAGCTTGAATGTTCTTACTGTGCATTCACGGTTTCCTCCGTAGTTCTCACGGTGTCTTACCAAAGTCGCTCCTTATGTCTCACACTTTAACTGGTGGAGATGGTTACCAACAACAGTGTAAGAAGTGTAGGTATGGAAGATGGAAGGATTCTTATACTGTAGAATCACCTCTAAGTTATTCAGTGACTTTCTGCCTTCCATACTTGCATAACTCCTTCACTCCCACGCTCTTTAGATTTTATTAATTGAATTAATAAATAGATTAACTTTTTTTTAATATATTAAATGTCACCTAAGTCATCTTTAATCATGCATTTAGAAGGTTTCAATCTTTAAAAACCTTTTTGTAAAAAGTATCTAAAAATAGATTTTCATCATTTAAAATGTTTTCAAAAGGTGCCGGCAAAAAATAGAGCATACAGAGCAGAGCTGGTTGAGACCACAACAGCAAATTACTGCAAAGACAAAATGTAAAAACAGGGATTGACTAGGATTACCTTGATTTGTTTTCTTCTTGTTTTGTTCAACAATTTGGTTTCAAGTTTTCTTTGTTCTGTGTTATTCTCTTCGAAATTCTCAATGACCAGGCCAAGAAAAAATTATCTCATTTTGAGCACAACGAATGTCTTACATAAAAAATAATTACATAATTATGAAAACAATAATACACTTACACAATTAAACGATGTTTGTTTCATTAGGAACGTATCAGGACAAGTTTTTTTCTAGTTATCATAATTTTTAGTCTTCATCTGATAGATCAAGTATCAAGAATCAAGAATCAGTTTATTTATATAGCGCCAATTTACAACAGGTGTCGTCTCAAGGCACTTTACAAAAAATCAATTAAAATCAAGGATACATTCTAACAAATCAATTTGAAAAAGTTTCCAATCTAAGGAACCCCAGCAGATTGCATCGAGTCATTGACTTGCAGCATTCACTCCTCTGGAATCAGC
>JAVLVB010000868.1:2098116-2120823 GCA_032876305.1 Orestias chungarensis | reverse complement strand
GCCACGACCGACTGGAGGTTTGAAAAGACAGAAAACTAAATTAGAAGCACAGGATACTGAAATAAAAGAGTTTATAGCAGCAGTTGTAGAACGTCACTGGAAGCATCTCAGCCCATGTTCTCATCCAAGAAGCTGTCTCAGCTAACAGAACGCCAGGCCAGGTGTGGTTACTATGGAGAGAAGAACACTAAGAGAAAACTAAAGGTTAACAAGGTTGAAATAACGGTAACTAAGTAGATTGGACAAAGGAAGAAAGTAGCAGAGATAGAAGTGGTCAGATTGTCCTCCAGCAGTCTAAGCCTATAGCAGCATAAATATACAAAAACTTAAATAACTTAACCCTATAGAGTGAGACATGAAGAAGGTAGAGCAAAGGAGAACAGTCTGTATAAAGGTGTAAACGTATATTTTTTAAATGGCTAAGTACTTAGATGCCACACGAAGCGAATCCAAAATCTATTACCCGGTAAAGGTTAAGTCAAGTTGGTGAATCGTCTTTAGTGGCTTAACATTTCATCTAAATGTCAGGCTTCTCTGAAAGACAAAAAGTAGCAGGTAATGACAGAAGAGTGGTGATCCTTCAGTAGAGATATGTCATTACATCGCACATGTTTCAAACATAACTCTGTGTTTGCATCTCATTCTGCTGAAAATATCCCCTGCAGTTTCCACAAAAGCTCAGCTTTTTCTTTCTGTCCCGAGTTCTCCTTATTATTACACTGCTCTTCTCCAGACCCTTTTAAAACCTATATATGTCTTGAAGTGGTGCACGTCTGTCTCTGTTATATGAGGACTCTTGTTGGATTAATGCACGCCGGCATTCATAAAAGCCAGGGAGCCAAAATCAAGCAGATCATTGGCTTTGAGGGGAGCTGTTGGCAACAAATATCAAGAGGGAAGAGAGCGAAGAGAGAGAAGGGTAGCGATGGGAGGAGGGTGAAACACGGAGAGCGAGAGTGACATAGTGATGCCAAATACGCTCCCCTCTCAAACATCTCAGTCTTTAAGAGCTGGAGCACAGCGTGAGCATCGCAGTCCCACCATCTATGCCGTTGTCTATTCATTCAGGGATCAAGCGTCTCTGCTAAATGGCACCAATTGCACCAAAATCTTCCAGATCTTAGGGTGGAAGAGGGAGCAGAAGAGAAAGCTGCGTGCGGGGACGTGATTGTTCAGCTGCTTCAGTCTGCAATTAAGGTCGGCAATTTTATCTTCACTTGAGTCTTTACAGCTGAAAGAATGGGTATTCTTGTCATCTGTGTGGATGCATTTAATTTATTATCAGACAGGGTTTTAAATAAAATAAAAAATAAAAATAAAAAAAAGGTAATCCTTTGAATTTATCCATTTAGAACTTTTAAAGTAAGTTAAAGAGAAACTCTGAGAATGGAGCAGGGGATTTAAATAAAGACATGTAACATCTTTTTTTTTCTAACCTGCTATATGAAATAATCTCTATTTCCTCTATTCTTTAGTCTATTTTTGTCAGAATGCAGATCTACATGTTGGCTTTACATGTGTGTCATGTAAAACATTTTTATTCACTTTGAATGATTTTGCTTCAAGCTTGTCAGATGCAAATTCTCATCTTTGTTTCTCAAACTACTGACAGTAATTTGGATGCAGCATCGGTGGGGAGCATTGACAGCCTCAGCAAATCTGCCTTGTGTTCAAACCCCTTACGGTGATGAACACAGAGCACATTTAGTTTAAATGAAAAAATAATACAATTGTTTGTACAGAAATATTCAGGATGGGAACATATACCAGATTCAGTGATTACAAATTTGAGATTTTGGGAAAGGAAACCGGTGTTGTTGCTTGTTTTCTTTTTTTATTTGTAGATTGAACGTTTTAAGATTTCAAATATATCACAGACGTGCAAAATTGAATTGCTCACCATCAGATTTACACAGACTTCCATAATGTAATAAAATGTTACTGTGTCATAAAAGTGTTTTTCCAATTTTTTCAAGGTTTCCATTTGCAATGAAAAAAAACTGTACTGGGATTATGTGAACAGTAGAAAATGACTTTAAAGGGAAATAGACATGTATGAACCCCTTTACTCTAACAACCATAAAAAGATCTGGAGCTCTCAGATTAAAATAAAGTAAAAATTATCATACGTTCTTTATGAGAATCTCATCGTCAACATCCAAATGTGGAATCTAGGTCCAGTCTGACTTAACCTGAGGTATTTTCCAGCGATGTTGAGCATGTTGGTGTGCAAAGCTCGTAAATATACACTCCATAAACTTTGAGCTGTTATGGCATGGAAATAATTGTACGAACTGGTGACGGGCAAAACCACATCACAGTTTTTTAGAGTTTTAATAGCCTGTTTTCCCTTCATCTTCACAATTATACCGTGCGCTGTTAAATGAAACGACATGAATACATTTAGGAGATTTGAACACCTTTACAAAATGCACATTGGAGAAAAAGCATTAATAGAAAAGCGGCTACTGCATCTATGGTTTTATACTCTTTTTCATGTTGCTATCATATGGCATCATTATTACATGTGTTGTGAAGTCCAAAGATTGTCAGATTTATGCTCTCTATACTTATCTATCCATTAACCAACAAATCATAAAACAAAAATCCTCAGTTTGACCTTAGAGTAAAATCTGCGTTCAGCCAAAGCTGTGTTTAGTAGCAAATCCTTTACCTTTCAATCGACATTAGTTTGTGTTTAATCTATATGAGATGCCTCTCAAGAGAATTAACATTAGCTCAGATCAGTAAATCATTAGCCTTTGAACTACTTATGCTGTTAATATATATATATATATATATATATATATATATCTGTGCTCCCTGCTGCCTGTTTGATGTACAGCATAAAAAGTGCGTCTAAGTCAGATTGTCTGTGGAAGATTTAGAGCCCTTTAAGGCTGGTTCAGCTTGAAGCAGAGGGAATGCTTCATAAGCAGATCAATAGACAGAGCAGTCGCTGCCAAAGCAATATTATTGTCCCATAAGAAGCAGCATGCTGACTCCTCTAAAGTTCCTTTAGTGCTGCATCTGTGATTTAATTAGCGGACACAAATATATCATTACAAATATATCAATGAAAAAGATTAAAGATTACCAAAGATTACGAACTGAACTTGATTGACCACTTTTTTGATTTGACTATCTGAAGAAGTACTTAAAAAACAAAGTTACTACCAACCATGTGTCAGGAAGAGGTCAAAGCATCATCTTGTACGCCTTTGGGACTGAACAAGGGTCAGTGAAAGCCATTATCCTCAAACAGAGAGAACATTGAATGAGTCCCAAAAAACAAAAAACAAACATAAAACATGAAAACATCTAAGCCACTGCGTCGAATACTTGCATCAGTTAAAGTCGTTGTTCATGATTCAACAATAAGAAATAGACTCCACAAAAAAGGTTAAAGCAAAAACAACAGCTGACCAAAAAGACTCCCTCACATGTCCAAAAAGATATCAGGAGGAAACCCAACACTTTTGCTAAAAGTCTCAATACTTTGGACAAGATCTTTTTTTTTGAGAGAAGTTCACAAAAACGGACATCAACAGTAGCGTGTGTTGACTTTAAGTGAGGCGCACAGGTAAGTTCAAAAAATGGTATGAACTTTTAAATAAACTGGCTACAGTAGTAAGAATAGATGATATCACAAAGAAAATGCAAAATGTTAAGAATAAACATTGTGACAAGATTAGATGAGGGTTTGAAGATTAATTTAAAAAAAAGGAAACAAAGTCTAATAAATAAAAATTAAACAAAGCGAGAAATGAAGGACCCTAGATGCTACTCAGGTCATAAAATCCATAAAACACAACACTTCAGAGTAATGGTGTTTAAAACTAACCCTAATCATTATATGAAAACATTATATGAAAAACACCAAGTATTAATGCGTAAGTGGCAACACAAAGGAGCGTATGTTTAAACTGAAGGCAAAAGTGGCTCAAACTCCACTTTTTTACGTAGTGTATTCTGAATTAAAAAAATCTGATTTGGTTCATACAACTTTCGATTATGGAAACAATAAACGAAACATCACATTTTAGAATTTCCTCTTTTTAAATGACTTCATTCTGAACGGTTATGATACTTGTGCTCTGACTGTTTTACTCTGATGGAGGTGAGATGATTAAACATTAACAATATAAAACAGGAACTGCAGATTTTGTGACATCTGCTTTTTTTTAAATTATTTTAGGTTTGCACTCACACCCACACACACACACAAACTTGTCTAAACCGTATTCACATTTTTTCTACTCCCCCTGAACAAAAACTTAATGTAGGATGTAGGAACGCTGGCATATGTATATATATTCAGTCTTGTATCTGATGGCGGTTCTACAATGAATATATGAACTGAAACACCATCAGCTCAGATACTGATGATGTGAGAACACCAAGCTTTCTGTTAGTTTGGTGTACAAGAGCCTTTGGACCTGAGGGAACAGAAACCAAAATATCAGCAGATTCCTTTATTTATTCCCTTAAATGAGCCATTCTGAGTAAACTTGGACTACTTGGAACGTACTGCTCCACTTTCAAAGTTTCACACTCATCCCCTGAGTCAAACAAGACCAGTAAACAAGTTAATGTATGCAGGCTTTTATAATTGGAATGTGAAGCTTGCAGTAGCTTAAATATTGAATTCTGCTGTTGCTCTTAGGTTGTGATTTAGTCAATGTTATGCATACACATACTTCTGGATATGTACCCTGATGATAATCTGGCCCTGATTGCTTCAGTTGGAGCCGCTGCACAGCTGTTTCAATCAATGAAATTGCTCATGTATATGTATGTGTGTACATTTAATGGGTCGATGGATGGATGCATAGATAGGATACAATTAGTATCTCTATCTAGTTTTAAAGAAACGGGTGATGTTTAATGACTGACTTGAGTTTCAGATACAGACAGTTCGTTTAACACAGCAACGCATGGCTTTTACCCAAATTGCTTTATTACAGGGTTCAGTTTAGATTGTTTAAATGAATAGAAAGCAATAAAACCCATGTTTACTTATACTTTTTCCCACTCTTTAACATTCTTAATTTAAACTCATTGTGGCTTTTCAGAAAATGCCCCCCTACTGTAGAGGATGAAGTGACGGATGTGTGAACCAAATCCCAACCAAGGTTAAACTGTTTGTAGTGATACAAAAAATAATGAGCATCTGGAACATCGCAGCTTCTAGGAGTTGCTTTCTGGCTGGTGAGTGATTGTCATTACAAACAGGAAGGAGCTTTGACTCAATTATGACCCTGCTTATGTTACATTTACAAGACAATAGAAAATTCAACTACAGTCAATTAATCTTAGAGATTGTGGATTGATAAAGGCTGAATATCAAACTTCAGATCTGCTGGTACTGAGCTCTTGTGTACTCATTAACACTTTTCTTGAAATGTACGATCATGGATGCTTTGTGCTTTTAAATAATTCAGCAACAAAAAGGTGCTTAAAACTTTATTTAGTGATGACAAATGTGAATACATGCTAATCTTTTCCACTATGTGTGACCAGCAATCATCAACAATACTCATTCATCAATAGAATCTGACTTAAGATTGCGGCTTCTATAGATACACATTGTACGTTTTTTATAAGCATTATGCATCTTTCTGATGACTTAATTGTTGTGAGTCGAGTATTTTATTTATTTTTATTTTTTTAAAGGTTACTAAAAATATGTGGCATTTTTTTTCTTTACACATTACCAAATATTTCGCTCAATGAGAAAAAATATTACTTAGCACTCAAATATGTAAACATCCAAAACATGTAAGGCAACAGAGTCAGACAATCATGGGACGACTGAGTATGGATGAAAATGTGGGTTAAATTTTATAATCACTGGTAATCCTCAGACTCTGAATTTAATTTCATCAGTGTCCCAGTTTAGAAATATGTATACATAAAAGTGATAATGCATCCACCTTAAAATACAGTTTAATTTACTAGCATGATTAGTGTTGGATCCCGCATGGTAATTCCAGCAATCAGAGGCTGGAGTTAGGAGCCGCAGACACTGTAGAGTCAAGCCTCATGTCTGGGGAAAGTTTTTTTGCTCTTCAAGAAAGGATTTTTGATTTTAATCAGGACTTACAATCATCTATTATCTCTCTCAAGTCAAGTTGGATCACAGCATACCATAGAAACCAGCTTCACAGACAATCTATACTGCTCTTAGCTGGACCTCACTCCTGCCTGGTGTGTGTGTCTGCAGGTGGGTCAGAAAACTACCTCAAAACATGATGGGGTTCATGAGTCTGGATATGGCCAGACACACAATTAGTCTATGCTAAAAGATCCTGAATAAACCTGCATTTTTAAGTTAGGGGGCATTTCTGCTTAGCTTTGCTTGGGTAATTAGTGCTTATCGAACTTCAGTCAATGGCCAGAAAAACAGGGTTCACTCGGTACAGGTCACCAGGTCATCACAGGTCGAAGGGACAGCTACTCATACCAACGATAATGATAATTAACCGGGGCTGAAGATGCTAGAATGTTACAAAAAACCCATCCAGACAGGAGGACACAAAGTAAATCCACACAGGAAAGGATTTACACTTGGAACATTCTTGCTTTGAGGCAACGGTGTTATTTTTACCTTTTATCACAAGGCGACAAAAAGCTCCATGTATTTTACTGGGATCTGAAGCAATAGAAAGAAAAAAACGTCTGTCGTTCGTTTATAGTTCAGGAGGAAAGGCTCTGTAGACTTCAGGGTAACAGCAATGATTTTATTTAAAACTGCAGTCAAAGTAAAATCATGGGGAAATCTCAGCCCAAATGGTGAAATCCCTCCTGATGTTTGGACACAGGCTCTTTTATAGACCTATTGTCAGCACACAAACATTACTATATTTGGCATTTCGGTACGTATAGATCTTACAGAGTTGTACACACATGCACATTCTCCATATGGTGCTCATCAGCTGAAGGGAGTCTACCGGCTCCTCTTCACATTGTAATTTATACCTTTCCTTATCTGGTCGGCGTTGGGGCAACACTTCTTGCGCAGAGTGTTTTCCAAGCCCTCACACAGTCTTCTGATCTTCAGACACAACCAAAGTTTAGTCAGTGTTGCTTTCTATAGAAAGATCCTAACTGTCTGAGCTGCTAGCTGACAAACATCATGTCAGATTCTTTCACTCTTTTATTTATAATATTTTTATGTAATTTATTCGATTGTTCTGAGTTCTCTGGCTATGACTGCCCCTTGCAACCAACCCCATGCCAGCTTCGACAATACCTGCCTTTGTTTTTGCAGTGAGAAGAGGCATTCTTTCATTGGGATGACCTCCTCTGTTTCTACATGCGCTGGCACCGAGGACACGACCCTGAGACCCGAGGGTGGGGTAGCCTGACTGGAAGCTGTGAGCAAAGTGTTGTCTTCTCAAACCTTACACGCTCCCATTTTCTACTTTTCTTTCTTAAAGAATTGAGAGATCGAGTTGTTGATGAGAGGCTGACTCTATGGCACAACATCATAGTAGAAAATGTCCCCACAGCCCAGGAGGATCAGATTTTGTGGATCCTTGTCCGTGGATGTGAGTATCAATTTTTTATGTCTAGCTATTTGTTATTGATATGTGTTTCCTATTAAAAACACACTTAAGAGTGCTGCTGCATTGTTTAACGAAAGGCTAAAAGGGTTCACATTTAAATTTCTGCATTACGGCAGCTTCTAGCAATGTTTAGGGGAGCGTCCTACTTTATGCACTGCTGCAGTCTTAGAAATGGTCAATATTCAAGGCTGTGTTTCTGACCCTTAAATAGAGCCATGATGCTCCGCTTGTTAAATTATTTGTCAAAGAGGCCATTTACTTTCCAATTGTTGCTGCTTTCTGCTTTTATCATTCTTACTCTGGGCAAATCTCGCTTTTCAGACCGTGTTTTGCTTCTAACATTCACTATGGAAAACTGCTCTGGATCAATGTCGCTGTAAAAACTGTATCACAGCAACACTGCCTCATGCTACTCAAACCCTATCAACCTTACAGTACACTGTTGTATAGTGTTTGCTTCAATCTCAATTTGCATCATTTCATAAATAATTTCCTTACTGAGATTTAATCACTTGCTTTGAATCAAATGTTTATTGAGCATCAGTAGAGAGGTTGATTGACAGAAAATAAATGTTCTCTTTGCTGTTATTTTTTGTAAAAGAACAGAGTTCTTTTGGGATGTTGATATCCGCATTTTTAATTGATTCATGAGATGTTCAAATTATCTTTGCCATAATGAGCTTTCCTGTTTGTTCTGTTTTCCTGTTGGTTATTTGAACCACCAGTCCAGTTGGTATATGATGAAACTTTAAGACTGTTAAATTCTCCTGAAATAACAGAGTCCCAGGAAATTTTACTTCTTCATATAAACAGATTACTCTTAGCACAGAAATCGTGAGATGATATTTTTTAAAGTTTTTTTTCCTGATCCTCCCTTAATTTAATTACCCACTCCATTCAGTGAATGCAGTTCCTGTTCACAGATGATTATCGGCTGTGCTTGTCTTCTGTAACAGATTTTACTCCGATACTTCCTAAACATATTTAATAAATGATGGTGGACATTAAAAATTAAGAAAGGAAGCGATTAAAATCCAGAAACCGTCGTACTAAAGTCATCAATGTGATTAACAATATGTGGGTTGAGTGTGTTCACACCACTTTCTTACAATATAACAACCACCTTTATAGACTGCCAGGTCGGGTTTTTGTGACGGCCCAACACTAAGTAACACATTATGGTCTTGTGGAACCAAAACATTTGTTAGTTTAAACACTTTTTATTATAAATACAAATCTGAAAGGTATAAGGCGTGCACACATTTTACCTATCCCTAAAAACAATATAAGCCAACAGCCTTCAGAAAACAAAATATGATAGGTTAACATAGTAAGTATGTGTCATATAATCGAAGAATAAATTCAGATTTAGTGAACTGATTGTTCACTAATGTTTGGAGTGCATTAGTGAAAAATCAGACACGTGAGGACCAAGGAACACAGCAGACAGACCAAAGAAGACAAATGAAGATCTCAAGATATCGTAATCTCAAAAAGTTTTGTTCAATAAATTATTTAAAAAGCACAGCATGAGTGTAAACCTACCAAGCCACGACCTCCCATTTGCCTTAGCAAGTCAGTCAAGGAATCAAAGAAGCAGAGAAGAAACTAGGTTAACTCATGAGGAGTTGCATATGTCAACAGCTCAGGTGGGACTTAGTTTTAGCCACCACAGTTCTGGCTTTAAAGCGAAAGTGCTAAACATCTGGTGAAAGGTTTCTGGTCGTGTGAGACTACAATTAAACAACATCAATCAGACTTGATTGGTAAATCAAACATCCCACATTTAGGATTTTATTGATGTGAATTTCACTTAAGAAACACATTTTGTTTTTTTTTAACTTTGGAATAATATACTTTTATGTATTGGTCTACCAAATAAAATGCAACAAGAAGAATATAAGAACTGAACCTTGTGCGATCTACTGTGCACCCTTTGTTTCTGACAAGTAAAAAAGAATCAATCATTTGTCACTGAAGCTTTACTTGTTATAAACACTAAACATTTAACCAGAAAAAACTTGCTCTTAAATTTCAGGAAATGATTAATTAATTTATTGGTTTTTATTATATGCTTTTTTATTTTTTTAATCTACTAGATGCAATGAAAATCAAATTTAACCCAATTATTTAAACACTTAGAAATTTTTCTTTAAGTTATCCTCTTTTCCAATGGGAAAATGCTTTCCAAACCCAATACTGTACAAAAACGCTGATCACATTTTTAATATTCTATGAACTCTCAACTCCTCTCTTCTCCATCCAATGCCAACATAGACATTTAGCTCTTTGTGTCAGTGGTATGTCGGGCATACACAGCCCCATTAAACAATTCCTGGTGTGTTCACAACCTTTGATCATAATCTCAGGATTGATAGATTTTAATCAAGAATTAATTACTGTGATACCACAGAGTTGTATTTAATCAACAGATAATGATTTTAATGAAAAAGAACCTGAAGACAAAAGTAGTGAAAGCAGAAAAGGAGATGTTTGTGTGGATTTTCTGAGTTACATATTGAAAGGGAAACTGTTTGTGATGTTGTTCATTTCTGTTTATTACTCACACTAAAAGGGGAAATTTATGTTTATGCAGCTGCTAATTTTTGGAATTTAGATCCTCCATCAACACTGAAGCATTGAGTCGCAGCTAATCCGGATCACTCGGGCCTATTTAAACAAAACAAATATGATATTTTGTAGGTTCTAAGCTAAAATAGTGACGGAGTGACTTATAGTGTTGTTTTACCTCACTGGGTACCTTTAAGATTTTGTTTGTTTCATGCCCAAGTTTTTCCAAGATGACTGTAAAATTCATACTCTGCCAACTGACAACTGCTTTATTATACTCATTATCCTTTTTAATGGCATTTAGTTAGGTACCACTCTGGTGTTGAAGCAAGGAGGGCTTGGCTACTCCAACTTCCTCAAATCATCAAAACAATACAAAAAACACTCCCTGAGAATGGCTCAGTGAGAGCTATTATCTATAAAAAGGAGAAAATGTGGAACAGTGATGAAGAAGCGGCAACTAAAATTCTACATTACTGCAAAGATTTATCTGGGACGTCACCAAAGAACCGTGAAGGAGAGTAGGCAAATATTGCATTTATGAGTGTTCAGCTGCAAGATTCGCACATTAACATGGAAGGCAGTGGAGGCTTTGCACCAACTTAAAACCCATTATTGCGTGCTTGCTTCCTAATGACAGAGTAGGGCTTTGTTGTACCAAGCTGAGCTTTGAGCAGAGCGCTGCCCACTGATGAAACCTGCACTTTGCAGTGAAGTAAAAAGACGCTGTGTCTTGTGCTGAAGCTTCAAATTTGAAGTATCCAATTACAAGAGGTGTAAATCTAAAACAGCATTTTAGAAAAATACCATTATAGCTGCCAATAATAAGGGCAATGCAGAATGGTTAGTCCTGTAGGATTCAATTGACCACTTTTTTCATCACCATTAATAAAGTTTAACATAAAAAACCAAATTTTAATAAATGTATAAGAGGGTCAATAGTTTGTATTAAATGTGTGTCTACTAATGTTTACATTTAGAGAAAACCTTCTTAGTAGAGGGTGCTTCATGTGGATCATGTGAAAAGATTAAATCCTGCAACACATCTGTTAAATCAGCAGATTCATCATGTTTCTGAGCCACCGAAAACAGAAACTAACGATGGAACGGCTTCGACAGTGACACCCATCTGTGAAATATTTAGTATTGATATAAAGTAAAAATCCAAAAAAGAGCCAGATCATTCAGCTGAAGGTGTTTGGATACTGGTGGTTATTAGATATTGAATTGCTTGTAAATCTGTTTGTTGGATTTGGTTTGATAAATGACAAAGAGTTTTTATCATAAAAAGAAAGTATTATAAGTATTTTTTAAATAAAATCTTGATAACGTATGCACTTTAAAAATTCAGTGCCTAAATTAAGTTTATGATTAAAAACACAGAGATCAAAGCTTAGGTCTAAATTCAGTCGTGGTCCAAAGAGGAGGATTATGCTAATGGGAATCTGACGGCAGAATCTTCAGGAGGTTGGGGACAAAGTGTTTAAAATTTCCTGCCATGCTACTTCAGTCAAATAACTGGCTGCCTTACCCCACCTAAAGACGAATATCTAGCTATAGCTCCATCAAGTTACCGTGTGGTTTGACAATTAACTTCCGGCTTGGTCTGAGTTAGGATTTTTATTCAATTGTAGTTTAAAAATGCGCTTTTGTGCCATATCTGACTGAAATCTATGTGTTGTTAAACACAACAAACGGTTCATTTTTCTTCTCTGTTACAATCAGGCTGTTTTTATCGAAGATAAAATAGAAAGCTTGGAGCTCTGTCTGACCTAGATTTCTGTAATGCTGAACAAAATCCCTCCTTTCTTGTAGTTTATTCCTTGCAAGTAAAAGATTTTGATGGGCTTCAGAATTTGAAACCCACTAATAGGCATTAAGATAGGCTATTGCACCCATGCTGTACTATAGAGGTAGTCCTTCACAGTACAACTCAATAATAACATGTGGTGACAACAGAAATGTATCGTGTTAAATTCGTCATTTATGAAAAAAATTAAACATCCCTGGTAATTATTGAGGAGAACCTAAATGATGGTTCATTCGCCAGTTGTTGCCCTTCTCTCTTCTAAAATCTTGACTTATAATATTAAGCACAACTATTTTCCGGATATATTTAATTTACCCTTTAAAACCAAATACTTCAGATAATTAAAATGCTTTCTAATCATCTGTACATGTTTTGAAATAAGGCCAGGCCATGTAATCACAGACTTTATGTATTTCCAAACACTAAAGCGTATCATCTGTCAATAATGTTGTGAAGGGAAGATAAGAAGAGAAACTACTGAAAACACACTTTATGTAAAGCTCTTTGTCCAACGCTGCGCAGGACTTGCAGCTGTTCCATGCTATCTTATATGCTTTACATCGACTCCCAGTAAATTTCAGAATTTGATTAGATTTTTTTCTCAACTTCAGGGTCCTAATGACTCTCATCAGCCAGAAACCGAGCACAATAAAAATGTTGCTTCAAATTCGGATTTCACTTCACTGATCTAGATTTATATTCAATATTTATATTTAATGATGCTAAAATAGTTGCAGATGTTGGGAACCTTTTAGAACAACCTCAGTTCAAAACAGAGGAACCTATTTGTTGAATTTTAAATGTGTATTTACATTAAATTGATGCTGTAAGAACATTAAAGTTTAAAAAGACTGCTACTTAATCATGGCATTAAAAAGAGATACTATAAGTAAGAGAAGCATTAGCTTTCATCTTTAACCAGCACCATAGAGAAATAATGAGTGAATTACGCAGAAGGAGAGAAGGCTTCATTTCTTTTGTGAAGGTTTTAAAAAAGGAAAAACAAAAAATACAAAAGGTATTTTCTTTCCATACTAATCCATACATGGATTTAGTATTTAGTAGGATCGGTGTAAATTTAAGCCGTTTTAAGGCATAGACTTAGTTAATTTAATTTAAAGCATTCTAAGGCTTTTTTTAAAACTTGGCAAAAATTCATAGAGAATTTATTGTTTCTGTTTTGAGCTCTATGGGAACTACGTGTCATCAGATGGATGCAATATACTTTTTTAAAGTAAAAAAACAAATATGAACATTAAAGTAAGTAAAAGTGAGTAAGCGTGACACAAAGTTATACTAAACTGCACTTTGTATTCCTTGCAGATCATGAAATGACTCAGGGGGACCCTGGAGATGCCGAAGAGAAGAGACATTGTTGCCGTTGTACTGATTGTGTTGCCTTGGACGCTGCTCATCAGTGTTTGGCATCAAAGCAACGTCACGTCTGTCCTAGCTGCTCAAAAAGGTTAAAACAATTCAATGTGGGGTTTGTTCTGTAGATGTGTTTAGTAAAACAAAAGAAAACCTGTTGGGTTATGTTACCAGTTTGAGTTTAAGGGCCAGTTTTTCTAAATTAGCTTTTGTACAACTCTGACCCTCTGATACCAATTTCTGCAGATTCTAATTTCTGGTTAACAACTATGACAAAAGGCTAATTGAATATTTTTCCTGGTGTTTTCACCATGATTGGTTTTTAACCGTCGTTAAATATTAGGCCTAATGTAGAGATCAGACCATGTATGTAATAGTAGAGTTGCTGAAAACCATTTTACTGTAATATCAAAATAAAGCAGTAAAAAGCAGTTGGTGTGCAAATTTCTTCAGGCTGGAAACTCTTACCTAACTCTACCTATAAGTCCAATTTAAAAGCAATGGCTCTTTTAACAGCTTCTTGTAACTTTTGGGCCTCTAACCTTAAGAACGTTTTACTGTAGCTAGCCTATTTCCATCCAAATGTCATTCAAATAATAAACTGACTCTAAGCCAACGACCACCAAGCATTAACTCTTCTTTTTTAAATTGAGAAAGTTATTTTGAATTTCGGCATTTCTCCAACCTTTTTTCTGTTATGGTATCTCAAAGTGTGCACAAAGAAAGTTGATAAAAACACGGCTACTGAATATGACAGACTTTTAGTCTTCCATCATCAATTACTTCCAGACTGAAGAGGGTTCTGCTAGTACACTGTGTTTTTTGGTATGATGTGTTTACGGACCTGATAGTAAAAGGGTCAGTAAAGCTGAAAATCATCTCATTTAAGTGATCATCTGATTTTAAAATCAGAAAATACTTTGATGCCAAGTACTTTATTGAACATACAAGGTGTTTGTTTTGGCATAGTTGGCAAATAATTAAATATCTCAAATGCAGATATGAAAACATGGTGCATGTCTACTTTTCACTTCAATGTGTTGCATCCAACCTGAGAATGAAGCACATTGTCTTTTGGCTCACCATGAAAACAGTCATAAATGAATAAATCTAGAAGCTGCAAGTTTAATCTTCTTTTGCCCCTCACCAGCTGACACAATCGGTGGTCGCTCAGACTCCCGAGCATTAAAGGAATCCTCCTCACTTCAGAGCCAGGACATCGTGCACGTTGTCCGCACTGAGTACGTTTACAGCCGCCCGCCGCCCTGGTCCAAAATCCTGCCTGCTCTCCACATCATCACTCCCACTTACAGCCGCCCGGTGCAGAAGGCCGAGCTGACCCGCCTGGCTAACACGCTGCTCCACGTCGTCAACCTGCACTGGATTGTGGTGGAGGACTCCCAGAGGAGGACCGCTCTGGTGAGCCGTTTCCTTCAGGAAACTGGTCTTAACTACACCCATCTTAATGTGGAGACACCTTTGAACTTTAAAAGCAGAGGGGATGGGAGGAGCCCCAGAGTACCACGCGGTACCCTACAGAGGAACCTGGCCCTGCGGTGGCTACGAGAGACCTTCCCTGTAAACTACAGCCAGCCGGGAGTTGTTTACTTTGCAGATGATGACAACACATATAGTCTACAACTGTTTGAAGAGGTGAAGCGACACATTTTTGAAAGTGAAAACTAATCTCCTTGTGTTCTATCACCTTCCTATTACGTGTTTCGGCTAAATCCTAGTTTTCTGAGAGATTTCTCTAAACTCCCATGAGTAATTTGTGTGTCTGCGCTTTCATCTAACAGATGAGGACGACTAGGAAGGTGTCTGTGTGGCCGGTGGCATTTGTGGGTGGCCTACGATACGAGTCACCCAAAATAAATGCCCTGGGCCAGGTGTACGGCTGGAAAACAGTGTTTGACCCGCACCGGCCTTTTGCCATAGACATGGCTGGGTTTGCTGTCAAACTGGGTCTCATTCTGTCCAAACCTCAGGCCTATTTCAAACTGCGAGGGGTGAAGGGAGGATACCAGGAGAGCAGCTTACTGAAGGAACTGGTCACTCTGAGTGAGTTGGAACCTAAAGCTTCAAACTGCACCAAGGTAAGAAAAGTTATCTGAATGCTTTGTTAACATGCTTCTACAACTTCAACGTTTGGCAACTGTCTTTTTTTATTGAATAACCAAAACAGAACAGAGACATAGTGTGGAAAAAAATTGTATTTCAGAGAAGTGATTTGACCACCAGAGTAAATCAAGGTATCTCCACATAGGGAACACTAACTACTCCAAAGTTATCAGCGCTTGTGAAATTATAGAAAGATCCTGTCTGCTAAAATAGAGTCATGTGGCACTAATATGACATAGTAAATATATAGAAGAAGATGATCCAGTTACAAAGACCAATATTGATCCTTTTGGATAACAGGCAAAAGTAATAACCTGCTAATAATTGTGAACCCAAAGCAGTTTGCTAACTTTTTAAGTTTTACATAGCAGTGAAAAGGGAAGGAGGGTTTCTCCCCAGTTAGATTTTTACTGAGCCATTAAGCTGATGCAGCTTGTGAAAATCTAACATACTCCCTCTGAGCACTGTGTCAAAGATGTGATGAGGAATGTTACCACTTCACTTCATTCCCTGCTGAATATTCTGCGTTAATATTTCCTTATTTTAGCCGGCTTTCTGTTCATCCATGCCTGTTTTGTCACCCGCAGGTGTTAGTGTGGCACACACGGACGGAGAAGCCTGTGCTTGTAAATGAGGGCAAGAAAGGATTTACAGACTCTAACGTTGAGATATGACTTTCTTGTTCTGACACAGGTAATAGCAGAGATTTGTAAAAACAAATTAATGCATTTCTGCAGTGTGACTATGTCAGGAGAAGAGTGTGAGGCAGAAGAGTGTAGTTCAAACAGGGCGATCTACTTCTCGCTGTTTAGTTACAGCTAAAAAAAATCCCTGTTTCATATACATTTGAGAAATAAAAATGTTATCAAAGACTGCACAAGCACTTTACATCAGGCATCAGTCACTTTTTCTCCTGCTATTACCAAATAAAAATCAAGTAGAGCTGCAAAATAGATTTTATGGATATGTACCTACTTCAGAAAAAAATTTTTTATTAAAGCTAACAAAAATGTACTAACATTTATATACAACTTCATATTTCAGAACAAAATAAATGCTCTATTACGAAATATATAAAACCATTTTGTAGAATTAGATTATCCTTTTCTATAGATTAAAGATGGTTTACATACATTAACGCTAGTTACTTTTAAAAACAGCAGCTGTATTGTACATATAATATGCAGATTTTAGTAAATTCGAGAAAATATGCTAAAACTACCTTTTCTTATTGCCTCCATAATGATCCATCAGACTGTGGAGGTAACAAGCACAGAAGAGAAATCCAGGCATTCTTTCATTTGGGATTCATTTAATGACATTTCATTCCTTCCCTCTTCCAGTTTGTACCAGCGTACTTTTATATTTTTATATCAAGTATTTCTCAGGATTCTAGATGTTCTATTGGTTTTTATTTTATCTTGACCTAAACTGGGGAATAAACAAAACCCCTACAATTGTTTTGTTTGTTTTTTTTAAACATGAAAAAATACAGTGGAATACCCATACAAAAAAAATCAGCATACGAAACAGAAGACATAACCTGTTAAGCAATGGTTTTGCTCTTGGTTACAATACTATTGCTTACAAGTATGATGCTGGATTAATTAAATCAACAGTTAAATAGAAAAATGTTTTGCAATCAACAAGTTTACTGTAACTAAGTTAGAAACTTCTCAAAGATTATATAGTTAAAGCCCAAAACATCACCCTAGATATTTACCTCTTGTCCTTGTTTGTTTTCCTCAGGCCTAATTTAATGTAAACCTGCTGTTTCATGAAAATTATGCTTCAACAGGATCTGCTGGGGCTCAACCCATCCAAACAGCTCCAGTGGCCAAAAATACAACAATAGCTACACTTAACCTCTGCTGCTCAAATGGAGGCACTGGGCCGGCTGCATGTCCTGAACTTGACGTATCAAAGCACAGCTGTGCAGGAACTTTGTGGTCTGTTCTGCTGGGCAGACCTGAGCTGACAGGGAAAAGAGTTGCCAAAAGGAACCGGCACTGTGTGAGAACAGAGACAAAAGATGTTAGCCGACTTAAACTTCAGAAAGTGATGGACTAACGTGCAATAAAGAACCCTCTCAGCACCGACGTCCCCAACCAAGCATCCAATCAGAACTTAATAGGGCTCCTTTGTTCTGAGGCCAGCGGGCTGTTGGGCACAGGAATGAAACAAGTTGTTGTTTAAAGTAAAGCGGCGCTGACTGGTAAGATAGAACCACCCCCAACCCCCCTCCTCCATTAGTACTGTACAACACTAGCCTACTTAGACAGCAGACTGAACCCCTCACTAATTAGGAGTTGTATTTCTGCTCAGCACATATTCAGTTAATCAGCGGGCAAACTGTCAAACACAAACAACTGTTCACACTCGTGTACGATCAGCACTTCCTGGTATGCTGCGAGAACTGCTGAGCTTTTCTCCTGCTGAAGATTGGATTTGTTAAGGATTTTTATTTTTTTTTGGACTTCTTGGTTTGCTGTTAGCAAACTGAACCGATGATGTCTTAGCAGGTTCTGTTGTTGTGATTATTTATAATGGATGTGTGAGAAAACCGTGGGATATAGAACTATAATTCAAAGCAGTGGATGTAGATACTCTTGGTAAACATTGTGATTATTCTCAGCTACGTCTCTTTCCAGCACTGTTTGCTCAGTTCTCCATGTTCTCTGTATTTGGTAACATAACGAGTCACACATGGACGTAACTGTATGATGTTTTAGTGTTGTCTGGCTTTTATTAGAAAGCCTCTTACTTCTGTGCCACAAAATAAATGTTTGTTTTACAAATAAGTTTATTTTTATTTAATTTTACAGCCTTTTCATACATGAAACACAAACCTAGGTTCATTGAACCTCAAAAAATTGTTTTTGGATTCATCTCATAGTGCTTTGCAGTTGTTCATATCCATTTTTTTAAGACTTGATGTATTTTATTTCAGTTTTAAGCGATGGACCAATACAAATTAGCTTTATTTATTATGTGCTACTGTAGCACATAACGAATAAAGCTAAGAAAAGTGAAAATAAATAGGTTCTAAAATGTTAGCTGAGGAAAAGCTCTGAAAGTCCTGTGGATTATTTTGGAGGGATTGTCTGTTGGCAATGATTTTCAACACCTCTTATAGACTCAATTGGATTAAGTCTGTACTTTGACTTAATGTAACAAAGAATTACATCCAGTTATCCAGTCATAAAGTAAACCTCCACCTCACTCTGGTATGTTTAAGCCTATAACAGCTCATGTTTTCAGTTTAGCTTCAGTCTTCGTTATGTCTGTTCTGACCAGGTTCCCTGTCCCTACTGAAGAAGAGGCTTTCACAGCTAAATACCTGTTACACTCTCATAGGAAGGATCATCACTGTAACTGTATCACACCTTTGAAAAAAAAGTATTGACATCAAAAAAAAAAAATTTCACCTATAAATAAAAAATGTAGATTTTCCTACTAAGCATATTTTGAAAGAAGCAGCGTGCTAAATGAATGCACTTGTTTTTTGATCACTTTTAAAAGCCTTAATTCAAACAGGACATTAAGAGTTTTAACGTTTTTAAATAATCTACAAGCCCTCCAAATTAGACAGGAAAAATACAAACAGTTGAACTTTCTAAGTAAACTTTGTGCTTCGGCATTTTATTTTAAGTAACTGTAAATAGCAGAGGAGATTTACGTTAGGCAACATTTTTTGCATCTCTGTTCAAGATAAGGATTAAAACAATAAATTAAATATTTATTTTCTTTCTATAGCACAATACATATTACATTATTACAGAGATTTGAAGATGTCAATCCTGAAGACAGTGGGAAAACCATAGAAGTCCATAGAAGTTACAGTAAACAAACTGAGACAAAAAATGTTTTTATGTATTTTTTACATTTGTTATTTTACCAGACTTTCCAAAGAACCTTTAATTACTTATTCTCATTTCACTTATTGGCACCTTCACAAACGTGTCACTCGGATAGTCGTATGCAGGCAGCCTTCCCATGAAAAATCCAGGAAAACTGGTTTCACCTGGGAAACTTTTCCACGGTGCCTGATAAAGACTGAAAAAGCTTCCATCAAACACATTTTAAAACGCAGCTGCAAGTGTCACGCAGGTTGTTGGGTTCAATAAAGCACACAAACCTGTTGATAAAGCTGGGTTTCATATCCAGGCTGCATATTATAAAATCCTGCAAGGGAATACGGTTTATTAAAATGTCCCCCACTAGACCTGAAAGAGCGCAAATCAAACAGTGACTCATCAACTATCCACTGAGAGTGGGGGAATTATCATAGCAATAAGCTGCAGGCATTTACACTGATCACCTTTGTGTTGTTTGTCAAAGATTTTTTCCACGATGAACGACATGAGCTTGAGATTAGGATGCATGAAAAGCCCAGAACAAAAACCTGCAAGAACAAATGAGATCATTAGATTTAGGTTGTTCTTCACCATTTCTGTGCTAGATTTTATGTGATATGCATACACTTTAAAAAGTTTTAAAGGTTACTCAAAAAGTTTAGCTATAGGAATTAGCTGACTTATGATTTTTTTTGTTTGTTTAGTAAGAACTAGAACATTGTTTTCATTAAAAATGTTTCTCCCTCTTGTTTTCTCAAAGTTTACTGATTGCTTATAAATTCAGTCAGGCGTTTTGGTAAAAGCAGGATGTTGCTCCTGTGATCTCAACAGAAACATCTAGATCGAGCAAGATTTTAAAAACGTGACAGACAGTTTTACTTTTGCTGATGAGAAGACCGCCCTGAAATAAAGCCGATAATGCACCTTACTGCTCATTCCACAAACATAATCAATTCAAAATAAGATGTACATCCTCCATCGATTAGGTTTAAATTTTGTTTTTTCAACTAAAAGCACAAACTTGTGGTTGTAAAATCAACCCACGACTTTATCCGTCCATGTTTGACTATGAACTGAGTCAGACATATTGGACTGTTTATAATCCAGATTCAAGTGAAAAGCCATCAGTGAGTCTGAGATTGCATCTTCACTGTGCACCAACAACAACTCACCAGGGCACGATCTCGAACATTGTCACCATGTTTGCTGGTAGGTGACTTGAATGCCTGCAGAGGAAAATTTAAAACAATGATCTAACTGAAGCGCACGCTTCTGCTCACTTAGTCATTTACTTATAATTTATGCAAAACTCACACCATCAGCGAAGCTTTAGGCATGCCATAAGGACTTATGCTGTTAAATAATAGCAGGTTTACATGACTCGCTGTAATGCAAGGTTGACACGTCTAAGAGAAAACAGCACCTGTCAGTAATGGCACCAAAAGTTATTAAAAGGTTTTTAAACCTAATATTTAGTTACATTATAGCCACATATTTAGAGGATTTATTTTGACTTTATGTGACAGACAAAAGTGGTACATGATAACAAAGTGAAATGCATGAAAATGTGCTTTTCAAAGTCCAGTTTTTTATCACATGTTTATGTTCCTCCATTTCACGATTATGCTGTACTTTGTGTAACACAGAATCTGATTAAAATATACTGGAGTCTGTGGTTTTCCTGTGAATAAATGTGAGAAATATCAAGGTTTGTGAATACTTTTTTTCAATGCCGTACCTGTACTTCATGTTAATGGTTAACTTACTGTTGTATCAAGAAAATAAATCCCTCAGAAGATGATACTCTGCAGTACCCAGCTTCAGATAAAGGAGCGTCATAATCTGAAACGCATCATTAGACATGTTAACTGTTCTCTACCACCATCTGCTGGCTATCTCAACAGAAAAACTATTTTCCAGATGTTGGACAGTAATACTCCATCATTTTAGCAATATTTGTCCAGATTTGCATGAAATCCATTGCTGCTTTGTTTACGCCAGAGCTCACCCACCATAGCTGGAGACCAAAGCTCTGTGGGACGGATCAGAAACTGCTCCACTCATGAAGCCGAAACTGGATCAACCAGTATTTTCATATCAAACATATCTGCCAGGGGTGTGAACAATGTCAGCTCCAAAGGTTTCTCCAAAACATGACTCTTGCTTAAAATTAAAATGTTACTAGTAAGACAGGTAAAAACACAATCTGGAAAATGTTTCTGGCAGTTCCTAACAACACAGTTAGAGCTTGTCCTCACTACCTGCCTCAAAATGTTAGTTTCAATATGCTTTAACTAAGCAACAGCAACAACAAAAGGTTAGACATGCTGTGTTTGGCACTTTAAAGAATAGTTTAATTTCCTCGGCATGTAAATTAATCTACCCACCCACGGCAGATGCCCCTACCCCCTTGGCACCCTCCAATCATCTGTCATTTCCACTGTCACAGCAGCAAATGAGGCAGGGAACTGGCCAACAAATGTCAGGAATGGCCGGAAAGATGCACTCCATTGTCCTACCTACAAAACCTGCAGCCAAGCACCGAGGACCAGAGAGGCAGGGAGAAGTAATAAACGGAGCTGGTGCAACACACCAAACAACACACAGCCCAACAACTGCCATCCAGAACCCATAGGCAGAGTATAACCATACAGTGTATACGACACCGAGCCAACCAAGCAGCCCATCGGCCACATAACTGACTGTTAGCACACATGGACAACGACCGGGAAAACACCCCAACCAGGAACCCGACAGAGCTCAGGATTCCACCCACCCTAAGGACTGGCCACCAAAACCAGGGGGTGAACTCCAACAATCCAAACAACTATCCAAACTATATACAAATGTCATCTCTGGCTGAACAGTACTGCAAGACCATCCCAGGTTGTTGAGGAGATGGCCAGCTGCCTTTCTTTCCCCATCGTTAAATAACAAACAGCAGTGGGATAACCCTAAGTCTCTCTTTAAACGCTCTCAATGATTTTTCAAACTTTTTAATTTTTATCCAACTAGTTTTAATTATGTATATTTCATCAAGAGTACAGTATTTCAAACTATGAACACCAGAAAAATAATTCTTATCTTATCAATATGCATTGAATTATACCGTGTATTATTGTATTGCTGTTAAATTGACATTATTTATCTTTATAATCCAAGCTGATTTAAAGACTTTGCCAAAAAGCATGAACACAGTCAAGAGAGTCCTTGAGGAAATTGGAGAAAAAATGGCGGTTTTCGCTTTTAGAGGAGTCCTATTTATCCTGGAAAAACAGCGTGCTTCTGTATAAAAGGACACTGCGCCAAGCTAGATCTGCATATTTTACTTTACTAATAGAGGAGAATAAGAACAATCCTAGGTTTCTTTTTAATACAGTTGCTAAACTTACGAGAAATGAAAACT
>JAVLVB010000868.1:2082523-2098016 GCA_032876305.1 Orestias chungarensis | reverse complement strand
CATGCTGATTCCAGAGGAGTGAATGCTGCAAGTCAATGACTCGATGCAATCTGCTGGGGTTCCTTAGATTGGAAACTTTTTCAAATTGATTTGTTAGAATGTATCCTTGATTTTAATTGATTTTTTGTAAAGTGCCTTGAGACGACACCTGTTGTAAATTGGCGCTATATAAATAAACTGATTCTTGAAACTGATTCTTCTTGATTCTTGAGACTATTTTTACCATACCATAAAGCAGCATGTAGCTAATCCACATGGGGCACTCTGTTACTAAGGTGAGCTTCTTAACTGGAGAGAAACTCCCATGAGGCGGTGCATGTTTCAGGCAAGCTCTGTGAGTTCATCATCACACACATTCTGCTCTCAGCCCAGTCCTACTGCTTCCTGATTTACAGCAAGAGGTCTAATAGCCCACACATGGCTGTCGTTCGGATAAGAAATGCACACAAACGGAAATATGCTCTCATTTGCTTATGCATAGTTTGCTTCATTGTCTATAAGTATCTGAGGTAAGTGTTATCTATTGGTTATTTTTCAGGCTTTGCTGGTATTGGGGTTTGGTTCTCCAGTACTTTATCACAGATATGTGATCATTTTCAGTACTTTTTTATTTTATCGTCACAACATTTTACCACTCATATGTTAAACTTTAAAAAACAAAGACAAGCACTAAAAATATGTAATAAAACCTTTCTTAATAATTTTGATTATTGTGTTCATACAGATTTTTTCCTATCTGTTTTAACTCTTTACTCGCAGTTCTTCTGTTCATCTGTTTTTGCCAATTGAAGAGATCTGCAAATTCCTACACATTACCAATAATTTGGCCAGTTTGAGCACAATAGCCCTTGTATCACATAACTTGATTGTGGCAGGAACTATGCACAGATTCTTTTCCAGCACACCAACAACGGGTTGGAAGAGGAGCAGAAAGGTGGGCCTGAGCGCCAACTCGTCCCAATTCATGCTGGAGGGGGAGCCGTTTCGTATCCTCGGAGGATCTGTTCACTATTTCCGTGTGCCCAGGGCGTACTGGAGAGACCGGCTGATGAAGCTCAAGGCCTGTGGCATCAACACCCTAACCACGTAGGGGGATAACTTGCGCTGCGTTTGCTTTATCTAACAAACAAACCCCTTGCCATTACCTGAATGATAATCTAAAGCATTGTCACAGATTTGTTCCATGGAGTCTGCACCAGCCAGAGATGGGTGTTTTCAACTTCCATAAAGAGCTGGATTTAGAGTAAGAACAACGTTTGCATATTTATAATCAGAGAGCATGTAAGGTTAATTAGACAGCAGGCGTGTTTCTGGCTAGATCTAATGATCTAACCCCTGCTAACGTCCAAAACAAGATTCCTGCATCACCTATCTAGCTGTCCTAACAACATTACCCTTTTCTAAAGCCCTTTTAGCAATACACTTCTCCTCAAGAGAGAGATGAGAGAGGGAGTCCCACCTGACAACAACATAATCTCCACAACATCAACTTATTAAAGCAATTATCCACGAACAAATTATAACACTACTGCCTAAGACTGTTGTTTCGACATTTCACAGCCCTTTAATGATATTTTTAGAGCCTACTGTGAGTCTTTACTCTGTGTTCATTCCTTTATTTGCAGAGCCTACATATCTCTGGCAGCTGAACTGGGGTTGTGGGTTGTTTTACGTCCTGGGCCTTACATTTCTGCTGACATGGACCTGGGTGGACTGCCAAGGTGACTCAGTTGTTGTTTAGTTTTAAACCCATTTACATTTCTCTGGAATGTGGTGCTAAATGTAAGGAAATGAATCTGATCAGTCAGGTTCTTGAAATGTGTGCTGTGTTTTGACTTGCCTATGTTTTGTATCGCTGAGGAAGAGTTTAGAATACCGTTACATTGTGTCAGGATGGTTTACGTTACCTCTGATGTTATGTCAGTCATTATTTATTTATTTTTTTGGTTATTAAAGCTCAATGTTGAAAGAGTACATACAAATATTAGCCAATGTAATCAGAGAATAGGTGGGCCTGCCATCGAGTCTTTGGAGCCATTTTCGACACTCGTCATTGCAAAAGGACAGAATCTTCATTGGCATGAACATAGTGTCCGCATTGTGTATCTCAGATTATTTAGTAGTACCATGGTCAGTTCCATGTTAGAAGTCTCAGAATTCCACCGATTTTGCATAGTTCATCATCATCTCAGAATTTTGTCAGATATGTAGGACACGATGCTGCGGTATATGTACATGCAACTGTCTTCAGATTTACAGTGGTGTGAATCAGCTATGAACTGCTTTTTTTATACAGTTGGCTCCTCAGGGATGGCAGTATGAGCCTAAGGACGACTCATGCAGGCTTCACTCAGGCTGTCAACACCTATTTTGACAAACTTATACCAAAAGTGGTTCAACTACAGGTCAGTTTTTAACAGGGAATTGCGAATGAGCCTTTCTAGCTGTAATTTGTTGCCCTAGCCCTTAATACTTTTCTATGTATTGTAGTTCAAAAAAGGAGGTCCCATCATTGCATTGCAGATTGAAAATGAATATGGATCCTTTGCAAAGGATCAAGGCTACATGCTGTTCATAAAAGAGGTAGGTTTATAGGTTTTTACTAAAACTACCTATCCAAAATACTGGCAGATGTTTTACCATCACCTGATCATTCTGATGTATTTTAATTTTTCTGTTTTTTTTTTTGTTCTGTTTTGTTTTGTTTTACACTGAAAGGCTTTACAGTCCAGAGGAATCAGCGAACTCTTGCTCACATCAGATAACGTCAACACACTGAAGTCGGGGGGTGTTGATGGAGGTATGTATCATTGTCCTAACACCTAACCATCAAGATACATTCACTGTTTAATTTGTTGTCTTTTGCTTTATAGCTATTCGATCAGTAAAGTTACAGAAGTTGAATCAGAGGAACATCCAGGAGCTCAATGCTGTTCAGGTCTTTCCTCCTTATTTTTTACATCAGTACCCTGTTTTTTATTTAAGCTCTGTTAGCTAACGTCTTACATTTTTGTTTTACTGGCTTTCAGCCCAACAACCCTTCCTTGGTCATGGAATACTGGACTGGCTGGTATGACGCATGGGGGGACCTTCACCATGTGCTGCCTCCAGAAGGTAACTCCTCTTCTCTATGCCAATGTATAGTGGACATATATATAAATAAACTGTCACCCTTGTGCTCAGATTTGAGTACAGGCTTTATGTTGTTTAGTGGTTGGGACTTGCATGTGCAATGTGGTGCGTTCTGATTTAACTGGAAGCCAGATGTTTCCAGTTTCAACTCAGGAATACACCAAGAACTCCCAACTGGCAAAGAAGACGCAAGTTCAATACTCAGTATGGCTGGCAAGGTTTCAAAACAGAGCATGTTTGGTGGTAAATTAGGAATACACACTCAATAAAGGAGTGGTTCTGCAGGTGGGGATCACAGACCACTTCTCAGTACCTTTGCTTTCTGGTTGATGTTTTGTTCTTTTTTTAATGTTGGTAGTGGTTTCACACTCGTGATAGCATGAGACGGACTCTACAACCCACACAAGTACCTCAGGTAGTGCAGCTCATCCAGGATGGCACATCAATGCGAGCTGTGGCAAGAAGGTTTACTGTGTCTGTCAGCGTAGCTTCCAGAGCCTGGAGGCGCTACCAGGAGTCAGGCCAGTTCACCAGGAGACGTGGAGGAGGCCATAGGAGGGCAACAACCCAGCAGCAGGATTGCTATCACCGCCTTCGCCTTAGAAGCCGACTCCATGATGACTGTATTAGGACCTGACATCAACAAATGGGGGCTGTGCTCAAATACCAACAACATGCAGGACGCTTGGCATTTGCCAGAGAACACCAGGATTGGCAAATTGGCCACTGGTGCCCTGTGCTCTTCACAAATGAAAGCAGGTTCACACTGAGCATATGTGACAGACACGAAAGAGTTTGGAGACGACGTGGAGAGCAATCTGCTGCCTGCAACATCCTTAAGCATAACCAGTTTGGCAGTGGGTCAGCCCTCCAAGTGCTCGCCATGGGTAGCCTGACTGCCAGTAGGTACTGAGATGAGATCCTCAGACCCCTTGTGAGACTTTTTTTGACTTGTGTTAAGGACATTACATCAAAGCAGGATCAGCTGTCAGGGTTCGCGATAATGACTCAAGCAGAGGTGCATTTGCGTGATGAATATAAGTTTATTGTGCAGAAAGAATAATGAACCGAATATGAAACAGAAACAAAAGGCAAAGCGGAACGGACCAGGGATACGCGGGACTGAAACTGTATGTAAAAAAAAAAGGATAACTAAGGTGGAACGCGGGAACTACGAAACATGAAAGAACAAAACAATAGAAATAAACAAACCAGCAGATGAACACAGGATGGGAAAATAAACAAACTAATAACAATAAACGAGAAACGCGAGGGGAACCAGAGGCAACAAAGGAGCAAAACTGCTGGGGAATTACACTATTAAAAACTAACAACAAAGAAGGATACGAGGGAAACCGGAGGCTACCAAGAAACAAAACCATAAAGGAAATAACTAAGACGGGAAAGGAGGAGAAAGATGGAGGAGAGAGAGAGAACCAGCACATAGAATCAAGCGAGCAGGGGAAAGGCTTACTGGGAGACAGGGAGGAACTGGCAGGATATGGAGCTCAGAGACGATGTAAAGTAACGGACGATCCAGCAGTGAATGAAATAATGAGTGAAGCCCTTTCCACTTTAATTTTGTGTGTGACTCCAAATCCAGGCCTCCATGGTAAAATTTTGAATTCCTTGGATGGTTTTTGTGTGATTTTCCTGTCAGCACAATCAACTTTGTACAATACAAAGAATTTAATGATATATACATATCATTATATTATATTACATTACATTGTAATTTTATTCATTCATATCTAGGATGTGTTATTTGAGTGTTCCCTTTATTTTTTGTAGTGTATATTTATTAGCTTCTCTAAATATTTGTATCTGGTGTTCTTTACAGTATTTACAAAATCTTTATGCCTATTTTAAAGTATTAGGTATAAAAGGTTGATGGAAAGAGTAAAATTTGAAATTCTTTTTGAACTTATTCAAAAATAAATTAAATGCTCACATGAGGTATTTTGTTTGGCTTTTCTGGAAAACAATTAATGCGCTTAAAGGGAATTGAAATGAAATGCATTGAGACAATGCCATGTTTTTAATTATTTTTCTAAGAAAGATAGCAGATACTCAAGTTCAATCAGAATCACTGTAAGGAGCCACTGACCTTGATTGATTGAGTAGAATATTCTGAGTAGGGATGCGGAGGATAAGCTTATTAAATCAGAAGCAAACTGACACTGGATGCTGACACAAAAAGTAAAAGACTTTGATTTTTCTTTTTCTAGTCACCAAATAATTAAGCGTTGAAACTGTTCATCTATTCCAGTTTAGCAATCCTGAGTCTGTTGAGAGAGTCATGTTATTTGAACTTAAGAACATAACATTACGTATATAGATCGTATAACTTATTGTAGACAGATGTTGTGGTGCCACAAATACTGCAACTGCTATGGAGGCCTATTGTTTAGCCACTGTGCCTTTGGCTCGGGTAGGCAGAAAAAAACTTTGTTCATCGTTAGAGAACTGGAGCAATTAGTGGAATCTGGATGTCACCAAAGCTCCATTACAACCATTTGAAGTTATTTGTATGCTGACCCCTGTCTACACTGATTGGAAAGCATGCCAAGATAAACGTTTTATCCCACCATCACTAAACAAAATGTGTGAGGTTTGCTAAACTCTGATGGGGCTTTCACTGCTCAGTTAAAACAGAGACTGCATAATAATTTCAAAATACTCATTTTACTATCAGACTGATTATTAATGAGAATGCCTGGGTTTTCGTTTTTTGGTTTTGTTAATAGTTTCTGTTTCAACTGTCTATGTGTGCTTGTTTTTTGTAGTGTTTATACTAGCTTGTTTTGTTCAATTAATTAAGGATTTTGCTTGGAGGATGCGTGTTAGGAGATAACGTGTGGACTGGTGGACAGCCAAGAATCCCCCAAAAATCCAGTTGCAAGTCTGGTTATTGTAGAGCCTATGTAAATCCTATGGGAAACCTGTGAGGGGAAGCTGATGAGAAGAGAAGATCCAGGACTATTGATTGAAAAGATGATCGGTCTGCATCTTTCTATGTTCTGTGGACTAAGATAAAGATTAGAGAGATGTGAAGGAGGCTGTCCATCCTAATCCCTAAGCAGAAATCTTCAAAACACCAGAAAAAAACATGCAAAAAACTGCTCATCAATAATAGACACTAATAATGTAATTAACAAAGGTCATGCTTTACTAAAATAACTTATTGGATCCCTTCCTTAAAGCATAAATATGAGAATACAATTAGTACTTTGGTCTCATGCTATTGTTTTTGCTTTCTTAAAATGAAAAAACATTATTGAAATGTAGAATTTTTTTACAGATATGGTTTCCACTGTGAGGGAAATTCTGAGAAGAGGCATGTCGGTTAATCTGTACATGTTCCATGGAGGATCCAGTTTTGGCTTCATGACTGGAGCAGTGTCTGATCCGTCCTACAGAGCTTTGGTCTCCAGCTATGGTGGGTGAGCTCTGGCGTAAACAAAGCAGCCATGGATTCCATGCAAATCTGGACAAATATTGCTAAAATGATGGAGTATTACTGTCCAACATCTGGAGAATAGTGTTTCTGTTGAGATAGCCAGCAGATGGTGGTAGATAACAGTTAACATGTCTAATGATGCGTTTCAGATTATGACGCTCCTTTATCTGAAGCTGGGGAATACACTGCAAAGTATCATCTTCTGAGGGATTTATTTTCTCGATACAAGAGTAAGTTAACCATTAGCATGAAGCACAGGTACAGCATTGAAAAAAATTATTCACAAACCTTGATATTTCTCACATTTATTCACAGGAAAACCACAGACTCCAGTATATTTTATAGGGATTATGTACAACTTAATTGAGAAACTGAAGGAAAATAATAACACTTCAAAATGACCAATTAAGCTTGAACTGCTATTGCAGTCGAAAGTTTATTAGAACATGTCTCTAACAACTTTGCACATCAGCTTGTGCATTTTCTTTGCTAAACAGCTCAGATGGGATCAGACTCTACGGAAAGCCTTTTCATAGATTCTCCCCTTTTTACCAGACCCATTGAACACATAGACTGACTGGGACCTAAAACAGTCCAAAGTGGCTCTGGCCAAGACTGCAACACCCACTGCAATACATATGATTACATCTATACCAAGAAGTGTAATTTTGCCTGACCGACCAGTCTTCCTCCATGTGTCAAATAGAACTTCAAATACAACGTTTTTCAGCAGAGGCTTTTTTTAACACTCCTCCATAAAATATGCTAGTTTTGTGATATGTACCATACTGATCCAGTGGAAAGATTATTCCACCTGATCTGTGTGTCGTGGTAGCTCTTCTTTTCCATCATGTAACTTTAGGTGAGAGGCCATGTCTCAGTAGGGTGTGCCGTATTACTACAGCTTTCCAGTATTGGATTGCGCAGACTTTTGGGATAAGCTGAAACTCTGGGATATTGTTTTCTAACTACTGCTTAAATCTTCTCCACAACTTTCTCACTGCCCTGTCGGCTATGTTCGTGGAACATCACGATTCTTTTTCTTCATTGATGTTGTCCAACAAACCACTGGACGTATAACGAGAATAACTTACAAACCGATGTGTTCACTAATGGCTTATCACATTTTCAGTTTCTCATTAGGAAAATATTTTAGAAGGCATGCATGCTTTTCTTTCCACTTCAACATCATGCACCACTTTGTTTTGGTCCGTCACATAACATCTCAATGAAATACTGTGAGTTTTTTGGTTTTGATGTGAGAAAATGTCGTGTGATCACTTTTGCAAGCTGGCGTTACCGACAGATTTTGCTTGTTGCCTGATTCTTTTTTTTCCACGTTTGTGCAGCAAGAGGAGACACCCCCCCAGATATGCCAACCTTGCATTATAGGGAGGCATATGAACCTGCCATTATGTACCAGCATCTGTCATTATGGGATGCTTTGAGCTTCGCTGAGGGTGTAGGTTTTGCATACAATGATAGTTATATCATAATCCAAGCGAGCAGATATTGGTTTCCCAGTCAGATCATTGTTTTTCATTTCCTCTGCAGCCATTCAAGTCATCCAAGCCAATAAACATGGAGAACCTGCCTGCTAACAATGCTAACGGCCAGTCCTATGGCTACACACTGTATGAGACCACCATCACTAGTGGAGGGTTGTTACAGTCGGGTGACAATGTTCGAGATCGTGCCCTGGTGAGTCATGAAAGTGTGATCTCAGACTCTGTAGTGGCTTATCACTTTGTATTGAATCTGGATTTAAAAAAAAGAAAAACAGTCCAACGTGGCTGACTCAGTTCAATACTAAACATGGATCAATCAAGGCCTACTTTGATTTAACACCACAGATTTGACGCAGCATGCATGAATGCTAAAACACTGAAACAAATAGTAAGTGAACTAGTCCTTTACCTACATTCTGTTTTCAGTTAATGCTGAATCAGTTAATGATTAGCTGAAGACTTCTTGGATTTGTCTGCTTGACTTCTTAAGGATTGTCAGACTGGTTGTACCAGTGGCATGTTGGACTTATGCTGACATTCATGTTTGGCTTCACCTAAATGTTGCAGAAGTGCAACAGGTGATTGTGGGGCTCTTCTATAGCTTGGTTTGCTAATAAGCTGCAATGAGTGGGTTTTCTTTAAATGTTTGCTGCAACAATTGCTCTACAGTCAAATCAATGATTGAGTGGGTAGGTAGTCCTCTCAGTTTATAAATGAAAAAGTCACACATGCCAGGTACTGATGTGTGCTAAATCCACTGCTGAAAAATGCCCTGCATTTGCTAAATAGATTGTTGGTTTGATTTGTTTGTTTTATTCCCAAATTATTTACATATAACCTTCATCAGCGCTACGGGTAGTTCTTTCATGGTTCTGCTTTTGAGTAAACTTTTGTTTCTAGCACAAATATCATACAAAATGTGTTGCATTTATATTGTAAAACCACTTTTCTTGTGGGTAACCGGAACATGTGAGTTTCAGAAGTCAGAAATGTTATTTGTTCCGGCAGGTGTTTGTAGACAGAGTATATATCGGGCTTTTCAAGCGTCAAAACCTCGAGCTGGCTGTTCCTGATGGTAAGGTACGAGCAACAAAGGCGGCGGTTCATATTAGCCACGATGAAACCCTGAAGTTACGCGTGACTAGATGTTAACATGAAAATGTTTGAACCCCACAGCAAAACCGTACTCTGAGTTTCCTGGTGGAAAATTGTGGACGAGTTCATCGCGGAAGAGAGCTTGACAAACAACACAAAGGTGATCAGTGTAAATGCCTGCAGCTTATTGCTATGATAATTCCCCCACTCTCAGTGGATAGTTGATGAGTCAATGTTTGATTTGTGCTCTTTCAGGTCTAGTGGGGGACATTTTATTAAACCGTATTCCCTTGCAGGATTTTATAATATACAGCCTGGATATGAAACCCAGCTTTATTGACAGGTTTGTGTGCTTTATTGAACCCTGCAAGACACTTTCAGTTGCGTTTTAAAATGTGTTTGATGGAAGCTTTTTCAGTCTTTATCAGGCACCGTGGAAAAGTTTCCCAGAGAATCCCAGTTTTCCTGGATTTTTCATGGGAAGGCTGTTTGCATACGGCTATCCGAGTGACACGTTTGTCAAGCTGCCAGTAAGTGAAATGAGAAATAAATTTTTATAACCCTGAGAGGTTGAATGATCATTAGCAGACTTCTCTTTGTATTTGATTTGTATGAATAATTCTGCAAAACCAACTACTGTTCGCTAATATGTTCATATTTTAATGTCTTGTTATGTGTGCTAATGCAAATGCATGCAAATGTTTTAGGGCTGGGAAAAGGGTGTTGTTTTCATTAATGGCCTGAATCTGGGTCGCTATTGGTCAATTGGTCCACAACAGGCCCTCTACCTTCCTGGACCGTTTCTCAACAGTGGAATAAACCAGGTAAAGCTGTTTATAGACTGTCTCTTGTTGCTGTTGCGTAATTATACAGATACAAGTGTACTACAAACAATTTATCAGCAATGAATACCTATATCAGCTTGACTTGACAGTGAGAAAGAAGGGCTTTGAGGAAAGAAGGCCAGAGTCACTGACAGCCTGGCTATGACAACACAAATCCATCCATCCATCCCCTCAGTAGGGTCCTGGAGGGTGCATGGGAGTTTGCCGAACCAGTCTACATGTGTTTTGTGGACCTGGAGAAGGCTTTCGACCATGTCCCTCGTGGGTTCCTGTGGGGGGTACTTCGGGAGTATTGGGTACCAGGCCCTGTTAGGGCTGTTAGGTCCCTGTATGACCGGTGCCAGAGCTTGGCATGCATCGCCGGCAGTAAGTCGGGCTCAATTCCCGTGAGAGTTGGACTCCGCCAAGGCTGCCCTTTGTCACTGATTTGTTTCATAACTTTTATGGATAGAATTTCTAGGCGCAGACAAGGTGTTGAGGGGATCCGATTTGGTGACCTTAGGATTGCATCTCTGATAACACAAATGCTTCCCCTAATTACAGTCAGTATTATACTGAAAGAAAATACCCAAGCAAAACGATTCCTTAGACAGTTCAATGTGTAATCCTATTCTTATAAGAAATAGGAACTGTCACTTATGCAAACAAATGGTTTAAACAGCAAGGCAAAAAAGAAAAAGAAAATGCAATTAATTTAAAACATGCTGCTGCTATAGCAAGGTGTTTGGTATGAAAATCAATGTGATTTATTGTTGATTTTTTTTTTTTTGTTTGTTTGCTTTTTTAATGTGATTAGAAATGTATGATATAGTTACAGTGGGTCTTCTTTCCTGTGTGAGTGTAGCAGCATTATGTAAGGTTTGATCATACCTTTAAGTAGGCTATAGAATTATGCTATATATTGTAGTAGTAGTTGTTGTTTTTGGACATAAATTCATAAAAAAATTAATAAGAACAAATGTTTCACATTTTCCTTTGCATAAATTAGGTCATTGTATTTGAAGAGCAAGAGGGAGACTATAAGGTCCAGTTTGAGGATTCATCTGATCTTGGAATGGCGGCAGAAATCCAGTGAACATCATCAGTGTGTGAAAATGATGTTATGTACATGAACTATTTATTATAATGAAATGTTTTTTTTACTGTGGTCATATTTAAATAAAAGATTGTCAATGCTTGTTGTGTTGCACCTCTCAGACTAAAAGTATTGTATTTATGTTTTGCATAATTATAAAACAGAAGGATATCTTACATGGCTTTCCAATTTTTTGAATAATTACCCATGTTAAATGCTTCATGTGGGAACCTTTTTGTTAGTGAAGCCCATGTAAAACCAAAAATAATTTTGTATCTTTTATCCAAAACTTACATTCGGTTATTTCATGAAACCCATTAACGGCATGTAGTATCCTCCTATAAAATCTTGTAAAAAGAATGTTGGCCATGTAAAACCCCAAATTAATATTTTTCAGTCTGACAGCTGGGCCAAATTGAAATGTAAATAAATAAATAAACAAAAAACAAATAAATATAACAAAATTGAAGTGTAAAAGAAGTTTTAAAACAAAAGTTTTTAGTATGTTTCCAAAATGTGATTTGAAACTGTTACTCCTCTCCAAGAATATTCAACAGATTAACCGATTTTTAATCACACGGGAAATTTGAAGGTGATACATGGATTTAAACTCTTAGGAAAGGACAAGTCTATTGACAGAATTCTATCCCAAAATTTTTGGAAGCAAAGAACATGTTTTAAAAAATAAAATGTTGGAGAGATGCATTAAAAAAAAATGAAATGTTCTCAATTTAATAAGCCGCTCATGTCGTCTTCTCTTAGTTTTAAAATGTAAAAACAAACAAATAAAAGTATATGGTAGCAGCATGTTGTTGCGTTGTTAGCATGTTACTTACATTTTTACCCTCAGAAGTACCATTAATAACGTCCACTTAGTCAAATTAAAATGTCCTCACGCCACCATTCAAAGGTTAAAAAAATATATAAATACAAAATCTGTTGGAAAAAATTTATATGTTAAACTATTCCATTCACATTATAAAATACTAGCTTTTACTTGGGGTATTTCATTTCTCAATGTTTCATATTTTAAAAACGTTTATATTGCTTGCATATTGGAACAAATCTGTTCCAATCACATCCATCCACATGTATATATCAAATATATTCCAATCACATCCATCCACATGTATATATCAAATCTATTCCAATTACATCCATCAACATGTATATATCAAATCTATTCCAATCACATCCATCCACATGTTTATATCAAATCTGTTCCAATCACATCCATCCACATGTTTATATCAAATCTATTCCAATCACATCAATCCACATGTATATATCAAATCTATTCCAATCACATCCATCCATATGTATATATCAAATCTATTCCAATCACATCCATCAACATGTATATATCAAATCTATTCCAATTACATCCATCCACATGTATATATCAAATCTATTCCAATTACATCCATCAACATGTATATATCAAATCTATTCCAATCACATCCATCCACATGTTTATATCAAATCTATTCCAATCACATCAATCCACATGTATATATCAAATCTATTCCAATTACATCCATCAACATGTATATATCAAATCTATTCCAATCACATCCATCCATATGTATATATCAAATCTATTCCAATCACATCCATCCATATGTATATATCAAATCTATTCCAATCACATCCATCAACATGTATATATCAAATCTATTCCAATTACATCCATCAACATGTATATATCAAATCTATTCCAATTACATCCATCCACATGTATATATCAAATCTATTCCAATCACATCCATCCACATGTATATATCAAATCTATTCCAATCACATCCATCCACATGTATATATCAAATCTATTCCAATCACATCCATCCATATGTATATATCAAATCTATTCCAATCACATCCATCCATATGTATATATCAAATCTATTCCAATCACATCCATCAACATCTATATATCAAATCTATTCCAATTACATCCATCCACATGTATATATCAAATCTATTCCAATCACATCCATCAACATCTATATATCAAATCTATTCCAATTACATCCATCCACATGTATATATCAAATCTATTCCAATCACATCCATCCACATGTATATATCAAATCTATTCCAATCACATCCATCCACATGTATATATCAAATCTATTCCAATCACATCCATCCACATGTATATATCAAATCTATTCCAATCACATCCATCCATATGTATATATCAAATCTATTCCAATTACATCCATCCACATGTATATATCAAATCTATTCCAATCACATCCATCCACATGTATATATCAAATCTATTCCAATCACATCCATCAACATGTATAAATCAAATCTATTCCAATTAAATCCATTCACATGTATATATCAAATCTATTCCAATTACATCCATCCACATGTATATATCAAATCTATTCCAATTACATCCATCAACATGTATATATAAAATCTATTCCAATCACATCCATCCACATGTATATATCAAATATATTCCAATCACATCCATCCACATGTATATATCAAATCTATTCCAATCACATCCATCCACATGTATATATCAAATCTATTCCAATTACATCCATCCACATGTATATATCAAATCTATTCCAATTACATCCATCAACATGTATATATCAAATCTATTCCAATCACATCCATCAACATGTATATATCAAATCTATTCCAATTACATCCATCCACATGTATATATCAAATCTATTCCAATCACATCCATCCACATGTATATATCAAATCTATTCCAATCACATCCATCCATATGTATATATCAAATCTATTCCAATCACATCCATCAACATGTATATATCAAATCTATTCCAATCACATCCATCAACATCTATATATCAAATCTATTCCAATTACATCCATCCACATGTATATATCAAATCTATTCCAATCACATCCATCCACATGTATATATCAAATCTATTCCAATCACATCCATCCACATGTATATATCAAATCTATTCCAATCACATCCATCAACATGTATAAATCAAATCTATTCCAATTAAATCCATTCACATGTATATATTAGGTACCAACGCGCGTCCAAGTTTGAGAAATAGAAACTACATTTCCCAGGGCCACCGCTCCCCGGGTACGGAGCATGCGCAGTGTGTTCCGCTCGGCCCTGGCTGCTGCTAGTGTGTTTGCTGCTTGTTGTTGTCACATTAGGAGACATTTCAAACGGGGGACACTAACTTTGAACGCAACGTATGAGGTAAGAAACGTGATGGCTCTGTTTGATGTCTTTCCTCGACTCCAAAAATGTTGTTTTGGGGAGAAAAAAAAAACTAGCATAGTTTTAGCTGCTCAGTGTGAAAACTGAGCTAACACATGGAAAACAAGCTAAAGGCAGCAGTGATAGAAGCCAGGAGAAGTCAATGATAACTTATCAGAGGTTTCTTTGTCAGCAGTTTACTTTACCAGGCTGTTAACTGGTCAACTTTAGAGGTTTGGTTTCTAGAGAACACCAAGCTAACTACCTGTAGTCAGCATGCTAATCCAAGCTAACTACCTGTAGTCAGCATACTAAACCAAGCTAACTACCTGTAGTCAACATGCTAATCCAAGCTAACTACCTGTAGTCAACATGCTAATCCAAGCTAACTACCTGTAGTCAACATGCTAATCCAAGCTAACTACCTGTAGTCAACATGCTAATCCAAGCTAACTACCTGTAGTCAGCATGCTAATCCAAGCTAACTACCTGTAGTCAGCATACTAAACCAAGCTAACTACCTGTAGTCAGCATGCTAATCCAAGCTAACTACCTGTAGTCAGCATACTAAACCAAGCTAACTACCTGTAGTCAACATGCTAATCCAAGCTAACTACCTGTAGTCAACATACTAATCCAAGCTAACTACCTGTAGTCAGCATACTAAACCAAGCTAACTACCTGTAGTCAACATGCTAATCCAAGCTAACTACCTGTAGTCAACATACTAATCCAAGCTAACTACCTGTAGTCAACATGCTAATCCAAGCTAACTACCTGTAGTCAACATGCTAATCCAAGCTAACTACCTGTAGTCAACATGCTAATCCAAGCTAACTACCTGTAGTCAGCATCCTAATCCAAGCTAACTACCTGTAGTCAGCATACTAATCCAAGCTAAATACCTGTAGTCAGCATCCTAATCCAAGCTAACTACCTGTAGTCAGCACGCTAATCCAAGCTAACTACCTGTAGTCAGCATGCTAATCCAAGCTAACTACCTGTAGGCAGCACGCTAATCCAAGCTAACTACCTGTAGTCAGCATGCTAATCCAAGCTAACTACCTGTAGTCAGCATGCTAATCCAAGCTAACTACCTGTAGTCAGCATGCTAATCCAAGCTACCTACCTGTAGGCAGCATGCTAATCCAA
>JAVLVB010000868.1:2067861-2079091 GCA_032876305.1 Orestias chungarensis | reverse complement strand
GGCAGAAACAATGGCTTGTGTTGTCGTTGACTTTACAGCAATCCCTCATACTGAGCATGCATGTAGCGACAGTGGAGAGGAAAAACTCCCCTTTAACAGGAAGAAACCTCCAGCAGAACCAGGCTCAGTACAAGCAGCCATCTGCCACGACCGACTGGGGGTTTGAAAAGACAGAAAACTAAATTAGAAGCACAGGAAAAACTGAAATAAAAGAGTAACTTTATTCGTAGGACTAGTCGTGTAGCTTTAGTTCAGCAGTTTAATGTAAAAGTTGAGATAATCTTCAACCAACACTGAGGAAGTGTTTGGTAAAATGCAGATAGCGTTATACTTGAACCAGCAGCTCATATCTTTGTTTGTTTTTGTTTTTTCTGTGTGCTAGGGGATCAAGGACTCCATATTGGGGATTGGAACCATCTCCAAGCTGGATGCTCGCATCCAGCAGAAAAGGGAAGAGCAGCGGAGAAGGAGGGCCAGTGGGGCCCTCGCCCAGAGACGGGCACAGAGTCAGGAGCGCAAACTGGACAAGTGGGTTGAAATGCTGCTGAGGTTGTGACCGAGGCTTGAGTCACGTTTTAAGATCTAATTGAGTTTTTGATGGTAACATCATTAAATCAGCCCACAGTTTACATGTGTTTGTAGTGGCATACTACCATACGTGAACAGTGTTGTCCCTGCTCCTCCATGTTCTTTAGGAATCAAGGAATTTTATTTGTCATCACATCACATGTGGTACATGAGGTGGGACGAAATTCTAATCCTCCGGTCCAGTTTACACCCTGATAGCAATTTTAAATACTATAATAAATTATAAGACCTATGCGAGAATAGGATTTGAACACAGAATCTACAATATGGGACTTCGGACATAGCAGCAATGAAAATTCAGAGTGCAAATAGTATAATAAAATATAAAGAACTATATGAGAAATAGGATTTAACTACACAGAATCTACAATATGGGCCGGTTCAGGTCTCTAAAGCTAACGGCAAAACAAATAACATGTTTGATGCGTATTTAAAAACAAAAAAAAGCCCAAAAAAGGTTGTGTTTTAAAATATGAAGCCTTCCCAACATAACAGATGGCAGCTGAATTGGATGCTTAAAACACATGAAACCCAGAAACAAATCCTGCAGAAACAAATCTAGCCCTGCAGCAATGAACTTTTTACACAGTTCTTTTCATAACCAGCCTTTATCTGTCCTGCTTATCTTTCTCTTCTCTCATTTCCCCTTCAGCATTAGAAAGTCCCACTATTTCTGCTCTTAGCTCAGAGTATCTGCTATCACTTGGTCTATTAGTTATATCTTTATTTACTGTCATGCCAGCAGTACAATTATTAAAATGCTAAGCTTATCCCATGCCTGGATTACCAACAACTGATCAACAACTGAGTAAATCATTCCATTTATCTTCGGTTGGATTTCTACATTATATACGTCATGATCTTGTTTTATTTAAATCAAAGCGGGAAACAAAAATTTACTAAAGTATTTTCCAGCTCTGGAGATGCACAGTATGTGTTAAATTCTTTTATTCTATCTACTTTGATTGAAATTTCTGCAGGTCAACATTTTTTGCCCTGTTAAACTGATTTTACTTGGCCTGATGACCAGACTGGTTTAAATTTAGTGACTCCAATGCAACTATAGCTCATAAGTTGGTGTTGAAACTTTGTAAGGAAGGAAGAGAAAACAGAGGGAAGAGGATGTGGTTCAGCCATTATTAACATCATCAATACCATATTAACATTTCAATTTGGTTTATTCCTGATATGATGTAGTTACAGGTCTGCAAAACAGACAAATGCAATAGAAATAAAACTTTCTCAGACTATGTTTGCAATCCTTCCATCCAAATGATCAATAATTAAGATAATTGAGTTAGGCATTACCTTTTGTCTCATAATAGCTGTGAACAGTAGAAAATTCAGTCAGTTGTAACTACATTATCTCCTTTAAAGAAAATAGAAAAAGGTTTCCACAGTTTAGGGGGGGACATGTGTATGTTGCCGCAATGGGTAAGTTTATGTTGACATAAGCAATAAGAATATTCTCTGAATATGTCCACTCTGCCCAGACAGGCGTTTTTTCTTCTGTGTAACTCCTAAGGAATGAAAACTCAGAGATCAACTGAAGTATAACAAAAAATAAGAGGTTTTCTGCTTATTCTTCTGTTTCAGTGAGCCTAAAGTAGCCAGCAGGATACTTCAGTGCTGTGCGTGGAATGGAGGAGTGTTCTGGGTAAGCCTCATTCTACAAACTTACAACAGTTGATCCCATGATCATGATCCCATGTGTTTTATCTCCTCAGCTCAGTCTGTTTCTCTTCTACCGGGTGTTTATCCCGCTGCTGCAGACCCTCACAGCAACAATCATCGGTATGTGTGGCTGCCGGTGGTTCTTGTTGAGCTTGTGGTGTAGCAAGCTGTGACCTAAAAGCTGTTTCTGCTCCAGGTGATCCCTCCCTTCACGGCAGCGTGTGGTCCTGGTTAGAATTCATCCTGACCTCCGTCTTCAGCGCTCTGTGGGTTCTCCCCCTGTTCGTCCTTAGTAAGATAGTGAACGCCATCTGGTTCCAGGTTAGCTCCTCGGTGCAGTCTGCAGCGTATAGATTTAATCACTGGTTTATCTCGAGTACGGGGAGGTTGTTCCTGTAGGCCCAGAAGTCACCTGGTGTTTTATTTTTATTTTGTTCTGCAGGATATCGCTGACCTAGCATTTGAAGTGTCTGGCTGCAAAGCCCAGCCGTTCCCCAGCGTCAGTAAGATCATCGCAGACATGCTTTTTAATCTGCTGCTCCAGGCACTCTTCCTCATTCAGGTAAACACTTTCCTTATTTAAATGTGGAAATTATTTTCGGAAGTTGCAAGAATCCACTTTTATGTAGCTCATTGTTAAGCAGGCCGGCCTGTAATTTCCATTTATATTGAATGATGAATTTAAACTCTGCCATCCTTCAGGGTATGATTGTCAGCCTGTTCCCAATCGATGCAATCGGACAGATGGTTAGTCTCCTCCACATGTCTCTGCTCTACTCCTTGTACTGCTTTGAGTATCGCTGGTTCAACCACGGTGAGATCATCTTTCTATTTCCTCCTATAGTTAATTATGTGAGTTTTGGGGGGTTTTCTGGGTGGACTTAAAGGAAAAGATTTCTACTTCTCATTCAAAGGCATCGAGATGCACCAACGACTGTCCAATATTGAGAGGAACTGGCCATATTACTTTGGCTTTGGTTTACCCATGGCTCTGCTGACTGCCATGCCCTCCTCATATATCATCAGGTGGGCTGCAGAGTCGAGGCATTCATTTCCTAAAAATAGTGAAACTCCAGGAATGTTTTTAGCAAACAATGTCTAGTCTGTAGCGGTAGGATGTCTGCAAGGCGAGGTTGTAATGTATTGTGAAAAATGTGCTAGTTACTTAAGAATTGATCTCGTTTGTTCTCTTTACAGTGGCTGCTTGTTCTCCATCCTCTTTCCTCTGTTCATCATCAGTGCTAATGAGGCAAAGACACCAACAAAACTATAGTGAGTGCCTGAGATGCTGGCTACTATTAAAATGAAAGAAACTGGTGGAAACCGTCAATGATCTGTTTATACGGTCCCTGCAGACGTATTCAGATCCTTCACATTTTCAGAAATAGGGGATTTTAAGTCCTAGTTAAACAGAGAGGAGTCTGTAGCTGTGATGTGGAAGGAAAAGGTTGCGTTCTTTGCAAAAGGTTGCCTTCAGAGGTCACCTGATTAGCTTTTAGTTTTTATTTAATTTTAGTATGGGACAATTAAAATTTTAAAGCACCAGCCAACGCTCACTTAACTTGTTGGGGATACATTTCAGGCCAAACTACAGTCGGAAAGGCTAAAATGTGTCCACACAGTTTGTGATTAGAAATTGTCCCCATATTATTTATGTTTGATGCACTTTCCAGTCAAGACACTAAATCCCAGAGTCATGGCACACATACAGGTTGTGTTGACTTGCTGTTTAGAAGCTGCCATAATTGCACCTAATAAATTAGTTTAATTTGTGTTGTGCTTCAGCAGAGAAACATGACATCAAGTAAAAATAAAATGTTTCCGTAAGACATATGTAATTAGCTCTGTATGTATTTCCAGTTCTGATAAACACATTTAAATAATTAAGTACTATTTCACTATTTGTATTTATTTTAATTTGGAAATCCTCACTCTCCATGGTTAAAAACACATTTTAATTCAACTTCACAATCGAACCATTTTTGTATTTATTTTCTGGTCTATAATATGAAGTCCTACATAAATACACTGAGGTTTGTCACTTTATTACATTACCAAAGGCTCCGTCTGTGTACAGACACAGAAAAGAAGTGTAGCTCAGACATTTCCTGTTAAAACCGTTGATGAATCTACCACCACTGATTGCCCTTTGTGCCTCCCCAGTCACTTCCAGCTGCGGCTCTTCTCGTTGGTCGTGCTGATCAGCAACAAGCTGTTCCACAAGACTGTCCACCTGCAGTCGTCTCTGACCCCGTCAGCCTCTCTGGAGAAGCTGGTTCCACCCCACATCTCCCCGAACCGCCACAGACTGCAGCTCCACAGCCAGTGATGGATCCGTGCGACGCATGGCTGATATCAAAATACATTTGTCTTCAGCCTATGTCTATGGGACGTGGAGTGGTTCTTCCCGAAGGAAGATGATATGCAATATAAGATGAGGGGTTTTTGGCTGTTTGGTTCATCTAACGTCCACACCGGGCACATTTTGACTCGCTCTAAATACACTCTAGAACTATATGTAGCTCTTTTTGTTTGGTCCACAGACGTTTCTCGTTTTCTCTTTTGTGTTTTTTTTTTTTTTTGTTGCATTATGTGCCATTTGAGTCATGCTCTTTAACAAATGACAGCACAATAGACCATGCAGTTTAGTCTTGAGCTAATGTACCTGAAGTAGATTGTGAGAAGGAGAAGCAGTTTGGTTTTAGCTGCAGCGTACTGATTAGTGTTGAGCTTTCTTGCACAAGGATGCGAACATCCGAGGAGTTTTTAGAAACAAACAAGTAATGTTTTAAAGGGAGTGTTGTTGTTTTTCCTGCTTTGCAATCTCGCATCAGTTCAGGCATTATTATGTTGCCGTTGGTTACCTTTTCCCCCCTGTGTTGCTTGGCTTTTCATCACAAATTCACAAAAGATGATGAAAAGCGTCACCCCCTTCTGCACTAACACTATCTGTAGTATAAGTAGTGACACCAGCAGAGGAAAGCTGACTCTGTCCCTGAATGGTTGCGTGTTATTGGCTGATCGTAGTGAGACAACACTGCCAAACTACTGCAGCTCTATTTTTTTGTTATTTTCCCTCAGGCACGCCTTCTTACAGAGAAAGCCACACATAGTAAATCCAATATATATTTTTTTTCTTACTGTATGTTATGTCAATACCTCCTAAACCTTTCTTCAGACACCCTAGCCCACCCAGTAATCCTTTCTCTTTCCCTCATCTAATCTAATGGCTGTGGATAGAGGCAATGATTTTATTTTATTTTTTACGTGTGCAATCCCAAAAAAAGCATAGTGTTTGTAGTTTTGTTTTCTTTTTGTAAAAATATTGCATCTAATTTCAATAAAATTTGGTCAGTATTCAATGTTGGAAATGCGTCTGGATATGTTTTCAGCGTGTGAAAGTGAACTGCGCTTCAGTGGGCGTGTGCGCTTATTTTAAACTTACCGACAGACATTTCTGTGTACCAATCTTCGAATGTTCAAGGTTCTACTCTAACTACACTACTGACATCACATACCGAAAGATATTTCTTTAAGCGCCAGGAGTAACTTACACCCTGTTAATGTGTTTTTTTTCTAGAGACGAAACACATACAAGTGGAATGCGATGAGAATTATAACTTCTACAATTTGTTAGCAAAGATTTTTACTGATAATTTCAAACTATCTGATCTGGCTGTTGTAAACATTATTAGAAAGTATTAATTGGCAAGAGGCTAATAAGTCCTGTTAGTTTAACCATGTATTCACCTGCAGTAAACACTATACAGTCATAAAAAGACGTAATATAGTAAGGTGATAATGTTAACGTGATGCATACAGACTAGTAAACTAACTATTAATAAGGGTAAAGCATTAGAAAAACAAGTTATTTGTAATGTAAACAGCCTCAAGTCTCATATATCTAGGTTCTTATGATCAGACCAGTTTTTTGTTTCCTACCTGACAGTTTCGGCTGCAGACTGATGTCCCAGCCTCAAGTCTAATTTATAATAACTTAAGAGAATTATTAACAGGATTTAAACACAATAATGAAATATTCATTTTGGGAGATTTTAATATAAACTGGATGGACAATAAAAGAAAATAAACACTTAAGGAACTGACAGCAAAATTTGATTTTCATCAGTTAATCAATGGTCCCTCTCTTATCACTAAAAACAGTCAAACCTTAACAGATTTATTTTTTTCAAATAAACCTGGTTGAATCATAAAAGTGTGCGGCTTATCTGACCACAATATCACTCTCATAGGAAGAAAATTATCTCGAAATCGTTTTGTCAGTCGTTATAATACACAGAAACAGATTGTAATACAGATTCCAAGAAAGGATGTACCCAAATTTAAGGCCGAATTAGCAAGGGTTAATTGGGATGACGTCTCAAACCAGAATCAGATAAATGGTTGCTGCAATACATATACTCTTAATGTTTGTAATACTATGAATAAGGTTCTTAAAACTCAAACGAAGGGACGACAAAAAATACAGCTACCTTGAGTATTGGATTACATTCGGCAGTCCATGAAAAAGAGAGACTACGCCCTAAAATCTTTTCTTAAAAACAAAAGGACCACAGATTGGCTGCTTTTTAAAAGTATGAGGAAAAGAGTAGTTAAAGAAATGCACAAATCTAAAGCTAAATATTATATAAATGTTTTGTTAGAAGCAGGAGGGAATGGTAAAAGGATTTGGAAACAAGCAGTGTATTGAATCCCAACAATGCACGCAAATATGAACTTGCTGTAGCAGGAAAAATGATAACTGATCCTGCTCAGCTAGCAACAATGTTTAATGATTTTTTCCTCTCTTCAAAGTTCCTACCTGCTCCAATAGACATGCTTGGTACAAAACAAACCAAAGGATATGTATAATTCAGACGCTATGCTTTTAAAAAAATACAGTAATATTTTAGGAGAACCTTTAACTCACATAGTTAATATTTCCATCAGAACAGGGTAATTTCCCAATGCATGGAAAATAGCTTTGGTGAGACCCATCTTTAAATCAGGAAGTCCCCAGGAAATCAGCAACTACAGGCCGATAAGTCTTGTTCCGGTCATGTCAAAAGTGTTGGAGAAAATTACTCTAGAACAACCACTATTGTATTTAGAAAGTAACAACCTTCTGCATCCTCTTCAGTTTGGCTTTAGATGTTATCATTCTACAGAGACTGCTATAAGTCTGCTGCTTGAAAAAGTTAAAGAATCACTTGATAAGGGAAAAATCACTGGTGCAGTTTTCCTTGACTTGAAAAAGGTAAAACAGCAAAAGGGATTCCACAAGGAACTATCCTAGGCCCGGTCCTTTTTAGCCTGTATGTTAACAGTCTTCCTGAAATTTGGCCTGAAGTTAACCTGCAAATGTATGCAGATGACACCATTGTTTACGCATCGGACAGAGTAGTATTGTAGCCAGTAAAAAACCTCAGAACAGCCTGCAGAGATTATCATCATGGCTAAATTATTCTTGCTTAACCCTCAATACAAAGAAAACAAAGTGTATTTGCTTTTCAATCAAGGAAACATAATTACAGTCCTTGAATATCCAGATCATCAGGGATCCTATTGAGCAAGTATCACAAGAAAAATATTTAGGAATAATTCTGGATGCTCAGTTAAATTTTAGGAGCCACGTTGGTAAAATCAGCAATGGTAAGATCAAACATAAACTGTTATAACATTATTATAAATTGTTTAACAGTTCACTGTGCAGAAATGTTTCTGAAGTCAATTATCCTCTCACATTTGTTGTATACTATCTGGTCTCAGACTAGTCAAACTATACTCAAACCATTAGCAAGTCTCTATAATTGGGCCTTAAAGGTTTTATATCAAAAACCAATCAGATTTCATCACAGTCACATTTTGGACAAATTTGGCATTTTATACTTTTCTAATTTGATAAATTATAATCTCTTAAAATAGATTTTTAAGTGTTTAAATGGATATGCGCCTACACCATTAAGCGCTTGCATACAGAGACTACAGGGCAATAGCAGATCTACTAGAGCGGCTCTAGATGGAAATTGTAAAGTCCCCTTTCGAAGGACCACTTTTGCTCAAAGTGCTCCGTCCGTGAGAGGATCTGCAGTTTGGAACTCACTTCCTGTTGATTTAAAGCCTGTCACCAGTTTTTGTACCTTCAAAAAACAAACAAAACTCTGGTTATGTCAAAAACAGAACTGTATCCATTTTTAATGTTTTATGAATTACTGTTTCTTTGTAGATGTTGTTAACATTATGTTGTGCTATTTTACATGATTATCACTTCAATTTTTAAAGGTACTTTTTAAAAGCCCATCTAGGGACAAGTGCTGCGAATTAGCTGTTGCTATTGCACTACTGCTGTGTCTTTCAGTTTGTCTATGTCAATGTCTGTCTGTCCCTATCAAATAAACTTTAAAAAAACTGTATGTCTGTATGTAATATTAGGGTCCAAGGTAAAATAATTACAAATTGAATGACATTAACTACTGCGATAAATTATTACACTAACAATATTTAACCTGTTTTGAGGTTCAAGAATGTTACAAACCAGATTCCAATAAAGTTGGGACACTAAACAAATTGTGAATAAAAGCTGAATGCAAAGATTTGGAGGTGCCAACATGTATTATTTTATTCAAAATAGAACACAAATCACAGATCAAAAGTTTAAACTGAGAGAATGTATCATTTTAAGGGAAACATATGTTGTTTCAAACTTTCACAGTGTCAACAAATCCCAAAATAGTTGGGACAAGGCCATTTTTTACCAATGTGTGGCATCCACGCTTCTTCTTACAACACTAAACAGATGTCTGGGGACAGAGGAGGCCAGTTTCTCAAGTTTAGAAATAGGAATGCTCTCCCATTCATGTCTAATACAGGCCTCTAACTGTTCAATCGTCTTGGACGTTCTTTGTTGAATCTTCCTCTTTATGATGCGTTAAATGTTCTCTATAGGTGAAAGATCTGGACTGCAGGCTGGCCATTTCAGTACCCGGATCCTTCTCCTACGTAGACATGATGTTGCGATTGCTGCAGAATGTGGTCTGAACCTGAACATAGTTCTCTGCATTAATGGTGCATTTCCAGATATGTAAGCTGCCCATGCCACAAGCACTCATGCAACCCCATACCATCAGTGAAGCAGGCTTCTGAACGAAGCATTGGGTTATCCTTGTCCTCTCTGATCCGGAGGACATGGCGTCCCAGTGTTCCATAAAGAACTTCAAATCGTGACTCATCTGACCACAGAACAGTCTCCATTTTGCCACACTCCATTGTAAAAGACAGGCTTCCTCTTTGCACTGTAAAGTTTCATCTGGTAACCCCGGATGGCACGGTGGATTGTGTTCCTGAGCCCATTCTGTTATTTACGTGACAGTGGCTTCCTGCAGTGATGTTTAAGGGCCTGGAGATCACGAGCATCCAGTAGAGTTTTACGGCCTTGACCCTCACGCACAGCAACTGTCGCAGAATCTCTGAATCTTTGGATTATGTTATGCACGGTTGATGATGATAACTTAGAGGGTTTTGCTATTTTATGCTGGCTAACATCATTCTGGTATTGCTGCACTAGCTTTCTGCTCACAATAGTGGAATTGGTGTTCCTCTTTCCATCTTTGCTTCAGAGAGACACTGACACTCTGAGAAGCTCTTTTTATGCCCAATCATGTTGTCAATTGACCTAATTAGTATTAATTGGTCTTCCAGCTGTTCGTTATATGATCAATTTCCTTTTTCCAGCCACTTTTTGCTACTTGTCCCAACTTTTGGGGGGGGGGGGGATTTGTTGACAATGTGAAATTTAGATTCAACATATTTTTCCTTCGAATTGTTACATTTACTCAGATTAAAGTTTTGATCTGTCATCTATGTTCTATTAGAAATAAAATACTGACATTTGCCATCTCCACATCATCGCATTCAGTTTTTATTCACAATTTGTTTGGTGTCCCAACTTTTTTGGAATCCGGTTTGTACAATTGAATAAACATATATGTGACTTAAATCTGTTTCTATTTGATTACAAATGAAAAAGTTACAAAGTTTAGATGCAAATAATGAACATGTCAAGGTTTTATTTATGAAGTGTATCTAATCTTTAACCATGTAAGTCATCTCACTGCATTAAGCCGAATATAGAGGGTGGGATTGAAGGAGTTGTAATAAAGAAAACAAGCACTTAAAAAAATATAATCTGAAATGGACATATTGGGGAAGATAACCAATTAGTTTAACTTACAGGGTCTCATCTTTTAATTTCAAATGAGGAACTCCAGACTTCTATAATTACGCATTGATGTGATTTTCACATCTATCTTAATGATATTTTGTTGTGTTATTAAATTATTTTGACACTCCAGCTGTATTATTTCTAACCAGTAGGGGGAGACACTCTAAGGACACGTCACTACACCGCAGAAGCAAGGTAGAGAGCAAAGATTAAGCGACACGCGAACAACCAATCAAATCTCTCATAGGCTTCAGTCGGCTGACACGTAGCCAATAAGCTTGCACGCAAATGCTAGAGGAGGCGGGACCACGTTCGATCGAAGGTAGTGTGTGACAAGTGTATGAGGAGCAGGAGCGGGTAAGTGACTGTTGCTCAGTATTTTAAAGTAAGACGATTTGTTTAGTAATACGTATTTTGTTTCTTAAGTCTGGAATCTTTGTGTATTTTAAAATCGGTCTAATAAAAAAAAAAAAAGAGGACCGTTACTATGTTTTTCCACTCAGCAGGAGCTAGCTTGTTAGCCTCCTCTGCGTTTACATGGATGCTAACAGCACCAGAGCTAACCGGGTAGAGGGTGAAGAGCTGCCAGCTGCTGTCTAACTGCTCCTTCTGTCTGGATACATGCATGCTGTCTCACTTTAGCATCTTTGTTAGCTGCTAGTACAGCTGCTGTTGAGTCCTTGGTGTCATGTAAGTGTTAGCCTTGATTGACAGATGCCAGTCTTTCAAACAGGGGGGGGGGGGGGG
>JAVLVB010000868.1:2050761-2067761 GCA_032876305.1 Orestias chungarensis | reverse complement strand
CCAGATGTAATCATTCAGCTGATTCTGTCCTGAACAGGTAGTACGGTGAGCCTTCCCTGATCTCGCCAAGATGACCAAACTGGGCTTCCTGCGTTTGTCCTATGAGAAACAGGACACGCTGCTGAAGCTGCTCATCCTGTCTATGGCTGCTGTCCTCTGTGAGTCCTCTGCATCCGTTATCCCACAACATGGTTGCTTAAACACTGAAACGGATCCGCTGACATGTTTCTGCTGCATGCTTTCCTCCCCAGCGTTCTCCACCAGGCTTTTTTCCGTTTTGAGGTTTGAAAGCGTCATCCATGAGTTTGATCCGTAAGTGTTGTTCTCACCGCTGCTCAGTAAAAAGATGACCTCGTGAAACTGGCTCACCTTAACTTTCTTTCTTTCTTTTTTTTAAATCAGGTACTTTAACTACCGTACCACCCGCTTCCTGACAGAAGAAGGATTTTATAAGTTTCACAACTGGTTCGATGACAGAGCATGGTACCCCCTTGGAAGGATCATCGGAGGTACCATTTATCCAGGTACGGAGTGTCAGCTTCAGTGATTATTCTTTACACTGCCTTCTTATTTTGGTTTGCAATTCACAAACTACATTAGTCAAGCCTGGTAAAGTTTTAGACACTTAATTTTGTTAAAAAGATGATCCAAAATGCGTTAAGCTGACGTTGCAGCAGGATGATCTCAAACTGAAAAAAACAACAACAACTAACAAACCTAACACAGAGGATGTTAAATTCCTCTTTTCTGTTGACCTCAGGTTTTTTCAAATGTTTTGTTTTTTATTTTTTTTATTTGGTCTTTGGTATGACGGGGGTTGATTTGTCCGTATATTTAGGCTCCATATCCAATGGTCTGCTGGGATTCTGGGTAGCATCAAACATCCCTGGCAAAGTTAACTGTGCTCCTCTGGGATGTTTTCATTTTCCACCCATGCAAAACTAAACTGCAGCGCTTGTTACCGACACATTCCCAGAACCAGTTAAAATATGACTGTAGTTGAGCATGTTTGCATGAAGTTGTACTGTAGAACAGACATGTGGAGATCATCTAATGGTCGTCATAGGAACCCGGTGATGGCAAGATGGTTCTCTACGTGTTGGTTCTCTATTCATGAACCTTGGAGACTTAAGTTCTTTTAATTTCCCCATCCAAAACTACTAGCCAGAGGTAAAAAGAACTACGTTTGGTTCACATTATACATCTACCCTTGGGAGGCAAAGTCAAAGTTTAGTATTCACAGGCTCCTACAACCCTCACCAGCCAAGTAAACAAACAAGCTAAAAGCTTTTTTTATTTATTTGAAAGGTTGTTTGAGGGTTTTTTTCTTTCTTAAAACTTTTACCTAGCATTGCGATTTTTTTAAAATTTTTATATTTTTTAATGTTCATTTTGTAGTATTCAATTGTGGAAGGTTAGACCTGAAATAAACAGGCAAGACAACCGGTTAGAAATAAATGAAGACGCTTCAATTCTGCAGCTGTAGTAGAGCATCATACAAGCAAAAGCTTCCATGAGAAACATCTCTCGAGCATTTTATAGCCTTTAACCTCCTGACTCACAACCAGTTCATGATGACCTATTTCCCTGAGCCCCAACAGATAGTCCTTCTAAATTTAAAAGTCACCCCCTCCCTACCATAAACAAGAAAGTTAAGTTTACGAGTCCCCTGTAATGACAACATGGCATAAGACCCCTTAAGACAAAGTTAAAGGAAGTCATAAGAACCAAAATGTAAAATTCTTCTACAACTATACCAGCGCTTCATGATCGTGTACTGTCGGTAAATGAATGTGTCGCTCTTGTTTCCTTTTCCAGGACTCATGGTCACGTCGGCTGTTCTGTACCACGTTCTCCACTTCTTTCACATCACCATCGACATCCGGAACGTCTGCGTCTTTCTGGCTCCGCTCTTCTCCTCCTTTACTGCCATTGTCACCTACCACTTCACCAAGGAGCTGAAGGTAAAAAAAAAAAGCACCAAATGAACAGATTCTTGATTTGAATGGGGGGGAAATCAACAGAACATTGTTCCCAATATTTCTGACGAAAGTGGCTGAACCACATGATGATTCGAATGGGAAAGCATCAATTTCCTTGCAGTAATTGATGCATAAGCCGCACCAACCAAGGACCGAGTGCATAGAAATTAACATCTTATGTAAGCAAAAAATGCTGAGAATATTTTAATGTGTTTTAAATGTGTCTGTAGGTTTCAATAAAAAGCAAAAAATATTGATCAGCCACAGATACTACTGTGGAGGTGTTTTTGACACACTCTCCCAGTACGGCTGCATTTCTTTAGGGTTTGTAGAGATTAGATTCTGTTTGTAAACAACATAACTTGTAGTTTTTGCAACTTTTTTTGTTGTAATGTTTTTATATTTTGTGAAAAATGTGGAATTAGGTTTTTCTTACTGCTCCTGTACTTTGACTGTATGTTTAGTAAGATAAAAAGTTTCTGACATGCTTATTTGTGAGTGGTTTACACATGATTTGTGCTTTTCCTGCGGCTAAACGTCCATTTGTGTGTAGGATGCTGGGGCTGGGCTCCTGGCGGCGGCCATGATTGCAGTGGTTCCCGGTTACATCTCCCGTTCAGTTGCTGGCTCCTATGATAATGAAGGTACCAGATCCGCCGTGCTCCCTCAGTTACTCACAAATGTGTAGTTATAGTTGTATATGAAGGCTAAATCAGAGGTCTGAAACCTGTATGTTCGAAAGAGTGGAACATGTGGAAAAATAACAGTGTATGTTTTTTTTTTTTTCTCCCCTTGGTTTAATATTATATCAAATTACAGCCACAGTACAATCGTTTTTTTGTATTACAAATAAGACATGTCAGATTTTGGGGTCCGGCTATGGTTTTGCATCCCCTCCAGGTTAATTTAAGGCTTTATTGTGTTTGACTTCATTCATCTTAACACTTTCTGTTCCTGCTGAGCTCAAACAAACCCCCAGTATGGGATTACCACCATGTGTCACCATGGGGATGGTTTGATCAGGGTTTTGTCCTGTCCTGTCCTGTCCTGTCCTGTTCAGTTTGGTCCCACCTGCCTTCCTTGGAAAGCCTACTGTAGCCCATATCTGGCTTATGTTAAACCTTTTTCTGTCTACTTCTAACATCTCAGCTGATGCAGGTTCCTATCTGCTCTCACTCTCATTCAGGTATCGCCATCTTCTGCATGCTGCTGACCTACTACATGTGGATAAAAGCTGTGAAGACGGGCTCAGTTTATTGGTCGTCCATGTGTGCGCTGGCATACTTCTACATGGTGAGGCCACTGAGGCGCTTGCACGTTTTTTTGAGCAACGTCGGAGAGAACGGTGGTAATCGTGAGCCGTGTGTGTGTGTTCAGGTCTCCTCGTGGGGAGGTTACGTGTTCCTGATCAACCTCATCCCCCTCCATGTGCTGGTGCTGATGCTCACAGGCAGGTTCTCCCATCGTATTTACGTGGCTTACTGCACAGTGTACTGCCTGGGCACCATTCTCTCCATGCAGATCTCTTTTGTCGGCTTCCAGGTTTGTTACTTCACCTACGAGCAGTTTTCATTATATGATATCATAAAATCTGGCTAGTATCAGACCGTCATCTCAACTTCCTGTTTGTCTTCCCTTCCACACCAGCCAGTGCAGTCATCGGAGCACATGGCAGCCTTCGGCGTGTTTGGCCTGTGCCAGATTCACGCCTTTGTGGATTATCTGCGCAGCAAACTCAATGCACAGCAGTTTGAGGTCCTATTCAAGAGTGTCATTTCTCTGGTGGGCTTCATCCTGCTGTCTGTGGGAGCTGTTCTCATGCTCACAGGTAAGGCTGTTGCCAATCTAGAGCAGCGGTCTGCAACCTCTGGCTCTTTGGCGCCTCCTGTCTGGCTCTATTAAAACCAAATAAGGATTTATTTTTTTAATAAAAAGGGAATAAATTCTGTCCTGTATTTCTATGCAGTATGTATGTAGAATATCTACAAAAAGAGGACACCAGGAAATAGTTAAGCTGGCCTCATTTAACAAAGTTATGAGTTTATTTTCTAGAATTTTAGATGATTTTTTTAAAATTGTTTAGTTTAATTAACTCTTCAAAATAAAACATTTAATTTAGTACATATCTGCAAGATTCTATGTTGACCATGTAAAAAAATGGACATGCACTGAAAGGGCTAACCTTCAGCTGGACTAGCTTGGAGCTCTCACCAGTTTATCCGAATCAAATTGTCGGATCTCTGACAGATCAGATTACGTAAAAACAAGAATAAGAAACCTGATGGGAACAATGGACCAAAAATGATCACTGGCATTACAAAGAAGTGATTTCATGGAAAACTGCTAAAACGTAAATTTGGTACAAACATATTAAAAACATTAGTTTGATTCTGGAGAGGTTTCTGTGTTTTTATGGCCATTGTGACACATGTGGCTCTGGAACCTAAAGTTTAAGAACCTTGTTTTAGAACAAGCTGGATTTTAAAGCGGTTCCAATGTCCGTTTGTCCCCTTATGCAAACGACTGATGATGACAGGAGTAAAATGAAGAGATGTTAGAGAAATTTGATGCAAATACATTTTTGCATTTAGCATCTAAATTTGTTTGCATGTCAAAAGGTCCTTCTCTGCCTCCTTTGTCTGACTGTAAACCTCTGATCCAGTTATGTTGTTCTGACAGGTAAAATCTCTCCATGGACCGGCCGTTTCTACTCTCTGCTGGATCCCTCCTACGCTAAAAACAACATCCCCATCATCGCCTCTGTCTCAGAGCACCAGCCCACAACCTGGTCCTCGTACTACTTTGACCTCCAGCTGCTTGTCTTCATGTTCCCAGGTGAGTCAGCAGAAGCAGGTGATGGAGTCATCTGGACCTGATCTCTCAATATAATCACCTCTCCTTTCCTTTCTTCCAGTTGGCCTGTATTACTGCTTTAACAACTTATCCGATGCCAGAATCTTCATCATCATGTATGGAGTGACCAGCATGTATTTCTCAGCCGTAATGGTACGTCTGTATGGAAAAAAAAAAAAGATTTGTTATAAAGTTTGTTACTAAAGATGAGCCTGTGATTTCTTTTACCTCCTCAGGTGCGTCTGATGTTGGTTCTGGCTCCAGTGATGTGCATCCTGTCGGGTATCGGTGTGTCCCAGGTGTTGACGACCTACATGAAAAATCTAGATGTCAGCCGGCCAGATAAGAAGGCCAAGAAGCAGCAGGACTCGACCTACCCAATCAAGAACGAGGTGAAGTTCCCCCTCATATTAAACTTTAGTTTTTTTGTATAGACGTCCTCTCTGCTTCAGTCAGATTCAGATTTCTTTCCCTTGTTACTCCAAATGCTAATGTTTGTGTATTCAAGATTTCATTTAAAACAAGTCTAATTATACTTCATAAAAATAACTTTAGACTTTTATTAAAAAATAAAAAATAATCCCATTTACATTTGTCTTGAAAAAAAATAATCTATCAATGGCCCTTTATTTTAAATCATGTTTTAAGTTGTGTATTTTGTTTTCTGGTGGTATAATGGTGTTGGCTGGTAAACCCAAATAAAGTCGGTCATGTTTTTAGGATCTGAAAAGCAGCCGGATTAAATTTAACACAGGAGGACTCGAGTAAACCTGCGGTCGGAGAGTGAACTCCTGCTGCTTTTAACTGCACTTTGAACGTCCTGCTAGTAACGCGTTACTGTAGTCCAGCCTAGAAGTGACAACTGCATATTTTTAAATGTCCCTCATGGACAGTATATTTCTCATTTTGACAATATTTTGGATTGGGAAAGCGTAAATCCTAGAAACCTGATATGGGATTTAAATATTCTGGTGGTTCTTTGCTTTATTACAGGAGCCTAATTGAATACTATCCTGATAAAGTGACTGAACTACCATACTACTACAAATACTTGCTGCTCACAGTATAAATCTGGTGCGTGTACCCTTCAGGTTGCCAGTGGGATGATCCTGGTCATGGCTTTCTTCCTCATCACGTACACCTTCCATTCTACCTGGGTGACCAGTGAAGCCTACTCCTCTCCTTCCATCGTTCTCTCTGCCAGGGGCGGCGACGGCAGCCGCATCATCTTTGACGACTTCAGAGAGGCCTACTACTGGCTCCGCCACAACACCCCTGAGGTCAGGCGTCCCCATACAAACAGAGCTAGACATAAAGTTTTCTTGGTTATAACAATGAGATTAAAGCCGTTTACTTGTCTCTTAGGATGCTAAAGTGATGTCATGGTGGGATTACGGCTATCAGATCACTGCCATGGCTAATCGGACCATTCTAGTGGATAACAACACATGGAACAACACACACATCTCTAGGGTTGGACAGGTGAGGGTTGCTGCCTCTTTAGGTTGTTCATGTTCTTCTGAGGATGTCACCGCTGACTGCAGAAGTCTCCTGTGCTCTGCAGGCCATGGCGTCCACTGAGGAGAAAGCCTACGAGATCATGAGAGAGCTAGATGTTAGCTACGTTTTGGTGATCTTTGGAGGACTGACTGGTTACTCCTCAGATGGTACGAGTCGTCTCTGCATGCTTATATATTACAAACGAATCCTTTTTTTTTTTTACGTATGAATGTACATCTCTCTGCACGACAGACATCAACAAGTTTCTGTGGATGGTCCGCATCGGTGGCAGCACCGACACCGGCAAGCACATCAAGGAGCACGACTACTACACGCCCACCGGAGAGTTCAGAGTGGACCGCGAGGGATCGCCCGTTCTGCTCAACTGCCTCATGTACAAGATGTGCTACTATCGCTTCGGACAGGTTTACACAGAGGGCAGTAAGTAACTACAGCCACTTAACATTTACTCAATATGAATGTAGAAAGTCAGCATTTGGATGTCATTAGGACCCGTTTTCAGCTCATCCTATGAACTCATGTTGCTTAGCTGAACACTGTTTGGCGGATTTGGAAATCTTGTTACTCATCCGTATGTCGATTATGTGGAAAAATACTTTCCTCAGAATAATTGCTTAAATAATAAGAAAAGTAAACCTTTCCTATTATTTAAACAATTATATACACACACACACACACACACTTGGGACAGCCTACAGGAAGACTCAGATACATATTTTATAAAATGGTTACCTCAACAGATTGTGTTTAGACGCATAATAATGAGACAATATCAGATAGAAAAATAATAATTTTAAATCGATCGATATACATTATTTACTAATTTTCCTGTCTGGTTCCATTGCACTTGTGACCTTTCACATTTTAGCAATGCACCAGCATCCAGTGTTAGACTGGGTAAATATTCCGTGTAAAATGAAAGTTCATAATTGACAAATGGATGATCTAACCTGATTAAACTAATAAGGCATCCAGGACAAGACTTCATTTTTTCCATGTGAACGGCCTAGTTCCAATCTTTGTCTTTAAATTTTCGCTTATCTCAAAGTATATTTAACACTTTTTCATGTAATTGATGTCATTTATGATTTTTTTGTGACGGTTGGCTCTAATTGCTCAGCAGCTTTATAATCTATCACACAAACGGCAGCCATGTTGGCTCTGTTAACGCCGCGCTGCTTCTGTGGGTCATTAATCGCTCGGTCACGTTTAATTTTAGCAAAAAGTGGTAATCAATGGTAAATGTAGCCTAAGATTCTCTTATGTGAATAGTTTTCTGTTTTATTATTGAAAAATGTATTGCTGTGAATTAAAGAATATACACAAATGAGTGACAGATTTGACCCCAACTAATCCTTGATTAACAGCAGTGTCTGCTGCACAGGATTTCCTCTCAGACTCTGATCTCTTCCATAGAGAGGCCACCTGGTTACGACCGAGTGAGAAACGCTGAAATTGGGAACAAGGACTTTGAACTGGATGTATTGGAGGAGGCCTACACTACAGAGCACTGGCTGGTCAGGATATACAAGGTACGCCTGTCGGGACAGCACGAGGAACAAAAGTCAGAAGTCCGATAGAGTAAAATCCGTTTATTTAAAACTTCAAATTATTGGTGCAAAACAAAGCAGCAGCTTAAAAAGTTTAGTTTCTTCAGCACAAACAGGACGTGTCTCATTGCAGATTTCCACTGAATGACAGTCAGTAACAACACAAGCTATGAGAATATTAGTTTTAGGATCAGATCGTCTCATTGGGACTTTCTTAAACTTTCCCCTTTTTATATTTCAGGTGAAAGACCTGGACAACAGAGGCCTTTCAAGGACATAAAGTCTTCAGACCGCAACGTTACTCTTCAGCCTACAGCACTGAGCATCTTCTCAGCGTGGTCGGCAGGTGGTTCAGAGATTCACTTTTTATACTTTAGGGAAGGAAAAAACGCTTCTAAGTGATTATGGTTTGAGTTATTTGGGGTTTTTTGGGGTATAATGTCAATCTTCAGAGGAAGCTGATGTCAGAGCTTCCTGTTTACAGGAAGTGACATCTTTCCTTGGATGTTTAACTGAAAGCAGTGTTCAATTAAGAGTGCTTTGGATTTAATTTTATTTTTTACAATGTGATCAATTAAAAAGTGGGATTGATTGTGCATGGCTTCTTTTTCTTACAACTCATCCTGTCAATGCGAGTAGCATCTTAGTGAGGCGTCCGATTGTTTAAGATGTTAAGGTTAGTGTGCTGTAAAAGCGTTTAATCTTAAACACAATAGAACATAGTTTAAAAGTAAAGTCCCATAACTATAGAGTAACGTTATACACAGAAGCCTTGGGTTTAGTAAAACAAAGTTAGTGTGCAATAGGTCATTTACATTCCATTAAGAAATCGACGCATTTAAAACGTGCTTTGGTCTGGCAGCTCCTGCAGAAGCGCAGGGTTCTTCCTGTAGATGTACGCGTTACGGTCGTCGTCCAGCCGCACCAGCTCTGCCAGCGACGACACGCACGGATCGTGATCGGCGAGCATCGGCGGCAGGTGGGACGATTTTTGCTGGATGCGGTTGGACCGACGAACCGGCGTCAGAAACTTCAGGTCCTTGATGTTGCTCTTTCTCCTCGACGCGCTGACCTCGCCGTCGATGGTTTTCTTCACACTAAACGTTCAGAGGTAGCCAAAAAGATGACGTTGCTTGTTTGGTTTTCCCTGTTTCCGAAACCGTCAATAAAAGAAGGATGTAGACTCACCTCTGCAGGTATGGAGTGGTCTTCACGCTGTATTTGATTACTGAAGCATCAGTTCGAGGCGTCGTCTCCATCACGTCGTCGTCACTACTCTCAACTTCCTCAGCTCCATCCTCACTTTCCTTCACAGCTTCCTGCTTCACCTTCTGATCCTCTCGAGTCTCCTCAGCCTGAATGTCTTCATTCCTAAACTCATCAGGCTGCTCACGTTGCTCATCAACATCTTAAAGTAACAGAATTATTAAAGTTAATGTGGAATCTGGAAACAACAGTGATGCAACCTCAAAGATATGTTTATCTGTGCACTAAATTGTTTTTGCCTTCATTAAAGGCAAGAAAGGAACAACTTCTAGACAAATCTGTTCACTCGCATGTTTACTTGAGTTCATGAACTAATCTATTTAGACTCGTTGATGCCTTTGATGCACAATACACACTTGTAAACAAACCCTACCCCTTTTTTATGCATATATTGTACTTATTTTTCTGCATAGATGTAAAGCAGTGTTAAACGTTTTACAAAGAAAAGGTGGGAACTTAGTCTGAATTGTGCAGTTTAATAAATCTATACAAAATACAGATGTTGGCAAGAAGCCGTTCAGCTATGGGAAGCCTTCTAACACGGTAAGACAGTAACTTACCCCCTGAGCTTCTGAATGAGGTAACCATGGCCTCCAGGGCATCACAAAGGTTCACAACAATCTGTTTACATGAGAAACACCAGATTAGATACCTCGTGTGCCTTAATGTGGCCGTTTTGATCCCTTTTCAATACAAACTCTGCTTACGTCATCTACTTTGCCCTGAGGCTCGGGGGACAGGTCGGCTTCGGAGTCGTCCAGCAGATCCAGAGTTGTGTTAATGACCCCTGGACTCCGGCTTTGAATGTCTTCTCTCTGGGCTCCTGTGGAGGGAGCTGGGGTCTTGTGGACCTTCGGGTTAGGATCGGGTTCGGCTCTACACGGCTGCAGCACAACATTGCCGTGAACCTTTGAGTCCGCTTTGACCTTTGTGGTAACCTTGCTTTTGGGGGGAACTACGGCTGTCATGACAGGTCTCTTCAGAGTCCTTCCCTTGGAGGCCAGCCACTCGGCCAATTTTGCTCTGCACATAAAGAGGAAATGTTTGATAACGGTAAAGTGAGGTAACGATAGTTTTCTTTATTTCTGTTTGTGTTAATACTTTACCTTTTTTCTTCTGCCGTCTCCGTGGCAACCCTGTACTGACTCAGCCTGCTTGAGACCACAGGTTTGCTTGCTTTCCTGTCGGTCAGTGGGACTTTTGGCTTTGTGTTCTGATCACGGCTCGTCTTAATGGGAGCCACAGCAGAGATCTTGGATGTAACAGACCGTATGCTGACTGTGGCGGTTCTGGTAGGGGGCCGGGCCGAGCAGAATCCAGCCGGACGAACGTTACCGACGCCGGGTCTGCTCACCTGCTGGGGCTTATCAGAAACGGACTTGGACCTTATCGGCACTGGTCTTTTCGGGACTTGCCTGGAAACCTCGGTGACTGATTTGGATCTGTTCTTCTTGGCCGTGTCACCGGCCTTTTGGCTCTCGTGTTTGGGCGCCGCTGCACTCAGAGTATCACTCGACTTCCAAATGGACCCGATTTTGGACTGAACAATCCTGCCTTTGTACATCCCCGGAGCAGGTCTGGATGATGGCCTTGGAGCTTCAGCAGCAGAGGGTTTGAGCGTTGGTCCTTTGATATCTGCAGAGACTCCTTTAGCATCTCTCTGCAGGTTTCTCTGAGCCTCTCCAGACACTGGCTTCCTATCAGTCTGCTGACCCTTAGCTTTAAGAGAACCGTCTTCGTTCACTGCGCCTTCTCTCTTGTTGCCTCTGAGCTGGAGTGGCACTGATGTCTTGCCCGCTTTAATAAAGGACTTGAGTCCAGCTGGAGGCCGAGTGTTCTCCTTGTTTCCCTAACAGAGAAGAACACAGAAGGTAAGACGGGAATAACATGAATGAACTGACTGCATGTCCTTACCTTAACAATAAAGAGTGCATGCAATTTGTGTCACCAACTCACTTTATTAGTGGGCTGGTGTCGTCGGGCCATTGTGAGAGTGTCCATAATGAGGCCTAAAAATGAGCTACAGGGGAGAGAAACACAGTTTATTTGAATATATAAGAATGATGCATGAATCCAACACTGGAAGCAAAAGGAACAGTAATTTAACCGCCGTGGCGTTAGCATTAGCTACATTTACCATGGCTACAATAAATCCAACAGACGAGTCTCGCACAGACTAGTAATAAAATCTTAGCTTACCTGTCAGAGGTTGTTCTGGCCCACCTGGATGCTGCACAGAAACTCGCTGTTTGAGGGGAAAAACACGCCTGCACGGTTTGATTTGAGTTCGCGCGTACTCCTATGCGATTGGCCGGGTAGTATCGCGAGACTTTAAAACTAGCCAATAGCGTGACGCCCAAGTGAAAACGACAGTTGCGCCATCCACGCAGCCTCAACGGCTTTTTCAAAATGTTTGAATGCTTGAACCGAATTCCTCAAGTACCGGTCGGAACACACCCAGTAAATCCCGGTTCTGACCGAAGAAGGGTGGAAATGGCGCGTAACACTTCCATGTTCGTGTGTATATGACGTTTACAGGCCAGCCGCCATTATCATCGTCTCCGTTATTTTTCTACGTATCTGTTATGTGAATTGTAAACCACAACCCTCCAGAACATGCTGGGACATGTTTACACGGTGGGACAACGGCGAACTTAATCTCGCGCTCATTTTTACGTCAGCCCTGCGTCAACGTTTGCGTAAAAAAGCGTCAGTTAACTGACCTTCAAAATAAAATACAAAACGAGAACATAGACAGTTTGATTATTCGACTCTTTTGAAGGTAAGACCAATGAATAATAATGATAAACCACATTTTAGAATTAAAAAACAATAATTCAGGAACTCCATATACATATAAAGCATTTTGGGCTTGAAAAATAGTGTTTTTTATTATTATGCATCTAGAAATCGGACGTTTATCAACGTCCAATAAAAAATCCAACATGGCCGCTGTCCGTCTGAATTTTCGCGACGGTTTCCTGCATTAACGATTTAAAATAAGTATATCTATAGTGACTTCAACTGCACCACATTAACTCAATGTAACAACCGATTATCTGTGTGTGTATTGCATTCTTAACTCAGATTTTTCGGAGGCTGTTATACTTTTATTCTGAAGGACCTAATCGGAAGTTCTTTCAAGTTTACATAGCTTGGCGGAAAACGTTAGCAAATCCTTTCTTTTTATTTATTTTTTTTGTGTGAAAACGTCAACTTATTTTGAAATAAAGCGTCATCATGCAGAATCACTGCGTCGTGACTCACTGTCCCACCGGCATTTCGGACTTCCAGGCGCTCTTCCGGTTTCCAAGAGATCCAAACAGGTAACTGAGGCTAACCCCGATGCTAGCTCAGTCAGACAGATGTGGTTTGTGGCTCTTACCTTCAGCGTGTGCAGCACACCAGAAGGTCCAGCCTCATCGGCGTGCACTGACTGCATGAAGCCGTCTGGTACCGTGGCATCAGGTCCCATTCGATCCTCATTGTTGTCGAAATACATGCCATAAAGTTGGTGTAAGGAATTATTTGTCATCACATCACATGTGGTACATGAGGTGGGACGAAATTCTACTCCCCCGGTCCAGTTTACACCCTGAGAGCAATTTTAAATCATATAATAAAATATAAAGAACCATACGAGTAAGGTTTTGTTTACATTTTTTGTAAGATTCAGTCAGGCCAAGCATGCAAAATGAATGTGGTTCATGTACTTGTAAGGATGGTTTCCTCCTCAGATCTCAGAAGTGGGTTGATCTGTGCCAGAGGGAAGACCTCAGACAGAAGCCAGCAGAGCAGCTCTACAGATACTACCGACTCTGTGGGAGACATTTTGAAGCATCTGCGTTTGACAGCGTAAGTTTCATCAGAAGGACCTTGCTGCAGCTAGGAGTGACAGTGTTATGTAATATTCAATATTTCAGGGAATCCAACCCTCACAATATGTGTAAATATTATACGGGACAACACTGAATATGTTGGATGTACAACCGTGTGGCTTTTTCTGTGATTATGCTGCTAGAAACTGGAAGCATGATGGAGTAGCTCTTTTACTCTTGTTCTGTTGTGTTATTTTTAATTAACTTTCTTTATTTCTGTCAGAAACATTGTTTTTTGTTCTTTTTTTATTGGAAGCTCTGCAGCTGCAAGGATTTATGCATATATGATCTTCACCTGGCGATTATACGACAACAGAGTGCATGCATTGATTCAGGCTAAATACATTTTTGACGAAACCTACACATTACTTGCAAGATTTAATTTCCATCTGGGGGTTTGGAAATTATTTTTTAATGGGAATGAATTGTTTTAAAATAGTTTTCCTTCTGTGCAGGATTCTCCAGGTTCTGTGCTGAAAGCTGATGCCATCCCGTCTGTGTTCGACGCTCCAGGCCAGCCTCCGACCGGACAGGTGAAGCGCGCCAAAGAGACGGTGGGTTAAAAAAACATGAATGAAGTCTTTAACTAACGATCTAGGACAAATCTTTTATCTTCTGAAGGTTGACATAGGCTGTTTGAACAGATTTTAACGGATTTCTGACCTTTAACTTGCTGCATTTTGCGGTCAAATATAAAAGACAGCACCCAGATCCATCTTCTTGATATTTTCAGAAACCTTCAGATTAACAGGTACTTTATCCAAGAAAATATTTAATACAACTAAAAACCCTTAAGGTTAATTGATACATTTGATTTAAAATGGGTTTCAAAAGAAAACCCTATATCTAACACTGTAGGTCTGAATTTTTTGTGCATTTATCAAAAGCCTGCTTGGAATCTGACTCAACACATTTTCATATTCAGTAAAATTAGCCATACAAATTATTAGTAAAGTCAGAAAGTAAAATTTTATTCATAATTATATACGTGTCAATGCAACACCAGTTTAATTGGTTTTAAATATTGTAGTTCTGGTTATTATATGTTTTATGTTTATTATAGTGGACGTTTAGCAGTTAAAAAGTATTAATTTTAGTGTGTGCACACTTATCCTATACGTTTTCAGATTTCAAGACATAAATAACAGAGAAATTCTAAGATTTACAGATAGTTTGTCACAGCATTTCTTATGTAGCCACTTTAAATCTCCTGTTACTAGTAAATAAACAGTTTCCTATGTTTCATTGTCTGATTATCATTGCAGACAAAAGAGGATGAAAAGGAAAGAAGAGGACGGAAAAGTAGGTAGAAAAATAATAGTTTTTTTTTTTTCAACAAATTATTTATATACGTTTACATTTTTCCTCAGAAATGAAAAAATCTCCGACAGAGCCTGTTACTGAAACTGTCCAGACTGTACCAGAGGAAGATGAGCAGAAAAAGTACCTTAGGTCCTTATTTGAGGTTCTTGTGCTGCTGGGAGAGCAAAGCATTCCTCCTTTAACACCATCTGATGGGAAAGATGCTGACTTAAAGTCATGCAACTTCCAGGCACTGCTGGAATATCGAATGAACTGTGGGGATGAAGTCCTAAAGAAGAGGTTCGATTCATCAAAGCAGAACTGCTTTTCCAAAGAGCTCGGCCCACTGATTGAGGTTTGTGAGCAGTATGTGCGCAGTAAGGTGATCGAAGGAGTCAACCTAAGTGGCTTTTTCTCGCTGATCACCGACGAGCCGGTGAGGATCTCGGGAGAATGGTGCCTTCCGGTGTTTCTTCGTTACGTGGACCAGTCTAAAAGCCGCCAGGAGAGGTTCGCGGGCTTCTTGACCTTTGAAGAAAACAGAAATGAGCTGCCAGAAAAGCTGCTGTCTGAAATCACAGACGGATGGGGTTTGGACATGAGTCAGTGTAGAGGACAAGCCCACTCCTGCTCTGGAATACACGCTAGAAAGATTAAAGCTTTTGCTGCCAAACTGATTGAGAAGTACCCAAAGGCTACGCTTACATTTAGATCGACTAATCCCTTGAACCTGTCGCTGGCCAACAGTATGAGCGTGTCAGGCGTACAGCTCGTCCTGTCCACCTTCAAGCAGATCCAATCCTTTTTCTCCCAGTCGCCCTTGCTGCAGGTGGAGTTTGAGCACGCAATCTCCATCTTCTACCCAGACAAGGAGGACAAAGCTGAGGAGCTGAAGAAGATCTGCGGCGGCAGCTGGACCAGGAGGAACGATGGCTTCGAGGTGGCGCTGGACGTCATAGAAGCTCTGCTGCTCTGTGTGGACAGCGTCCACGACAATGAGGACATGAGGTGGAACGACCAAGTCACCCACGCTGCTCTAGAGATCTCCAAAGCATTGACGGACTTTGAGTTCATCATGGCCCTAATCGTGTTGAAGAACGTCACAGCGCTGATCCAGGCGCTCGGAAAAAACATCCAGGGAAAAGCCGCAGATGTCCATTCAGCCGCAGCCAGCCTGACCGCCGTGCAGGGCTCCTTGAAGGAGATCTCAGACAACATTGACGTCTACCACGACTTCTTCTACGATGAAGCCATTCACCTAGCAGCAGCCATGGAGATCCCCCTCAAGGTCCCGCGCTCCTACCTAAGGAGGCGCGCGGTGGAATCGGGAGCCATCCAGGCGGACGCTTACTACAAGGAGAACCTGACGGTTCCTGCAGTGGAGCACGTCATCGGCGAGATGAACGACCTCTTCTCTGAGAGCCACAGCAAGGCTTTGGGGTGCATGTCTCTGATCCCAGATGTCATAGAAGGAACCAAGTCGGCCAAGCCCGACGAGGAGAGCATTCAGGTGTTCAGCGACGACATCCCAAACGCAGCAAGCCTCTCTGCCGAGCTGCACTGCTGGTGGGTCAAATGGGGCAAGAAGGGCAAAGGCGAGGCTTTTCCCTGCGACCTCCATGAGACGCTGCAGCTGCCAGACGTCAAGTTCTTCCCCAACGTGCTGGCGGCGCTGCGGCTGGTCGGCATCCTGCCCACGTTGGCGCTGGACGACGGCTCCGGCGCGGCGTTCAAGCGGTTCCTCATGTACACGGAGAACATGCCGGACGACGTGAAGTCAAAAGGCCTGGCTCTCCTCAACATCAACTACGATGTTGGGTTTGATCTGGACTCCATGGTGGAGATGTATCAGAAGATGTTCCCTGAAAGGCCGGAGGTCCCCTGAGCTTTGTTTTCTAACTTTCTGATTAAAATGGGACATTTTGTAGTTGTTGTTGTTGTTGTTTTTTTACTATAAAACATAGAAAATAACATGTGCAGATACGTACAATAGACATCTTTAGGTTTGTTCTTCTTCCATTGTTATTAATTAGTTCTGTTGTGAAATGTTCAGAAGTTTTTGTTTTGATTTTCAAATAAAGAGAAATTATTTCTGTATTCATTGGTCTTGTTCTTTTTCTTCGCTTTGAAAACATGGTTTCTGGTTTTGATTGTAAAATCACACGGATAATGAATAACATCCAAAAACTTAACCAGTTTAACAATTATGTCATTACAAGCTTATTGACGGATCAGAGTCCTGCAACCTTTAAGATCCAAGCAGGCAAGTTTACTGTTTAGTCCCTCTAAATAAACCATTCAGGTTACTAATGTTACAAAACCTTTAAAGAAAAGACTTCTTTTATTTTTATTTTTAATATCTACTAGTAGCCACCCATTTCCTGGCCTTTAAATGAACTTTAGTACAAAACAAAAACGTTTTCCTAAATAGGAACACAAGAAAAATGTATCTAGGATAATATTGTTACTTTCAGTGATTTAACGTTGCAAACATTAACTGCTCAAATTTGAATTTGCTTTATCTACTGTATATTCAAAACCATCAGTTATTTAATCAAGAATCCGTTCATTTATATAGCGCCAATTTACAACAGGTGTCGTCTCAAGGCACTTTACAAGAAAATCAATTAAAATCAAAGATACATCAT
>JAVLVB010000868.1:2028183-2047790 GCA_032876305.1 Orestias chungarensis | reverse complement strand
GGAAAATCTCCGTAATCAGAAAGGTTTCGTGGTTTTCACTCGTTCTCCAGCGTTTGGGCGCCGAAAACCCAGGAATCGGCTTTCTGTGTTTGCCCAGGTCTGGTCAAAGGTCGTCTGCGTGTCTTAAAGCAGTTAATCCTCCAATAGAAAACTGAAGCAGCAGTTTCTAAATCTGTTTCACTCAGGGAAGTGGGTCAGATGTTTGCACATGCACCATTTCAATCGTCTGGTGTCGGGAAAGGCGCCGTAAAGAGAGGAGGTTAATGTGAGCGGGCTACGTAGTTTGGTAGCTTTGACTTTTTCATACATTTTTTCATGCCAGTCAGATTGATTGACCAGCTTGTTTCAGTGGTTTTAGCACAAAATATTGTCTTGGTGTATTTAAACAGACACATTTGGAGATTAACATGAAAGGTTTTGGTTCGACTTCTTACTAAACGCCTCTAAATAATGCTTATAAATCTAATCAATGCTCACAGTCGGTTTATGCTTTTGGGTCTGTGGTTTCCAGACTATTTGATGTTTACTTATTTGATTTATTTTTCAGGTGCCAGCAATGGCTGAACAACCTCCATCGTCAGGATTTGGCCTCACAGCCTCCTGAGCAGTTGCACAAGCTGTACAGAGTTTGTGCAAAACACTTTGAGCCCTCCATGATTGATCACCAGGTGAGTCCGTATTTATAGTAAAAAGCTAAATGATGGGGGGAACTAGAGCCAGACCAGAGTAATTAATGAAGTTGTTTGGACACATCAGAGGGTTTATGAACTAAGAAACCAGAAGAGAGAAACTATCCGATTGGTCTTTGTTGCCATTTGTTGTCTTTTTTGGGATTATGTGAGCTGAGTGTTCTGAAGATTACCATTTGTTTTTGTATTCAAATTTTTATTCTTCATTAGTAATTTCAATTTCCTTTTTCTTTTGCTACCAACAAAAGTCACTTGGAGAAATTTCACACTCTTGTCTGCATGACTGCAACTGTAACTGTGCTTGTTAAGAGGGCTGAATAAATGGATTTAAAAATAATTTACTGGAGAACATAGCTGTTAGTAGCCAGTAGGGGCGGGCATTTATCGTATCGTTTATCATCATTGTGATACGTTTGTTGTCCTAACAAACCAAAATTACTAACGTTTTAAAATTTCTTCAGACTGCTAGAATTGGTATTTTTACATTTCTTATTTGCTACGCTTCTTGTCTGTTGCCCGTCTTTCCATTTCTGTTTAAAGCTCATTTAAAGAACACAAGCAGGTGAGTTTTGCTTCAGTAGGACTCCACAGGGTTAAATGTGACCGGAGCTGTCAGGCCTACTAAAGTCCAACAGAGATATTGGAAGCAAACATTGCCCTGGGAATCAGCTTTAATTGGTTTATTTGTTAACTTGTTGGTAAACCAGACCTAGAAAATGTCTAGAAATACTCACAGGCGCAGCCAAAATTATAAAATAGAATATATAGAAAATAGAATTACTTCATCCTGAACGTTTAAAATGTCAGCGGCTTCGTTGTCTTCAATAATATTTATTGTTTCAGACGGATTCAAGCTGTGTGTTAAAGGAAGATGCCGTTCCCACCGTATTTGACTTTGGTGCTCCGGTGAATCAACAAGAATCATGTAACAGGAAGCGAGTGAGAGAACCCGTAAGTATTTATGTCGGCGCGTAAAACATCTCATTTTGGTATTTTCAAGCATAAACGTTCTAATGATCCAAATGTGTCCCTATCCAGTCAGGAGAAGAAGCAGCTGTTGTAAAGAAATCAAAGGGTAATTTGTTCAGTGTGCTTCAAATTTCATTTCTGTGTGTCGATATGTTGAGTTTGCACAAATATTCAAGCTTTTCCGTTATTTTATTATTTTGTTTTACACCAGAAAATGCACCAGAAGCGAAAGAAGAGACGACAGAGACAGAAGCTCTAGCAGAAAACCAAGTCCAAGGAGACGTAGGTGTGTCAAAAGCAAAAGAGACTCTGAAACTTTATTTTAGGGAAATCCTGGCTCTGACCGGATTCAGCATCAACGGAGCAAACACCAGCGCCGATGAGCCAATCGGAGGCGTGCGGGGTCAGAAGGCTCATAATCCTATCTGTGTAGAGAAGATAGATAAGAAGGAAATCCTGCAGTTCGGTGAACACTTCATGCAGGAGGAGATCCAGAGCAGTCTCAGGCTGTCAAGATTCTTCTCCATTCTTGTTCAGGATGTGACAAACATAGAAGGAAAGGAGCAGATTCCAGTTTTCATCCGGTCTGTGACAATCGCCGGTTTCCCCCAGAAGCACCTGATTGGCTTCTTCCCCTGTGAGCTGGATGCCGAGAATCTGTTCTACATGCTTCTTTCTGAGCTGAGGAACAAATGGGGTTTGAGGATGGAGCACTGTAGGGGCCTCAGTTATCTCTCTACTGGGAGCATGTGTCAGAAAATGCGGGATGTGACCTGCAGAATCCTACAAGAGTTTCCCCAAGTAGTGCTGTCACCAAGCAACCCATATGCCTTCAACATATGGATCATCCGTTGCATGCCGGTGCCCTCCATCCAGAAGGTTGCCGATGCCGTACAGGAGGTGGCCGAGTTACTTCGGCGAATCCCAGATCTGAGCAAACGACTTGAAGGAAAGATCCAGATGACATACGGCCACTTGAAGGGCGAAGTGGACCGGATCAAGGCAGCTCTCGGTGAGCTCTGGGAATACGGCACAGACGCCTTCCAGACCATGCTGGAGATTCTGGAGCCGTTCCTTACCTGCATCAACGAGATCATCTCCAAGGTGGACGAGGAAACGGCCGAGCAGCTGGCCAAGCTCAAGCCGGTCCTAAAGAACTTCAACTTCATCATCACACTGGTGGTTCTGAAGAACACGCTGTGTTGCGTGAGCATACTGAACTCCAGCCTCAGAGGGATCATAAGCATCAGCAGCACCTTGCAGTACACCATTTCCAATGCCTTAAAGCTGGTGAGCAAATACCAGCAAGAGCTCCCAATACTCCACAGGAAATGGTTCTCTGATGCGGTCGGCCGGGCGAAGAAGCTGGGCGCGGAGATCACCAGACCAGAGATGGCGCCGGCAGACGCAAACGAGACCCCGCTGGAGGACTTCTACAGAGAGACGCTGAGTCGGCCCATCTTGCAGTACTTAGTTGCAGAAGTGAAGAGGGTGTTCAGCACAGAGATGGTCAGGATTCTACGCTGGCTGTCGCTGGTGCCGTCGTACATGGCCGACCACAACTTCAGCATCCGCAGGGATAAAGTGGCGGACGCCAACTTGAACAACCTGGCCCGCCCCGACACTTTCTACGAAGAGCTCGGATGCTGGGAAGTGAAGTGGAGGCACGCCAGCAAGCGCAGAATCCTACCCACCACCGTGTTCGCTACCCTCAAAATCCCAGATATCGGCTTCTACCCAAACGTGCAGAGCTTGCTGAGGGTGCTGGGAACCGTTCCGTGTGTGAACGCCGAGGCCGACGTGTACGGACAGTACCACATGGTCCTGGAACGGTGCCACTTCTACCTGAAAGCCACGCCGCCGGACCAAAGGCAGTGCAACATAGCCTTCGTGTACGTGAACCAGGATGTGCACTTCAGCGTGGAAAAGACGGTGGAGTCGTACATCGAGAAACATCCAGACATCCTGCAGCTGCTGCAGACGGTGAGCAGAGCAACCAAACCCGAGCGGAGAAGACCAGGTTACCGTTTATCCCTGACTAACAGGCATCTGTCACTGTTTTACAGGATGAAGACATGACGGAGAAATCCTCACAAGGTGAGATCAACGTTATAGTTCTTCACATTAACAAGGTTACGATAAAATCAGGACGTGTATTTGATGGCATTAAAATGCCAAATTTACAATTTGGTCAAAAATCTCTATTTTGTGTAGCCCTAAAAACTACCTTATGTGTTTGTTTATGCCTGCGTTATAAGTAAAGCTTTGATTGTTATTAGTTATTTAATAATATTAATAAAAACATGGTTTGACGTTATTTGTTTTTAGGGGTGTCCCTATCAAATATCAGACAGTAATGGATCAACGAATTGAACTAGCCAGCATCTAAAGTTGAAATGCACAAGTTTCCGCCTGTTGGCACACAACACAAAAATAATCGCCGGATTAAAGTAAATCCGCGTACGTTTGGAGTTGTTCAAAGTTGTTACAATCTCTACAAATAACAGCTTAAATACAGATAAAGGAAATCTCTAAGCCTCTGCATTAAGGGGGTTAAAAAGGCAGAAAGAAATGTCTTAAGCTGTCGCACACCAGTGTTGAATAAAAGCCATTAAACTCATGAGGAGTTCAATTACATGACAATTCAAACCTAATGTGCTAACATGTACAACATTGCCATGTTTAACCCATTGGTTAATAATAAGGTCGTCCATTTTTCTCACAGTTATTGTTAACTAGTGTTCTCTGTTTGTATTTTATTATTTAATTAAGCCATTTTTAGCATTCTTTACTACAGACATAATAAAAGTATTTATGATAATGCTGATATTGTATCAGGTCAATATCAGTATCTGGCAACTCCAAAGACAGAAATATCAGAAGTTTAAAACGTGTATTGATGCACCCCTGTTTAATTTTCTTTGTAATCATGTTCTTCATTATTATACTACTGTAATCTCTAATCTAAACTTTCAATCTGGTGGCAGTCCATGGAAATCCCGCTGAAAAGGATGCAGAGGAAGAACTGAAGCGGATCAATCTAGAGATGGATGCTGATCGTATGGTGGAGATGAAATGTGCAGAGACCGACAGAGAATCTCTTAAATCTGCCCTGCAGGCTGCAGTGGTGGGAGCCTGCAGCAGCCACAGCAAGCTGCACCGAGATGCATGTCCTGCTCAGGACGGAGAGGTGGAGTATGTGACCAAGTCTGAAATGAAGGAGGTTCTCACCGTGTGCGAGAACGCCGTCAGGGAGGGGATCCTCACGGAGGTGGGCAGCTCGTTTTTCTCCCTAATCATCGACCGTGTCGTGAAACTGGGAGAGACAGAATACCTCCCCATCTTCATAAGGTTTGTCGACAGTTTCGATGTCATGCGCCTAGAGCTGCTCGGCTTCCTCGAGGCCGATCTGGAATGCGACGTCATGGTGCAAAGTCTTCTGGACAAAATAACTGTGGAGTGGCGTCTGGATTTAGCTAGCTGCAGGGGTCAAGCTTACCTCGGCTCTGGAGATGCTTCCTACAAGCTTAAAGCCTTTGCCTGCAAGGTCCAGGAGAAGTATCCTCTAGCCATCAGCACACATTGCTCTGCTTATTCGTTCAACACATGGTGGTCCAAATCAATCCCAGTGCCTGCTGTAAAGAGAGCCCTGGATGCATTTGAAGAAATCGTGACTTTTTTTGGCAGCAGTGTGGCTCTAGAAAAACAACTGGACCATGTGATTGCTTATGGCCTTAGGGAGAGCTATGAAAAGGTCCAAGAGCTACAAGGGAAGTTCTGCTCTGTTTGGCAGGAGAAGCACGATTCTTACGAGGTTTTTGTTCAGATGCTCGAGCCGCTGGTGGAATGTCTTGAGAAGATCAAGAACAACCCGCAGAGATGGAAACCTGCCGTTTCCGAGCAAGCCGCTCTGCATCTGCGCAAAGTCATGGACTTTGACTTCATCATTTCCATGGTGGTCTTGAAGAACGCCTCGTCTTTCACCAGGGAGCTGAGTGCAGGTATCCAGAAGGACCAGTTCAGCGCCGCATCCCAGCTCTGCCAAATCAGCGGGATCGTGGCCACTCTCAACAGAGTGAAGACCAATATGAAGTTGTTCCATCAGAACTGGTTCGATGAGGCTTGTGCAATCGCCCAGAGCCTCAGAGTCCAGATCGAGGTGCCTGACAACTCGCTACCAAAAGATGGCCTGATAAAGCCAGCCACTTATTACAAAGACTGCCTGAGCGTGCTGCTTGTAGACAACCTCATTAACACCGTGAAGGATCACTTCTCAGACGACCACAAAGAGGCCCTCAACTTCCTGTCCCTGGTTCCGTGCTCGGTCACAGTCAGCTACATGTTTGAGAGCTTGAAGTCGAAGCCGCCCCTCTATAGCAGCGACCTCCCCGACGCCGACAACTTCTTCACAGAGCTGTGCTGTTGGAGAGTAACGTGGAAGACCAAGGTCGCATCGGTGACCATCCCCAGCTCCATATTCCACACGTTGCGCCTGCCGCTCATGCAGTACTTTGGGAACATCAACACTCTGCTAAGGATCATGTCCGTGCTTCCCAGCACCACCCTGGAGGACTGTGGCGTTGTAATGCGTCAGCAGAAGTTCCAGGACTACCTGAGGAACACGGATCCCAAGGACAGGTCCGTGTGTTTGGCCATGCTCCACGTCAGCACCGACTTCAGCAGGGATCTGGACCGGATGGTCAGCCAGTGCCTGAAGGTCACTCCACAGGCCCTGGAGGGTATTTGTTTGGTACGTACAACCTGTAGTAGTGGGTAGAAACATCGATTCATCAATGCGTTGTAATTATTTATCTTCCATTTTGATATCTGTTTGGAAAATGGTGTGTATTGTCTCCAATAACATAGACACTAACATAACAGATGAACGTTGCTAGATTTTTCTCTTCGGGAAGAAAAATTACTGCAGCTGTTTGAAAAGTCTCTATATGTACTAAAGAAGTCACTATGTGACCTGTCGTCTTCTTCTTCAGTTCAATGGCTGTTGTCAATCCGCAGTTGGTGCATCACTACCACCTGCTAGTGAAGGGTGCTGGTCTGAATGGCAGTATTGTTCAAATACGCCTAAAAATGTGGTGATTTATCTCAATGTCAACAAGGAAAATAGAATTATTTAAGTTTATGTTATCTTAAATTGTTTTATTTCAGAGATTTTGATGCTTAAATATGTTTATGTATACACAATACACTAGTATATACTATCATGGGTGTTCATACAGGGAGTAACAATAAATAAATAATGTATACATGTATAAAGATTTATTGGATTAAATTAATCTGTATACCATTTGTTACTGTAATTTCTTTACATTGGTATTTAAATCAAAATCAATTTGAAGTTTGACTCAAAGAATCTGAATTGAATTGAATTGTGGGGTTCTTAACATACTAATCCCTAATCTATAGTAGAATATTGCTACTTTACATCTGTTTTTACTATTTTACAGGACAAGGAATCAAAAAGTCTGATCAAAAGCTCTGAAAACAACATGGAAGGTAAAATCTAAAGATCCGTCTTTTTGTTGTTGACGTTTTCCTGCTAGTTCTAAGTATTGTGTAATTTCCTTTTATCTTTCTCAGTCGACATTCTGGAGGACGAAGTCGGGGAGCTCGGCGTTCCGCAGTCCCCCGAGAAGTTGCAGGAGCAAGACCTGAAAGCGACAGACGAGAACGGGCTGACTGGCGACAACCGTCAGAGCCTGGCTACGGTTTTTAGGCTGGCGGCGCTTTTGGGGAAAACGAGAAGCGGACTCCTCGACCTCTCCGAGGAAGAGCGTGAGCCTCTCCTCCAGGAGCTGAAGATGTGCCACTGGTTTGGAAGAGAAAGCAAAGCTTTGAGTGACATGAGTGACGATGAAGTGGTGAACCTCCTCATAAGCGGAATCAGAGATGTCATTCTCAAAGAAATACAGGAGTCTCCGTTTTTCTCCCTGATCACTGATAAACCTGTGAAAGTCTCGGATAAGACCTACCTGCCTGTTTTTGTCCGTTACGTTGGGGAATCGAATCCCAAAGTCGAGCTCATGGGGTTCCTGCCTGTGGACGTCGATGCCGACGTCCACAGGCAAGCGACTGACCTTGCGAGGATTCTGACTGAGGACTGGGGCCTGCCCATGTCTCAGTGCCGAGGTCAGGCGTTCATGCATTTAGGGCCAGGTTTTCAGAGCCTAAAGAAAATGTCTTTAGATTTCCTCAACAACTACCCGCTCTGCGTGGTAACGCCCAGCGAGTCGTGTGGCCTGGCTCACTGGTTGGCCTGCAGCGTGCCTTGCCCCTCTGTGGCAAAGATGCTCGACGTCACGGAAGATCTGCTGCTGTTTTTTCACCAGTCCCCTGAACTGGAGGGGCAGCTGGCGCAGGCTGTCGATGGACTTCTAAATATGCCAAGAGAGGCTTTAGAGGAAAGTCCAGAAACGTGCTGCTCTAGGTGGAAAAAACGAGAGGACTTCTTTGACATCCTTGCCGACACACTAGAGGGCGTACTCAGCTGCCTGGACGCCGTTAGCTCCAGCGCCACGGGTGCCAAGTCCATGCATGCGCAGGTTCTGTCTGCAGCTCTGAGGAACATGGACTTCATTGTCTCTCTTGTGATTCTGAAGAACGCCTGCGCCCCTCTTCGTAACTGCAGCACCGTTTTCCGCTGTGGGAACCCCGCTGACATCCTCTGTGAGGTGGAGAAAATCCCAAACATCATAGAAACGCTCGAGAAGATGCTGTTAAACGTGAGGACTGTTCACACCTCCTGGTTCGAACAGGCGTTCCAGTTGGCAACCAAGGTGGCTCCTGAACAAGTGTGCTTCTCCGAGGAAGTCGGCAACTACGAATCTCCTGAGGTTTACTACGTAGAAAACCTGAGTATTCCCCTCCTTCACAGTCTGATTGAGGAAATGAAATATTGCTTCTCAGACAGCCATTTAAAAGCCCTCTCTGTCCTGTCGCTGCTGCCGTCTTGCAATCCACAGCCGATCCCGTCAGAGTCCGCAGACAAGCCGTTCAGCCTTTACCTTACAGATCTCCCAGAGCCTGACGCGGCTGAGCGGGAAATCAACGCCTGGGCTTCGGTCTGGCAAGAGAAATACCAGGACGTGGCTCTTCCCACATCCATCGCTGAGGCACTTGTTCACCCAGAATCTAAAAGCCACCCCACAGTCGCCTTGCTGCTCAGACTGGTTGCCGTCCTGCCAACAGTCAGCATGGAGTGTGACCTGATGAAGACCACCCTGAACTCGATGAGGGATCTGTTCAAAAACACTGCATGCAGAGGCACCCGGGTCAGTCAAGTGATGCTTCTGTCGCACGCCGCGACGCTGCAGAGGCTCCCCGAAGTCATTGAGAAGTGCATGGAGGTTGATCCAGAGAGCGCTCCATGTCTGACCCAGGTACGTTCTCTAGCTTCGTTTCAGGATCACACACTGAAGGATTCACTTATCGTGTCATCATCCCACATGGCTGTTCAAGCCAATATTAACATTTTCATGCAATGATTATTACTTTAGTTCCATTAATTTTAGGCCTTTAATGATGCATTTGAACAATTCTTTGATCTTAAATGCTAATACAACAAAAACCTGTACATAAAGCTCAATATGAATATGGCTTATTAGATTGCAAGGGTTGTAAAGGGCCATCACCACTCACTCTTCTTTTAAGCATTTATCTAGTAGTTGTGGCCAAATATCTAAATCTTTGTTCTGCCGATAAAATTCTCCTCCAGAAACTATTTGGCTCAATCTCGTGTGCAGCTGGTTTACTAGGTGATGATTTGGAGCTCTGGGCTCCTTGTCCGTTCGCTTTAGTTCATAAGTAATTAATTATTCCCAAAAGTAAGTCAAATAAAGACAAATGTTGATCTTAACTGAACTTGTGTGGATAAGCATTTAAAAAAAAAAATACTGACTAAAAAGGGATTTTCCAGATTTGACTGCTTGCTTTTTTTTCTGAAAGAGGAAAACCAATAGTTTTAGAGGAAGAAATCTGCTGTTACTGTGAATTGTATGCAGATGGTTTTCTTATAAACGTATCTTTGTGTTCAATGCTTTGACAGAACCTAATGAAGAATGGAGTATAGAAATCTACTGATTTAAAAATTAAGGAACCCTAAATGAACTCTATATTTGTTACTTTAAACAAATTACATTTAACAAACCTAGTTGTGATTTTCTTCATGTCTAAAGTATTTGAGATGTTTTTGTAATGGCCCTTTACCAACCTGTTAAACTTTGTTTGGTCATTTTAATAATCCACCCTAACGCGCTCAGCATTTGGGGTGTACATGTCAAAAATGCTAAACGAAAGACCGATGTCACAATTTGGAGTCTGGGAAAGGATGGATGGCTGAAATGGAAACTGTACGGATGCATAACTTGCAGTGTATTAAGGGCCTGTAAGTGTAAATCTGAAGCTAAATCCAAACTCATTCTTTACCATTTATGGACGTTCTATTTTGAGTCCTAAAGAGAGAAGCATTCAAATGCATCATTAAAGGCTTAATTATCTATTATTATCATCACACTAACCTTAGATTACTAATGATAGAGGAACAATCTGCACATTTCTGATATTAAATCTTTTCCACATACTTCAGGTCATGGAAGTTCTCCAAAGACTGAAGTTGGATCAAAGTAAGTCGAGTTTCATCAGCGACATGTTTTCTTTCTAAATCCCAGGTACTAGTTTTAACCTTTTTCCTGTACTGAACTTTAGGAGCCCTGGAGGTGAAACCAGCAGAGTCAGGAGAGCCCAGTGTAGCACAGGTGAAAGCAGAAGAGATGGAAGTGGCTGAAAAAGTGGCGGAAGGACCCAGAACGGCGGTGTCTTTCTATGAGCCGCAGCTACGTGAACAGATCCTAAAGGAACTCTGGGACTCTCAGTTCTTCACAATTATAACTGAGCAGACCTTTGAAATCGACGGCCAGCTCTATATCCCGTTGTGCATCAGGTACTTGAACAAAGAGGACATCCAGTGTGAGGAGACTCTGGCTTTCATCCCCTTCACTGAGGACTCTGTCGTTATGTCTGAGGCTATTGAAGCGGCCCTGTCTGAGAAGTGGGGTCTCAACATGGAGTACTGCAGAGGCCAGGCCTTACTGGGTGTTGGGGAAGTAGGAGCTCAGATGAGGGCTGTGAGTTTAGCCATTGCAACAAAGTATCCTCAGGCTATCCGAACGCTTAGCTCTTCTCTGTCCCTAAACGTGTGGCTGGCTAGATCGTCTCCTGCTGAAGAGGCAGCCAGCGGAGCCGTCCTCACGGATAAATTACTACGCTGGCTAACCAAGGATGTAGCGCGCCAGAACATGCTGGAGGACATGATCATTTTGATTTTCCAGCAGGACGAGGCCAAGGCCAGCGAGTTGAGGGACAAACTCGTCAAGAGCTGGGAGAAGAGTCATGACATGCATGAGGTTATGGTCGAGATCCTGGAAGCGGCTGTGCTCTGCCTGGATGAGCTGAGAGGAGAGGGAAGTACCTCAGACCAGCAGCAAGCGTCGCATTTCTTCGATGCGATCAGAAACTTTGAGTTTATCTTTTCGACTGTGGTGCTGAAGAACGTCACAAGCCTAACTAAGAAGCTAAGTCAGTCTCTTCAGGGTAAACCTTTAGATATGCTGCTTGCCGTGAATACCTTGCCTGATCTAAAAGTGTCCCTGGGTAAACTGAAGAGTGAGATTGACGTCAACCACAAGTGCTGGTTCGAGGAGGCGGTCTCTCTGGCTTCTAAACTCAATGTCCAGATGCTGCATCCAGTCCTGCTAGAGCCACTCAGCGACTTTTATAAAGAATCCCTCAGCGTGAAGGTCGTGGAGCACTCGATAGCAGAAATCGACGACCTCTTCACAGACAAGGTACTGGATACATTAAGATGCCTGGAGATCGTGCCTTATGCAATGTTCAAAGTGGAGACCAGCATTCTTAGCGGTCTTGTGTTTCGCCTGTACAAGGAGGACTTGCCAGACCAGTCCTCTCTTCACTCTGAGATGAAGGCGTGGAAGGAGAAATGGCTGGATCCTCTGGCGGGTTACCTTCCCGCCACTGTGCTCGATACGCTCAAGACGTCGCAGATCAGAAGCTTTAGTAACATCGAAACGCTTCTCAGACTTCAGGTCATTTTGCCGTTTTCACGGCGTGAGAGCAACTTCAGGCAGGGGAAGCGGAGTCTGCAGGAGTTTATACAGCAGAAGAATAGGTCTCTCTCTGAGCTCCATTCTCTGTAGGGGTTGCAGCTTTGAGCTTTTGCCGTGTCTGGGAGGAAGAAGTCGTCAGCAGCATCTAACTAACGGACTGTGGACCCTGTACATTATTGAATTTTTCTGTTTGGCTGTCATCCTCTAAAGCCCTACCTTTATACTCTGTTATCTCCCTTCTTTCGTTTTGTAGTTTGTACAGTTGTACCTCCCAGTGGGACCAACGTGAGGGAAAAAACACAAAGCCCAGTGATGGTTCTCAGTGCTTGTGCCTTGATTAGAAACTGATTTTTACCCCATTTCATGACTACTCAAACGGTCAGCATTGTCCCATTGGTTTTAATTGAGACCCCCCACCCCCTTCCTTCCCCAATAATCATAAACCACCAGACTAAGTTATCTCACATTTATCTTACTTTTAAAACTCATCCTTATATTTCCATGGCACAAATAGAAATGGTTAGTGCTGTCATGTCTTCTGAGGATTTAACCGTGTTTGCCATCTCGTTGCGAGAATGAATTTGCTGTAAACTTATCTTTGAGAATAATGTTTCCTTTATAGGAAAATCTCCATATATATTTGTCAAAAAAACAATAATAAAATGATTGAAAAAGATGTTTCTACTGTTGCTCACCAGGGTAAACCTTTAGATATGCTGCTTGCCGTGAATACCTTCCCAGAGTGGGAGTTCGGAAACCACAGAGATCTCAAAACTGGACCCCCCAGACTGGAGGTGTCTGGGGGGGCCAAAAAAGAAAGAAAGAAACATCTATTTCTTTTCAAGAGAGTTTCGCAATGTTAATATGGGGAACATGAGGTAAAATGTTTAGCTGAATAGGATTTGAGGCGAGCACGCTAGCATAAAATCCACCACCAGATGGCGCAGTGCATTCAAAAGTAGAAGTCAATGAAAAAGCTTTTGTTTCCCCACATAGTAGCTGGAACCAAAGCTAGAATAATAATCTAATTTTAGCTTCAACTCTTTCATATTTAATTTACAGTCGCTGCTTTGACGGGAGACCATTGTAGTTCTCAGTATCAGGGGAATTTGTTTAACCTGCATTTACAGGAGATGCGAATCATCTCGGAGAACCATTGTGCAATTGGCTGTTAATGTTTAATTCATGGCTTAAGTGTATTCACCAGCCAGACTGTTACATGTTGCCTTTCCTGTTAATCATTGGCTAGGAATTCCAGCAGTTCTTGAAAGAGGGAACAGAATAAAAATAAAAGCCCCACTTCTGTTTAAAAAAAAAATTAAGTTTGATGACGATGCATTTATAGAATATTTGAATAATAACCTGCAGGTTTTTAAAAGCTAATCTGTTAAAAAATGCTTTAAAAACGTTTATGGTATCAATATAAAGACTGAAGTTACCTTTCATTTAGTTCTTTATTATAAATAATATGGTGTTCTAGTCAGGATTGAGTTTATGGTATGTTTTGGTCATAAATTTCAAAATTTGTTGTCACAATGATAAATTGAGAGCTTATTTTTTATTAGCCTATTATAAGTTCCTGTGTTTTTCAAAAGCAGTATTGCTTCTAAGGTTCTCACCATGTTAACACAGGATATAAAACTGTAAATCCATATTGCCCACATCTAGATTATTTTCTAGAAATGCTGTTCCTAGTTGTTACTGTAACCTCTACTGGGTCCTTGGTTATATGAATCTTAAATCAGGGATTTCAGTGTCTGAAATATCGAATGAAACGTCTGTATTTTGTGACGAGATGCTATGATTTCCAATAATTATGAATTAAACGCACTTCAGTGGGATTCCTTGTGTTTTAAGTAAACCATTTAAAGTGCATTACTCAAATTTTAATCAGGCTGGTTCTAGAAAGCTCTTAGAAATTGAACTTTGGTGAACCTTTTTGTGCCAAACAGCTGCAGGCCATCCTGGGTCTGTTGACCTCTTCGCTCCGGCTGCTGCAGGTAGAACCTCAGGTGCGGCTTGTGCGTTCGAGCGTGAAGAACACATCCTCCCTCTGTAAGCAGAACCAAGCATTCCCATAATTGACCCCTGCTGCAGGCTTCCTGTTTAATGTCAAGGTGATATAAGAACCATGGCAGTCCTGTAATCATGTCCATGCACCGGCAGAATTTAACTACACTCGCAGGAAAGACAGAGGGCTTAAGTGGGTTTTATTTCAAGGTTCCCTTTTGTTGGTTGGGGTGGGGGAGTTGGAAAGACTCAGACCCGTCTACTAGCAGCAGAACTTTTGGTTTGAATTACTCAGACGTCAGCTTGTTGATTGTACTCTTAAACACTAGGATTTGAAACAGTAAGTGAAACGTGAAGGATGGTCTAGGCAGTGTTGGTGAGACGGGAAGACATAAATTATCTTCTTTAACAACAATAAGGTTGCACCACTAAGAAGTCTGCAGTGATCAATGTCCAAAACACTCCAGGAATGACCAGATCTTTTGTAATCCTTCAAATCTGGAGCTTGATTCCTTCGTCGGGATGTTTTGTGTCTCCTGCCTCATGTCGTCCATTTTTTACCAGAACCGGATGCATCTGCTCAATCTATCTATCTTGGAAACCAGCAGTCCGTTCCATCAGTGATCCGGCCACCACTGCTCGGTTTCCTGTTTATAAGGAAGTGTTGGAGCAGAGACGGCTGTAAATAAATGGAGTGCCTGGGAAGGTTGGGTTAGGGAACCCGACGCCTTTGGCTCCTCTTCAGTAACACCTCCTCAGATGCGCTGTGATGAAGAGCCTGCATGGCTGCTTTGGGGTGCATTTGTTTACCATAACTGTTTCCTGAGTGATCATACAGGTCCGCCTGGTGCTGGAGCTCAGCCTTACAGGACACAAGCATGAGCTCTGAAGTCTTGCCTCCATCCATTAGTGACGGCTGTTCTGAAAAGTCCTGCTTTTCGTTGGATGGGAGAATTTTCTACGGTTTCTCAGCGCTTAACCGATGATGAGGACCAGCCTTTTTTAAGGAAGACTTTGAAAGCGGTACCTATTATTTTAGAGTGGTGTTAAAACAGACTGATCCGAAGCATCACCTGTGAACAACAGTTAGAATGTCTTAATTAAAACTTTCTCGTTCTAAATAATGCCTAAACGCCACCTAATCTGCCCTACACTCTCCATCAGTAGTCTGTGTCGTTTTTCTTAGCATATCCCAAAACTGTGAGATTAATAAGTGCGACCACTCTGAGATGGTGAAAGTGTCCCCCAGGGACAACGTCCCAGAGCTGAGAGACCTTCTTGCTCAGAAAACCTACAATATTTACACAACACCATGTTTCAGCAGAAGTAAAACATGTTTTTTTCACATGGAGGGTTTGACTGAAGGTTAATAAATAGCACTTTAATATTTTTGTTTTTAGGGGTGGGTGGGTGGTGGTATTGAAATATTTCTTTGGGATTTAATAAAATCCAAACATCTGAGCTGAAAACAAACTTGAAGCTCAGGATCAAGCCACATCTGATTGAGAGACCATTTGAACGCCTCCAAACCTTAGAGCTGTAACTGAAGCCGTAACTTTAAGAGACTCTGATGCATGTTCACCAGTAATCGCCTCATTTCTAACGCTGATGGAGCTGAGGGTGGAAAACTACAACGTAAATGTAACACTATCTGCGTAGAGCTGCTTTTCATCCTCGATGTGGATTATCGATCATAACTCGGTGCTGGCTCTCGCTCCTCCACAACATGAATTATTTCATTAGAATAAACCACAGGCCTTCAGACCCCCACCCCACCCCCTCCTGACTGTCTGTGTTGCTTTGGAAGGTGAGATGTGCAGATCAAGGTCCTGCGGAGGAATGGAGAGGCTCCCCCACGCCCTCTGACCTCGTCGGCCTGTCGCCACCGTCTGCAAGGCAAATCACGTCTGAAACCAGGACGCATGCATATGGAGGGAGCTGGGAAGCTGTTTCGCAAACACACACTTGATCTGGGGCTGGTTTCCCAGAGGAAGAGGGCCAGTTTTGGTCTAACCCTCAACAGCAGCGCGACAACACCTGGCCTGCTGCTCCCCGCCGTGCCAAAAGGCCGTGCGAGCTCCAAGGTCAAAGTCTGGACAAGAGCTTAGCTGCAGTCCAGAAGTATACGTCGCTTTCCCACAGCCGCCCCAGCAGCGTATCACTTACAGCGCGGTTAACGCTGGAGGGAGACAGACGGAGCAGGAAAGCTATGTAACATTAGGAAGCTTTCTTTTTCTTTTTTAAATGATTTTTAAACAGAACGTATGTTAGAGAGTGTTTGTGTGTCGAAATGTGGACTAACCACAATATCCTGTCACACTGCATTACGGCACATATACTGTAGCTATTGTATGCTATCCAAGGTGATTAAAGAAACATGTTCTGTCGTCCGCGAGGAACTCAAGAGCGTTTCTTTCTTTCTGTTTTTCACGTAGCCTGACTCAGAGAAATTTGGACAAAATTAAATTCAGTTGGTATTTGTCCATTTATATTTATGTTTATGTATATGATCCATACTTTTTGTTTTTACTTAATCGTTTCAGGTATTGAACACGATTTAAAGGAGCTGAGTCACTGGTTTTATTTGTATGAGCCAAAAATAAGAAATTATTATTGTACATTATCTTTTAAATAAAAGTTAAATAAAACAAACAGGAATAAAATTACTGCTCATTACTAAATAGTTTTAAACCATGAGAGAAACAACACCATTTTACAAAGCCTGACTAGATTTATTGTCCAAATTTGGCGTTTGGGAAATTTACGACACCTTCATCACTTCTTCCTTCTATGTATTCAAATGTTTATGCGACATAAAGTAGATAAACAGGCATCAGAAATTATTTGTTATTGATCCTTTCTACAATCTAATCATTCAAATGAGATGCTAGAGAAAGTGTCAGTGTTCTCCAGCTGTAGCTATGCTCTGCTGGTCAGCTGGCTGAAAGAACACAATGTCTGCAAGTAAAGTAGAATTTGACTCAATGCAATGTTATCGCTCATAAAGAATAAAGTATGATTGTCACTTAATTTTTTTTATTACATAGAAGCCATAGTTATGTAAATGTAAACTTTCATTGTGCCGTAGGAATAATTGTGGCATTCTTTCAAAATGAATAAGCTATGGTGATGTGATACAAGGAGCACATAATTAGACACAAACCTGTTTATAGTTTCTGGCTGAAAAGACCATTTGAGTCGGTTAACAAGAGGCCGTTACACTGGTTATTTACGGCAGTGGTTCAGAGGGTCGATGTCGGGAATAAACAACTGTTCAGAAAATAATAAAAATGATAGTAGTGATCAGCTAAAATGGTAGAAGGGGTTGAAAGCAGTGCATAAACAAATGTTTTGGCTCCTAATATCTACCCTTTTCACTTTCTTCCTAGAAGTGTGTGAAATGTTTTGTTATGAATGTTGTCCGCTGTCATTTTGCAAGTCATGCGTTTCAAAAGTTTGGCTCCAATTAAGTCGGGCATTTATTGAGGTCAGTGCGTGGAAGCGCCATAAGATTGTGTTTCAAATTTCATATCTCAAACATGTGCATGTGAAGTGGCATGACAGTAAAAATCCTCGAATCCTTGTAGGACTTTTGCTCAGGACGGCCACCTGTAACCTGAAGTAGAAAAAGATTGAAACCCCTTCTTTATTATAATGATTTAAATACTGGCAGGGTTTTTCCCCCCCGCAAATAAATCATTAAAACTTCACAGTTTTCCAAAATGTTAATTGCCTTTAATCATGGTGATTGTGCAACTTTTAAAACATTATTTGGTAACACATTACTTCTGCCATGCTATGTAATTAATCTTTATAAGGTTTATAAATCCTCCTTAAGTTGCTCTAATTAAGGGTGCTGAAGAGTTACTCTCTGATTTTATGAAACATTTTGCACTAAATTCCTTCCTTATATGCACAATAAACATTTGTAAACCTTATTTCTTAGCATACAATATTTTCAGTACATTACAAGCATCTCTAAGTTTGCTGAAAAATAAGTTTACAACTTAATTTTTTGAATACAGGATAATTTTTAGTATAAAAACTCTATAGATGAATGTTAGTGGTTTAGTCTCTTTCTCATCTTTAAATTCATTTATTAAGGATTTATGAAATGGTCACAGATAAATGAAGCATTTAATAGCAATCTGTAAAGAGAAGCTTCATTGTAAAGTGGTAACTATTATAATAGGAGTATGAAATAAGGCCTTTAGTTTCCTATAATGTTCTATAAATAAACCTTACGGTTGCTTAAACAACGACAATATCTCAGTGGGGAGATCACACAACGCTTGAGGATGCAGAAATGTGTTTGGGGACGTGTGTTGGTGCAGCAGTGTGAGCCAGCAGAGCCAGGCTGGACTGCAGCGGGAACACGGAGGTGTTACGCACGGCCGCGTGTTCTTATGCTAATGCGCGTCTGACATCAGCAGTGAGATGAAAGCAGGGCTGGGGTTCTTTAGAGCTCAGTCTGCCTCCAGCCTGCTCACTCCTCCGTCTGCTGACCGGACACATCCACGCACCCACGCACACACACGCGCACCATGCGTACCTGTCCGGAGCCGAGCCGCCGTCCCGTTTTGGATTTTACCAGAACTTTCGGCGGATAGGAACCAGCACCTCCGACCTGAAGGATACCCACACACACTGAGATTTCTCTGGTTTTTGCCTCTCCTGGCTGCTCGTGTGAACCCACGGAGAGACGCGCTGAAGGTGAGCTGCTGTCGCTGCAGACAGCGCCGCGTTTTCCCCTCAGCAGCATGAATGTGGCTTTATCATGCTGGGCCTGGGACAAGATCAGCATTCCCCATTTAATCCGCTCTAATTGTCTTACTTAGTTTCATTTCTATGGTTTATTAACTTTTCACTTCTTTTCAAAAAGGCTTCAAATAACAATAGTACATATTTCTGATATGAATAATAAAGCCCAGACAGTCAGGTCTGCATTAGGAGGATGTTTTTAGCCGTTTTAACAGAAAAGACAACTTTGGTCGCCCTAACTTGAACTTATTGGCCATTTGAACCACATTTATAACGGATTTGTTGGGGGTTTCTCGCTTTGTCATCGATAATCAGATTTTTGTTAATCAGCCTGTTGTGATCGAGAGCGTGAAAGGCGTGAAAAGCCGCGGTCTCTCTCTCACACACACACACACACACACACACACACACACACACACAAACGCGCACACACACACACACGAGAGTTTGTATTTCTAGGCATATAAGGACTTTGCGTTCACTTGCATTAATTGTAGTAACTAACCTAAACTTTTACCCTAACCTACCCGTTACATACTCCCAACCCCAGCCTTAACCCAACCTGAATTCACACCACATTTCTGAGCCTGACCTTTAACCCTAAGCCAGGAGGTCCACCACGTTAACTTCAGGTTTTGGCCCGCATTAGAGGCCCCTCAGGCGATTAAGCCGTAAAAGGTCCTAAAGAGAATAGAGAAATAAGAAAACACACACAGGTGTCCTAAATTGCTCATTAGCACAATTAATATAAACTCAAACTGCTTCAGCCAATCAACGCCGAGATGCGGACCTCGCGCTGGTTGTTCGCGGCTCGTGAGCTGCGCGCGCGCGCATCAGAGGTCTGTGGTTATCAGATGAACGTTCTGTGGTTATCAGATGAACGTTCTGTGGTTATCAGATGAACGTTCTGTGGTTATCAGATGAACGTTCTGTGGTTATCAGATGAACGTTCTGTGGTTATCAGATGAACGTTCTGTGGTTATCAGATGAACGTTCTGTGGTTATCAGATGAACGTTCTGTGGTTATCAGATGAACGTT
>JAVLVB010000868.1:2007162-2028083 GCA_032876305.1 Orestias chungarensis | reverse complement strand
TCAGATGAACGTTCTGTGGTTATCAGATGAACGTTCTGTGGTTATCAGATGAACGTTCTGTGGTTATCAGATGAACGTTCTGTGGTTATCAGATGAACGTTCTGTGGTTATCAGATGAACGTTCTGTGGTTATCAGATGAACGTTCTGTGGTTATCAGATGAACGTTCTGTGGTTATCAGATGAACGTTCTGTGGTTATTAGATGAACGTTCAGTTCCTCAATGCGGATCCGGAGTTCCTCACATTCCTCCGCGTGGAGAATAAATATTCAATTAAAGGGACAGAAATATAATAAAATGTGATTAAAAAAATAAAGGGATAAAGTTTAGAATAGAGATTCACTTTGTTTCAATGAGTAGAAACATCAAATATACTAAAACGATTATTGGTTAGTTTTCAGTTTTAGGTGATTATAGAGTTACAGTAAACTGGAGTCAGTTTATGATTTTGGTTTGGATGTCTGAGGGTGTTTAGAGGTTCAGAATAAGGAGTTTCTGTATAAAAATGAAAAGTATTAGTTGTTTGTTTTCTCCATACTTATTATCTGGAAGAATCTCCAGCACAACATTCTCCCTACAGTTTTCTTACTTTTGTTTATGTCCTCTTTGTTTTTTCCTCCCTACGGTGCAGATTTCACAAACGTAAGCATAAAATAATAATAAAGATAACAGCTTAAACAAATGTTTAGCTTTTAAAGGTTTCACTAACTTTATCCTAGTGTGATTTTTGTATTTATTTGAATTGATGTTCAAATATTTTGTGGTGTTTCACGGCTCATGCAGAATGTCTTGGGCGTTGCCGCACAGCATTGATGTTCTCCTGATTTATTCCAGGGTTTTGTGACGGGGGGCGGCGGCGCTGCTGGTGGAGGAGGTGGGGGGGAGGCGTGCCATGAGCGCTGACCTCTGAGCGTGAGGACTTTGTGTTCGTGTCCCGTGTGAAAACTGGAACCAGTGGCCATCATGAGGAGCAGCTCTCACGTCCTGCCTCTTGGCGTGCTCGCCGCTCTGCTGCTGTCCCAGGTCTGCTCGGGCATCAGATGGCTGTAAGTATCCTGCGCAGTCCCGACGTCTTTGTTCCGTGACCAGAATCTGGTTACCCTCTTGCTTCACATGTAAACACTGTCTCAGTGGAGGATTCAGAGTTGGTGTTTAGCTGGATGTTTCAACAGAGCGCAGAGCCCACGGCTCGGAAACAGACACCAGCGTTCCAGGGAACTCCACTTTGTAAGCCGTGTGTTTGTATCCGATGACGACGAGACGCCAGTTCTTCAAATTAGGGACGGAAATTTCACCGCGATATTACTTTCGATGAGGCACAAAAACTAAACAGGATGCCGCTGCGAGTTTCGCTACGGAGGCGGCAAAGGAGATGAAGAAGAAGAGCATGGGAATAAAACGAGTTGGCGCCGATGTGGCCCAGACAGCGCTGGCGGTGTCACTGCTGTCTGTGGAGTCTAGGTTTAGGCCTCACATGGCAAAAATAGTCTGCTGTAGCGGGACGATGCGATGCCGATGCTGATCCTCAGCGTAAGCTGACGGCAAACAATCATCTAAACAAGAGGCTTGGAAAGTCCACAAAACTCCCAGGTTTCTGTTCCAGATTACTGTTTTCTTCAAAATCTTTTTTTTTTTTTTTTTTTTTTGGCGAGAGTCTTCAAATACTCACAAGTCTGGCTGTTTAAAATTAATTTAAAAAAAGGATTTTACGTCTTTATTTGAGCATCCAACCCGCTCGTTTAGATTTAATCCATTTTCTGTGAGACTAATACGTGTTCTAAGTATTCTGAGGGAAAACACCAAACTTTAAAATAGAGCTCTGCAGCTTAACTGATTATTTATTACTGATTCTGATAAACAGATTGTAAAACGACACAATTAAGTAAGTATCGAATTATTTCAAACTAATTAAAGGATTAAAAATAATACCAAACTCCATTTGTCTGACATTACTTGTAACTGCTCAACACGGAGAATATCTTCTGTGTTAGTTGTGGCGTTCTTTCTGTCAGGATTAAAGGAACCTAAAAACCTTTCGGCTGTGGCTTTTAAACAGAACCACCCTAAAGTGCACACAGGTGTTTAGGTTCTTCTTGTAGATACGCTCTTTGTTGGACTGCGGTTGCCACTAAGATACATCTTTTTTTAACTAGAACTGCATTTTTCAGCGATCTTTTGTTTCTTCCATTTATACATATTTTGTTTGTTTCCCAGTCCTCTGTTTTTTTTTGTGTTGTTTTTTTGCATCTCTTTCTCCAGGTGCAGAAGAAGACTTCTAGGCTCTGTCTACTCTTTCGCTTTTAAACCTTTTGTCCCACTTGTCTTTCCTTTCAATTCTGTAACTCGGTGCCTTAAATTCAAAATAACCACAACACAATTTCGAAATCCAGTTTGATATATAAAAACCAAGCGGAGCTTTAAAGAGAAACAGCAACTGCCAGACAGGAACACAAAGAAAAACGGCATTAGCTTTTTAAAAAGGGACGACCAGCGTTGTTCCCGACAAAAAAAAAAAAAGTGTTTACATTTTTTTTATTTGTATCCAAAATTAAAAATTTGTATCAAAAATTTGAATTTGAATAAAAAATAAAATCTAAACATGTCTCTCTTGTAGGCCAGAAATAAACTTGCACTGCAGCTGGTGGGGGGATGGTTCCACTTTGTTCTATAGACTATAAACAGTAACACAGAAGCAGGGTTGAAGTTTTCAAAACTATAACTTTTCAAGACATTTCTAAGTCTGCGTTATAAAAATACGTACATCTTCAACCGATGACTCAAATAACACGTTAGGTTAGGAAGCGCAGTGAATTGGCAGTGATCTTACCTCTTTTTGTCATTTTACAATTATGATTTTTGTCTGTATTCTAATGTTAAAGTAATACCAAGCGTATTTTTGTAAATGTTGCGGCGACAGTATGAATTGTCTGTTTCCGTCTTCTATATCTCTTTCTCATTCGTTGCTTCCATCGCTCAACATCAATAACGTCCGGCGCGATCTGCTGCCGTACGATCCGTCTAACTGGCTAAATATTACATTAGCGTGACTTAATTCAACTTAATAACGTTTAGACGAGAGATAGCAACAGTTTCTGTGCTCCTAATAATCCTTTGCGATCTGAAGGTTGTGTGCAGTTGTATCGCTGCGATGACATATTTGCAATATATTGTGCCACCTTAATTGTATTTGTGTAATGTTGTTTTTCTTGATTTAATAAATAAAAGCAACAGAAAAAAAAACACAGCATTAAAAAACAATAAAGGTTCTCCAGGTCCTTTCAGAAATGTAGTTCTGAATCCAGCGGAAAAAGAAAGAATTAAATACTATAATCTTATGTCTATTATTCAAAATGAGCAGTATATCTTTAACCGATAGAAAAAAGTGCGACTTATCTATCGTTATGTATTTGACCTGCTGATCACCAATTAGAGACGATTTTGTTGGTCCAACGAATTGATCTTGCATTAGTATGTAAAGGGCAGCTGCAGTGGTTGCTTCACACAGGGAATACACAAACTCAGTTTTTTGTTTTTTTTTATGTTAAAAAGGATAAAACTAACTTAAAAGTAAATTTTCAGCAAACTATAGAAGCTTGTTTTTATTCTGTAGCACTTGAATATTGATAAAAAGCACTAGTTCCGTCATCAGATTGCTTCATTCTCTATTTTTCAAACTTGTTTCAAGTGTAAAAATCTGGTATTTGCACAAGAAACAAGGCAAACGTACTGAGCAATGTTTCACGTTTATGCAGTGTAGGTGCGGCAGAGATCCTACTGCAGGTGTGGGAAGGAGAGGCCTGGATGGCATGTGCTAAATCTAACCGAGAACGCCACACAGTCGTGGTAACGCTCAGCAGTGCAACACAAAGCAGATGCAGCTGCAAACATCTGCAAGCTCTGGTTTAGTTGGAGCCCAGCTCTAGTCATACTTTGACTCAAAGTCTAAACATACACCAGGGACTTTTCTTCATAAGGCCGTTTGCTAAATAACCGAGAATGTTCAAAAATGAGTCCACCAAACACCCATCTTCTATAAACTGTGGATTCATGTCAGACTGAGGACAAAATTTACAGTGGAAGAACAGAGGATCAAGCATCTCCGTTCCTTTTTATTTAATACTCGTTTGGCACATCCTTTTGTTTCACCAAAAGAAAGAGAGCTGAGCCAATGAGGAGTCATTGTATTTTACGAATATGCATCTGACTCTGCTTTGCTGGGTGTGATAAAACCAGTCTTTTCTGTCTGTGCCTGCCAAAGTAGGGACGCAGAGCGCATGCACAGACAAAAATCAAATGCTTGGCAACACGCGGAGAATCAATCTTCAAATTTTATTCTTGCTATGAAAGCGAAACTTTTGCAAATCAAGCAGTCAGTATATCACAACCACCGGCGCCATAATCAGAATGATATGCGGAAGCGCTATGACCGAAGTGCATGTTTTGTTTTTGTTGTTTCCCCGTTCTCAGAGCGCTGTCGCACACTCCCGCCTCGTCATTACCCGTCAACCACACGCAGCAGTGCAAGCTGCTACCTGGCATGGTGTCCGCGCAGGCCCAGCTGTGCCGCAGCAACCTGGAGCTCATGCAGACCATCGTCCAAGCCGCCCGTGAGGTCAAGAAAACCTGCCACAAAACGTTCGCCGACATGCGCTGGAACTGCTCCTCCATCGACATCCCCAACGACGCCACCAAGTATCCGCCGGATCTGGAGAGAGGTACGCGAACGGGGAGGGATGTGTTTAAAATCAAAAGGAATTAAAGAGTTTCCATCACTTTAACACGAAGAGCCCCCAGAAAGAAATTGACCTAAGGCTGTTATTTGGTGTAGTAATTTGGTTTGGTATGTCTGAAATACGCAGCTTTCTCAGGTCTGCAGTGTTATCCAACGGGTTCATTTGCCAAAAGAACCATAATTATCATAATTTGTTCTAATGAAGTTTTTAGGGTATCTCTCCAACAACTTTACGCATACCGACCTTGAGAGGCTTCTTTGCAACAAAACTCAATATTAGTCAAGCAGGATAGTCTGTGAACAGATTTTTTTATAGTTTCTCCCCAGAGTTCCACTTACGTTAAGGTCTGGACTTCGATGGAGTTTATTTAATAAATGACGAATGAACCTACAGTATTCTGTAGGGTTGCTGAAAGTGGAAAATATGATAAAATATATATTTCAATTTTTCAGATTAAATCCTTTTTTCTTGCTTCTTGTATACTTATGTTTTCATTAAAATACAATGAAGCTCGTGGTTGTAAAATAAGAAAATGTGCATATGTTCGAGAACAATGACGACTCTGCAATAGAAGATGTGCTGTATTTAAATAATAAACTATATTTGCAAAAAAAAACGTTGTTACAAAAATGCAAAAGAACAAATGATTTTAACCTTTGCAATCTTGAGGGTAATTTTTGCTATTATTTTTGCTAACTGAAACATAATTAGAGCCAGAAAGGTTCCATGACCTTTTAATAAAAGCCCACGTATAAATATCTACTATGGAAAAATTTGTTATCACTTAAAATTACATTTTGAAAAGAAAAAATAAACAACTGTTTAACCAAATATGAAAAATACAAGTAAAAAATATATTCATAGTACTGTCAGTGTAATTCTGGTGCATGAGTTCAATGCAAATATGCAGGAAAATCCTGAAAAACTTACAGAAACCTGCACTTGTTTTTTATAATTCTGCGTCTTACCAAAGAGATTAAGACCCAATGTGAAAGTTGCCCTGGTTGCAGAAACCTGAACTAGTGAGTCTGTGTTTGTGACCCTTTTTACTGTGATAATTGTATAGTATTAAAAATGAAAGAAAAGGAGAAATAAAATCCGCATTATGTCACATGATTTTGTATTTCTGAAGTTACACGTTAGTATAAAAAAAAAAGTTGTTTATCTGGATCAGTTCTGATTGAAATCGGGGACGAACACAAAATGATTCCAAGGGCCTCGCACTTTGCTTTTCATAATACTTTGATCGTTCTCTCAGGAACCAGGGAGGCGGCCTTCGTGTACGCGCTGTCGGCAGCGACCATCAGCCACACCATCGCCCAGGCGTGCACCTCCGGGGATTTACGGGTGTGCTCATGTGGCCCCGTCCCTGCAGAAATCCCCGAGCCTGGCTACCGTTGGGGCGGCTGCGGCGACAACCTCAACTACGGCTTGTTCATGGGCTCCAAGTTTTCAGACGCTCCCATGAATGTGAAGCGCTCCAGCTCCAGTGCCAACAGATTGATGCAGCTACACAACAGCGAAGTCGGGAGACAGGTACGGAGCGGAGCGGTTAGAGGAGGACTTCTGCTATCATGTTGTGTTGATTGTGTGGTGAGATCGTCCAAATGTTTCCCTGTTTAGGCTCTGAAAGAGGCACTGGTGATGAAGTGTAAATGCCATGGTGTTTCTGGATCCTGCTCCATAAGGACCTGCTGGAAAGGCCTCCAGGATCTCAGGGAGATCGGCATGGACCTGAAGTCCAAGTACCTGTCAGCTACCAAGGTGGTTTACAGGGCTATGGTAACGCGCAAGCAACTGGTACCCAAGGACATAGACATCAGGCCGCTGCGGGAGAATGAAATGATCTATTTACACAGCTCGCCAGACTTCTGCACCAAGAACGAAAAACTGGGTTCTGTTGGCACACAGGACAGGTAAGAGCAGCATTAGGATTTCAGTTTATTTCACTACTAAAGGGACTTAAGCAGTTCCCTATATTATATATTAGAGCTGCACAGCATTTCAATATCATTGTTCTCAATACTGATATCACAAAAGACCATTGATCAACTAGAGGACAGTAGTTTACAACATCCCTCCTAATCATTCCTACTTTCTTAGCAAATGTTGTAGTCAGAACGGCTCTGCGTGTTGCATACAATATGCTAAACAGAAATGGTGGCGCGGAGTAAATGCTGGAACAGATTCCTTGTGTTGGAGTGCTAATATGGGATATTTCTGTTGCTGATGTTGGACCGATGGGCTCAATATTGGGCCGGGACGCTCCTATTTTATTCTAAGAGTTGTCGTGTTGTATCACGATAGTCAGCAGGACAGAGTCAGTAAAAAATCCCACCACATACAAATGACATTGCCAAATATCCTAAAGGTCACTTAAGAGTAGAAAGCATGAATTACAAAAAGAGAGGAGAAGAAAAAAGGCATCTATCGTATCTCATCGCATTATTTACCGATCGCTACATTTTGCAATATCCTGCAGCCCTACAGTGTATTTAACACTACATATAGCACAGATAGTGTAAGAAGCTGATGTTAGTAGAGCCTTGTGTTTGGGTCATGCATGCTGCCGGCTGCTTAGCAGGTATCAGACAGCTTTTCCTGACAGGAAATATTTCCCAACAGCAGACGTTTTCATTCCTAAAAGCCAGGAAGCGGGGCTGCTGTCTTCTTTTAGCCAGTGCTTGCATTTCTCAGAAGCAGGTGGACGATGAGGGATGCCTTTACTCGGCATGCAGATGTAGAAACAGATGTGGTTCCTCCGTCATTTTAAGAAGAGAAAGCTAAGCATTAATGAAAACGTAAAAGCTTGGTTCGAGTCATCGAATCATTATTTGACCCCCCGTTTTACCCACACATTACCAGGGGAGGAATGTGCCGCTGAAAAAGGCTGTAACCCTTCAATTTACCAGGAATTTTTGTGGAAAGAGAGACAATAATTGGTTACATTTTTCAGAAATGATTACTTTTGTCACATCACTTTGAAGTTGTCAGTAAAGCTCATATTTTAACCGTGATGGACTTTAAATCTCCAGCTCCTGATTAAAGCGCTCTCTAAAATATAGGGGGAAAAAAGACAAGACAGAGAGAAAAGTTCCTCCGAAATGATTTTAAAGCAGTTTCACATTGTAAACGCCGTAAAATAATTGCATTTAAATCTTAAAACCTCATCACAGTTGTGTCCTCTCTTCTGTTTCCTCAAAAACAATTAAAAACACATAAGCCTAAAATGATTAGACAAAATCATTGCTCCGTTTTATTACTTATAAACTCAAGTTTTAAATTCCACATCAGGACTGTGTGGCTTTACGGCTCCGTCTTTAGACTCCCCAGCGGAAATAGCCGCATGAAAAATGGCCTGGAGAACAAAAAGTTATTGATCTTAAAGTAGAAATATGCTTTTGATGCTTTTGGACATTTCTATAAACCGTGACACACCTTAATGCAGGAGAGCTGCCGATGCGTAGTGAGGAGTTAGCCCTAGATAAAGCTAATTCCTGTATTCTGCTAGGAGGAACATGAGAAATTCATTATATTATCCTAACAATCTGTGCGGGTCGTTTATCTCTTTTTTTGGGATAACAATATTCCTGGATGTAATGCTACAATTTCAAAATCAGTTAGGCATCCTATGTTTTGAAAAGAAAAACTACTTCACCACTTACCAGACTAAAGAGGGAATCTATCACTTCTGATAAGTTCCCAAAATAAATCCTATGTTTTAACTTGACCAAGTCCAAGTCAACTACATCATGACCCCGATGGCGTCTGTGTTAGACCTGTTGGCGTGACTCATATCAGCAGCAGACAAGCAGGAAATGACCAATCCTGAACGTCTGCTCATCCAGGAAGTTAGCTCCAGTGAAGCGCTGCTGTGCTTTTTGGCACCGTTTATTTTCCAGGCTGGCTGATAAAGACTGGTGGCCCCTAAGAGCGTCCTGTCTGGGGGGCCCCCGGGTCTGAGCATGTGCCTCTGTGAATGGGCTGCTTGTGTTGTTATCTGAAACAATTACTAATGCAGTTATTCTTAGCGCTGATATCGCTGTGAGTGAGCCGCGGAGGCGAGGTCAGAGTTGGTGGTGGTCCCAGATAAAGGTGAACCTACGCCGTTCTCATCAGGGTTCTATTTAGAGACGATATCAGGCAGAAGAGAACCAACAAAAGGCAGCTGTAAACCATTTAAAACATCTGTGTTGCAGAGAATTACAAACAAAGGACCAAAAATGTCAGGATTTTTACCGCATCGCTGTATTAAATGTTACAACGAATGTTATTTTCCTCCATATGAACCAGGGTAGCATCATTGGCGTATCACGTAAACTGAATAGCCAAACAGATTTGTGTTGTCTTAAAAATGTCATCGAGCACATGACTGTTGAATCATGTGTCCTGCGGTCTTGTGCCACTTATCACTGATAAGGAGAGGACAGACTTAATGTTGAGGACACTTTCAGTGCTCCTTTCATGGTCCTCATGGTGATATGACAGCAGAGAGACACAGTTTATAACATTATTGACGTCTAATTATTACTGGCTGATATTTAACCTATTAACTGTTGGGCATGGGCCTGTATGATACTAGTATCTTGTTAATAAGATGGGTTGTTTAATGAATATCATAGATTAAAAAGCAACAACTGATAATTGATTATATGTAAAAAACTGAAATAGATTTTACATACAGCTATAATATTGTTTCAACAGCAATGCTCACATTTTCTAGATTTGTTCATTTTAATGCACATCATCAAGATAAAATCAGGGACCATCACATTTTAATCTTAAAATAAAATGAACATTAAAATGTACAAATAAGTTGTTTTCAATTGAAACATTTAAAGGTCAGCCACTCGTTCTAGAAAAATTACATGGTTAACAAAATGTAACAGGAAAAAACTATACAGGAGATACTGCCTAAATTGAGCTTATTAGGTGAATCGTAGAGGGCTTTATATGCTGTCCTGACTTCTGTTAGCACCTTCTGAATGAGTCGTTATTGGAGGCATTTTAATCAGCGTCGTTGTAATGAACCTCTTCTGTTCCCTTTCCTTGGAAACAGATCTGTAACTCTCCCCTGACTGAGATGTCAGTGAGTTCCTTTTTGTCGTTAGTTAGGGGCATGATGGTTTTGCTGCTTTACCTCTTTTCCACCAAGTGCTGGTTCCCTGCTGGTGCTGGAGTCGGTTCACGGCTGGTTCCAAGTGCGAACCGACAAAGAACCGTTTGTTTTTCCACACACCGGTGCTGGCCGGAAAGCTACGTCATTACGTCGCTCCATGCGTGTGCGTACGTCACCATTACCCAGTAGATTTAAAATCCAACCGCCACAAGACCACAACAACACTTTTTAAGCTTGTTAATAATCTGCTCACCACTGCGCTCATAGCCTCCCTCAGCCATCTCTCGCTGGATATATTGGAACACCGGTTTGGTCCTTGAAGTTCCCGCAAGTTTTTTTTGCAATTGGGTGGAGGCAGGAAGTTTGTCTCCTCCACTGACCACTGCTGCTTTGACTTCAGGTCCATTTGGGTTCTCTTGTCGCACAAGCAACTCTAGTGTTGTTTAAAGACGGCCCCTCTTTACCTGTTTACCGGCTAATAGTTCTTACGTAGCCCCGCCCCCTGTCCCTGACGTCATCACGTCGAACCCGTTCTTTCCTCTGACCTCCGAAAGTGTTAGGGCCAGCTAAGCACCAGTTTGGAACCAGTTTGGTCAGTGGAAACACAAAGAACCGGTGCTAACTGTGGCTCTAGCACCGAACCCGTTCTGGAACCACTTTGGTGGAAAAGGGGCCCTTGAGACATTTTAACCAGCTTCTATTTTATCGGACAGATTCTGTTTAAATGAGTTCCTGATCCTCCAGGTCTGGCAGTAATCATTTGTGGCTGAGCTTGGCAAAGGGAACAAGCTTTCCAAGCGAGCATTATTTTCCTCACAGGTGTGGATAGATATTCCTTGTAATACACTAAATAATTTGTTCCTACTCATGCTACCTACATTACTTTTGATAAACCAAAAACCTTTAGTGTGACAGAAAACAAAAACAAGAAAAAAAACTGAACACATTAGAAGGGGGCTAAATACTTTTTCGAAGCAACTCAAAAATATTTTTGCCAGCTTAGAAAAAATCCAGGCGAGATGCTTGCGTTGCCACGTCATGTCCTGGGAAGGCCTTTGATTTTGAAGCTAAATTAAATTAGCCTAATCCTGCAGATGTGAGAAATTAGACGGGCCGTTTTGTCGTCCTACTTCTGAGTGTGTGGATCTGCCAGCTAACACAGACTGAAATCCACCTCCTGGGTCTCCCTGCGTCCGTTAGCGCTCATTAGTTTAGAGGGTCTTTCACCCCTCTGGTCATTAACACCCCGCCATCATAAAACCAAACAGCTTCGTTCGGAGGGGCGAGTCAAAGAAAGGGAGGGTCGCCTGGTGTGTTCAGCCTGATTTATGACAAGACTGTTCTTTGGTCATTCATGATGCCCCGGGCCTCTGGAATGAGAGGCACCAAAGCAGCCATCGCTCAAAGACAACAGAATGGAAGAAAGAAAACTAATGTTTGGAGTAAAGAGTGCACAGGAGGTTCAAGCACAACTGTTTGTCACGACCATTCAGAGGATTATTGAAGCTTCTGGAGGGGCCGTGAGACGCTGCAGTAGGTTTCTAGATAGCCGGGGGTCTTCAGTGTATCTCAGCATTTTTTTAAAACTAGGTGTAGTTACTGAGATTGAAAACATTGTTTTGCAAGACACTGCTTGATATTCTGGGTCTGACATGCAGTCAGTGAGAGGAAGCACACATTTATACGACATGTACCAAGGCTGCACAAAATATCTCAAAAAAATTATCCTCATTGTATTACAGTAATTTAGCAATGTTCGTATCGCAAAGGACCGTTTATAACTGCAAAACGTGCAGTTTAAATGTCAAACCGTCACATGTAGCTCACTAACTCTGATCTACGATAAATAACACGAGATTGGATTTGTCTGCATTAAAACATAGAAAGAGAGAGAATTTTGAAAAGTACTAAAGGAATTCTGAATCTTAAATGCATCTTCAGTGGGTCCACAACATTTGGATATTTATTAAAATAATACGTGTTTGAGCAAGATTGTTAATGGAAATAGAAAGAAAAGAAGTAGCGATTCAAAGACGTACCCTTGAGGAACACCGCTGAACATGTTAGGCGGTGTAAAAGTAACTTAGCTTCTGTCAGACTTTCTGAGGGCAGCTGTGGCTTTAATGCAGCAGCTCACCACCATCAGTGTGTGAACGTGTGTGTAAACGGGTGAATGACTCAATGTAGAGTTCTCTGTACTTGATAAAAGTACAAGTTAATCACCGTAGAGTGTTCCTTTAGAAAGATTCAACAGAGTTTCTGTGATCTATTTACCAGTCTGTAAGCTGTGATCTGTTCTCTTGTATCGTTTCTTTATGCTTTGTTACATCAGATGAGACTTTTTTTAAAATTGTAAAACAGATGCTGAAATAAAGGCTTGTCTATTTTTCGCAGGCAGTGCAACAAAACATCGGTGGGCAGCGACAGCTGCGACCTGATGTGCTGCGGCCGCGGCTACAACCCCTACACGGAGAAGCTGGTGGAGCGCTGCCACTGCAAATACCACTGGTGCTGCTACGTAACCTGCAAAAAATGCGAGCGCATCGTAGAGAGATACGTCTGCAAGTGATCGCGGCGGCGCCCCCTCGACATTCGTACCAACCGCCTCCAAGGCTACAACTTAACCAAAGCACTACAGTACCAAGAAGGCGCACGTCTGTCTTCAGCTTTAGCATGCATATCCCAACAAGAGTTGCTATGTTCTTGCGCTGTATCCATATCATATCTCATCTCCAAACTACCAATGGGGCTTTTTTTTTTTTCTTTTCCTGCACAAACGTTAATGTGGAAAAGTGTGGAAACAGGGCAAGCAGGTTCATGTTAAAGACCACCCTCCTTATGGGTGTTATCCTCTGTCATGTTAATAATCATAACCCCCCACCCCACCTCCTCCCCCGACAGGGATACGGAGAGCCAGTTCAAAAATATCTCTAATAAAAATAAATAATGTTGGATTTTATGCTGGAGGATTCTCCTGAGCCGTGTTTGGCGTCCTTCCCTGGATATAAAAGGGCTCTCGTGGATCCAGAGTTTTTATTTTTAATTTTTTAATTTTTAGGTACTATAAATTTCTTGTTTCCTCTGGAGCTTTACACCACAAAGGGAAAACCTCACGTGCTTTTCAGTCACAGGTTTCTTTTTGCGGTTGACGCCTGGGACTGTCGGGACCATGCCATGCCTGATTCCCTGTGGAATGAGAGAAGAACTTAAAGAACTATGTGAAATGTTGCATTATCTCAATTCTGTCTGATATTCTGGCAGATCCAAATATATATATTTTTTTCAGAGCATATGAGCTTAACTCCTGGATTTTGTAAACCACTTTTGTGTGGCTGTATATACTGTTATTTTGTATACTGAAATAAAGAAATAAGTATTTATAAAATATCCGTAACCTCACAGATGTTTGTACTTTAAATGACACACAGATCAGTGTAATTTAAGCAACTGCGGCTCATCTCGTATTAGAGTAGATCATCTCCGCATACACAGTGAAACCTCTTGAACAAACACAACACAGTACATAATTATTAAGTAGAAAAAAAAAAAAAAACATGGGTTCAAAACAAGTTTTGAAATAAAAATCTGAAAAGTGTGGCTCGCATTTAAATGAATTCTCCCTAAGGCAGCACTTGGACGACGTTTGTAGGTGCTGGTCTTGTTTGTTTCTCTACCACATTTTCACACACAATAGAGGCGATATATCTGTATAAACAATGGTTTTGGTCGATGTTGGTTCTTTTTTAACATATCGGTGTTGGTCTGATGAGTAAAATGGGTCGATAATAAAAAAAAGGATTTATTTACATCCTCTTCTGTTTTGTTCGCGTTCGGGTGCTGGCTGTTTGGTGGTGGGTGATGTAACCGTGACGCAGCACACGATTGTGGGACGTCTTTACTAAAGCAGAGAAACAACGTAGGGGGTGTTTTCATGTTGAAAGGATAGGAAAATATATTTTAAATGTGATATTGGTGAATATTGCTTATATTTCTTAACACCAATTTTAGTACAGGATTGTAATAACTGTCCAAATTTTTAAATCAGAGCATCTTGAATTTCTAGAGACGGACATTTTTGGCCTACTCTTCTTTTCAAGCCAGCACATGCTTGGGCAGGTGGAACACAGCGCTTCTGTAAACGGCAGCTTTTAAGCCTCGCAACATACTCTCAACGCAGGTCTTGACTTTGACTAGGCCCTTCAAAAATGATCTAAACTATTTGATCTAAACTATTTTGTTGTCGGTTGTCTTGTTCTGTGCACAAAAGCAACACTATAGTGATGTTTCCTAATTATGCAGTACTTTGTGTTTTGTACAACAGACCAATAAAAACCACGGATGCTTTTGTACGTAGGTTACACTGATAGTATCAAAAAGTGTACAAAGTTTTGCTTGACTCTGATCAGAACTGGGTTGCAGGGTTCATCCTGAAAGTATGTTTGGATTAAACATATCTGGAAAGATAAAGAAACACTTTAGTTCATAAGGCACAAAAAAAGCAACTCCTCTCCTACATCACCTTTAGTGCTCAGCTTTAGTCTGTATTAGACTCTCACATAACATGACATACACAAACAAGCCTCTGGCCACTCTTATGTCAACTAAGGGTCCGCTCGTGATTTTTAAAATTGCAAAGTGAAGTATTTTCCTTTTTTTCAAGGTGTAGAAACAATCTTACGCGAATCACAAATTGTACCACATATTTATTTGACTTTGGAGTTTAAAGCTCTGACCGTCTTTTTTTTAAAACATCTTCTTGGCTACAAAACGAAGGTTAAGTGGATCCCATTAGGCGGATCTATTTCAGGTAATGAGGAGAAATGTGACTCCACATCCAAAGCCAAGACTCTGAATACACAAACTTGTTTAATGTTCCAACAGGAAACCAGTGACGATGCACGCTAACAATGTAGCTGGGTGTAGAGCTGAGCTAAAAGTTTTTTTAGAGACCAACGCAGGTCAGATCTGAGGATGTGTAACAACAGGAAAAAGGCTTGAGAGTTTTGGTTTGCCTACTGTAGGGAAGCTCAGGACAAAAATAAGAACCAAAAGCACCAAAATCACCAAAAATTAATAACTATTCAATAAGAAAATAGCTATATATCATATAAAAGAAATCGTATTATGTTACCAAATAATTAAATGTAAAATGTTTTAAAACAAATAGAAATATTCGGCAATTAATCAAAAACCTTCATCCATTCTGAAATACTTAAAACAGTTGGTGAAAAAGACCCTCACATTTGATTGGTTAAGGGTTTAGCATTCACTAACACACACATTTCCTCCCTATTATCCCAGTTGGACTAGAGATTTTTTTATAATAAATACAGTTATTATATAGTTGATAATGTACTGGTATTTTTAAAAAACAAATACAAAACAACAAACAAAAATACAGAAAACCTACTAAATCGAAGGAAGGAACAAGGTCATTTATTTTAATACAGTTTTGAGGATTTTTTAAATTTATGACAGAAAAAAAAGTATTTTTTCTGGGTTTTTTTCTGTTTTGTTTTACTGCTGCTGTCCCCAAAATTTAACCCAGGATTAAATTAAAGACGGATTGATGGATAAATTGCACCAGCAAAATCTTTGACCCTGATTATATCTTCATTTAAAATACCTATTTGTGTGCTTGCATGCATGATTGAATGTGTAATGTTGAGAAACTCTTCTGCCATGTCGTTTTTTTTTTTTTTTTTGACTAAAGCCGATCATGACTTTTCACTAATTTCATCACACCTCCGTGGATAAGGGCCCTCCAGCCTGACCTCCTTTAGTGTGAAAATTCAGGACGTCGACGAGTGACCCTCCCGAGCAACCGTTGTTATCATAAAGCCGTGAAAGTATTCAGTCGACCTCGGTCTGACCCTGCTTAAATAATCGCACCTCCAGATATTTCACATAGCCGTGAGCCTCACGTAAGGCGTGAATGTGCCGTCGCAACGCAAAACGGGTATTTACTCGGTTGTGTTATTCTGCGTTTTAGTTTTGGCTGGAATGTGAAGACATTTAAGGAATAGCCTCGATCCAGCATTCCTTTGGCCTCTTAAGAACTCGTTTGACATTAACAACTAAAACCTGCTTTCATTCTCCTCCTTTTCTTTCTGTCTATCTTTGTCTGAATATCCAAGTATCTGTTCGTGGTCTGTGTGACCTCTTGCTCTGTGGGAGTCGCCCAGTAATGGAGGAGGAATGGAGGACCTTTATGGAGCGCAGTGAAAATATCAGGGCTAATGTTGACCCGGACAATATATTGCCAATTGCCTTTGTGCAGCCTGCCGTCTACATAACAGGCTGTGAAATGAGGGTGACAAAGAATTTGGCGGCAGCAGTAAACCCATTCAGATGTGCTGACCCGTACTGTAAATGGACTATTGAGGACCCCACCCCCAACCTCACTTTGCAGTCTTTAAATAGGAGCTCAGCAGTGTGTGCTTTTAAAACAGCGTTTATGTCTGTCTGTCTGTGTGTGTGTTCGTAGTGGAGGTTGCTGGGAGATAACAGATCATGCAAGGCGTGCACCTTTCCAGATAAACACAAACAAGTGAACAGCCAAGACGTAGACGGGGGACACCAGCAGTAGCCGACTGCGCTGAGCCAAAAACCAGCTCAGATGAAGGCAGAAAAAGGCGGACGCAAATAGGAAGTCAGAAGAAAATGGAAGTGGAAAGACAGAAAACATCCAAGCGCTGTTCAGGCGAAAATACAGACACTACAGTGGGAGATGTGCCTCAGGTCACTGCTAAAGATGTGGTAATCAGGTATCCTGTTCTCCAATTATCAAAGGATGTGGAATGGCAAATTGATATTTGGATTGTTTGGGGATTTCTTTCACCTTTTGTGGTGAAATGAGCGCAAAGCCAAAAAAGAGAACCCCCTGATTTACAGAGTAGTAAAGAACAAGATCCTTGCTATAGGGGAATGAAATGAACTTTATCCGGAGGGTATCTACGCAGGGCCTTTAAGACAGCATGAGCTCTGTCATCTTATGGGAACTTAGAAAAAAACTCTGCTCCTTCACAATAAAGTACTTAGATGAGGTGGTTGTCCCGAAGATTACATGTTCCCTTTGACCCTCCTGATCGGTTATGCCTGCAAGCCAAACTTGGATAAGCTACTATCGAACAAATCAGGACGTTCACAAAACTTCAGAATTGAAAACATAATCTCTGTTTGCAGGAATAATATAAATAAGGCAACAAGGTTTGTCACACAGTTCTGTTGCAGTCTTTCACACAAGCACATTTAGTGGACGAGACATTTAACTTGTACGTAACCTTATGGCCTTCAGATGGTTTGTCTTGCTTTGGAAAACCAAATTTGTTCTTTGCTTTGTTTCCCTTCAGCCACATAGTAGCTAGCGCCATGTAGGTGGAAAATGTCTCTCGTTCACTTGAAGACCTTTTGAGATAAGGTTGTAAAGTATTTTTAAATAGTAAAGTATTGGGAAAGTATGCTAATAATTACACCCAATTCAACAAATGTGACCTACTTTCATTTTTCTCCATCCAACATCGTAATTTATTATTTGATAATGCCACAGTTTCGATCCCTGGACATGTGATTCCTTATTCACATAAGAAACATGTTACATTACTTTCCTATGTTCTGTTGAGAATCAGTCTGGGAATGCCTCTGGTTTTAACAACAGAAGAAGCCCGCTGTGTCCGCCAGGAAGCTTTGTAATATATATTTTGCTGGAACAACTAAGTTTACATTTTATCAGCTCAGAAATGTAAAACAATGCTGATGTGTGTGGCCGAAACAACAAAGGAGGACAAGACTTAACACCCCACAGGAAAGGAAACAGCAAGGCAGAATTAATATGAATGAATGAAAGAAAGAGGAAGCTAAGAATGCTGGGAAAGGCAAACAGCGGCGCGCATAATCGCAGTGAATCTGGTCGGGGGGCCACAGAGCAGTCAAGGAGTCAACAAACTGGGGGACAGAAAGCAGAGAGGCTCCCAACATCACTGAAAAGGGTTAAAGAGACTTTATTCATATGAAGATCAGTGGAGCCCTGATGTGTTTACTCAGAGTCTTACTGGGTTAAACAGGCTAAACCCCGGCAGGGAGAAATCCAGAGATCCAAAGTCGAATACAGAGGTGGTTCTCAATGTCTGAGTCCTGTTCAGTTGTTCATGCAGTACCTTTTCACAGAGTTTGTAAAATTGTGTGTGAAGAAACGAAGCAGAACAAAGCAGATGGTCAAACACAGCCTTTTTTTATTTAGAGAACAATAAGAACTTTTTATTCTTATGTCAACGCAAAACACATCAAGCCTTATGGTTACAGCTTTAGGGCAATTCAGAGCAATTAATGAAGGATTGCAATCTGCATATGTTAGGCTCAGATCCTGTATAGTGTTTTGTTCCCCATCAAAGTTCATGGAAAGCAGACATTTTCATTTCTTACAGTTTAGTAATTACTCAAAAAACTGATCCGGACTGTCTTGTTTAAATATATCTCACTGCAACTCTGCATCGTTCTTACATAATCTTCTGTTTGTAGAAAACCTTTTACCTTTTATAACCCATTTTTCAAAGCTGCGTGTTCACACTCACTCGCTCATGTTTGCAGCTGTTTGAACCTCCTCCAAGGTGCCTTGATATCACAGGATGCTGCGACTTCAGTGTGTTGTAATCTGAAACTGCATTAAAAGTGCTTTGTCTCCATTTTGTTGTAGGAATAATCTTTGGTATTTTAAGGGGAACAAACTGTTAGGTAGCTCTAAAAATGTACACTTGAATTTAAGACAAACTACAAACTTTATAAAAACCAATACCTAAGTCTGAACACCAATGAAATTTGCTTAAAGTTTTCAATAAATGGATTTCCAGTCTAAATATCAACAACACAAAATAATAACAAAATATTGATGAGAAATTTATATTTTCAAACACGATTGCCGCATGTTCACTGAAGGGAGTTAGTGTTAGAGCTCAGAGAGTGAGACTGATTTGATCAGAAACAATCAGTCACGCGTATAAATATTGTTTAATTCGTCCTCTGTTGTAACAAGAAATCTCCAACTTTAGCTTTTCTAAATCTGAACTTCTGAGAACTTATTCCCAAATTGAGGCTCGTAAATTTCAACTTCAGAGCAAGAATTGGAAACATAATTAAACCAATCATCAGTTTTGTTTTAATAAAACGACACAAACCTGACAGAGTCCAACCACTCTTGTACTTCCTTAGGACACGTCTAAAGATGGAAGGAACGTATTTATTAAAAGTGATCCGTGGAATACGGCTGAGGGCGCGTTAGCGACCACAGACTGGATACCACCCACAGCTCGAGACCAGAGAGAAACATTCATCCATCCAGCAGCGCCGAGATCAGCCAAGACAATCTGATAAGTGCAGTTGCTTTCCGACCACAGATCAGTTAGAAGGTCGGGCCATTAGCCTGTGTGAGATATATCTTCATCCTGTCTGTTGTGCTTCTTTTTTCTTCTTTAAATTGTTATTTGTCCTTTTAAAGTCCAAATCTATCAGGCTGCAGTTACGCAACCTTGCTCAATGTCATTTAACTATCACTTGTTTGGAGTGAAAAAGGAAAAAAATAACATACAAATTAAAACACGAGAAAAATTGGTTGGTAATAATTAGTTTAGAAATCTTTTTAATCAGGCATTTGGTTAAAATCCATGAAAAATATCACTTTAGTTTTAAAGTCAAGCACAGATTTCCTAGGAAAGTCCGTAAACGAGGCACGTAAAGCAACCTGAAACATGTGCCACAAACAAAATCAACTTTTCCCCCCACTGATTTGTGGACGTCCATTTGAAGCAATTTCTACGCGATCTTCCTGTTTCCAGTTTTGTAAAATAAACACACGACGTGGATGTTGTCGGGAAAGGCCTTTGTTTGTCACATACACTGATATATTGGAAGCAGATGTGGCTCTTGTTTATTCCTTGAAACTATCCCAGTCTCATGGAGGCTGTGGCCCAAAGGTCAAACGTGAGCGTTGCTCTTTATCTTGCATGAGTGCCTTCAGAAGGCGGCCGCTCACCTTTCAGCTTTGTTGATGTGTTTCTGTTAACCTCAGCTGCTTCGGCTGAAACCTGAACAAAAGTCCCGACTGCACAGAGACCCTTCTAACACACGTTCCCAGATTAGACCACATATACACAGCACGGTTTTCCTTCGATTCGCTTTAATTGTCCAAATGAATGGCTGAAAAATACAATTCAGACATTTCTTCACCCGCTGCAACTCGAGCGCGTCGCAGCAAATAATTCCGTTCCTCTAGCAAAACCTCTCAACTTCTTCTCTCATTTGCAAGAATTACAGACGAGGCGAGGAATCAATTTACAAAGGAGTCGTATATGTATCCCATTCTCTCGGCCGTTATTATGATCGGGCTAAATTTGAACAGTGGCCAGATTTCCCTCTTGATTTAATTGCTTCCATATTTCTCAGTCCGACTGAGGTAACACCAGTTATTCCAGTGCGATAGGCAGCCAGAAGCCATTTTGTGTTATTAGCCATGGTTGAAGCTCACCCTCGATTTGTGAATGTTCTGTACAGGGAGCTGTGTTGTGGGAAAGTGAAGGTTTCTTTTTTCACTGTAAGGACGTCAAGCAGGAAACACCGCGCCAGCGTTAATCATAAATAAACTGCTCCTGAAGGCGAAGCAGCTGTTGAAATGTTTTGAGCGCCGATAAAACGAAAACGTCAAATCAGCTCTGACATGTTTTAGATGATCAGTCAATCTGAAACTTTTATTCTGTTTCTTGTATTCTGTCTGTTTCCATACAGGCTCAACTTTTTTTTTTTTACATCAAAAAAGAAGAACATCACATTACTTCAGTTCTAAGTTTAATAGTACATAGAAAAAATAAATTAAAAAACTATTTTATATATATATATATATATATATATATATAAATATATATATATATATATATATATATATATATATATATATATATATATATATATATATATATATATATATATATATATATATATATATATATATATATATATATATATATATATATATATATATATATATATATATATATATATATATATATATATATATATATATAT
>JAVLVB010000868.1:1995586-2007062 GCA_032876305.1 Orestias chungarensis | reverse complement strand
CAGTTGATTTTTTTTTGTTATTTGATTTAGTTTGTGAGTGTTTAATAACGATGCAGCAGAGAGATGTGTTGGACTCCAATCCTTCATTTTCATGTAGGAGCCTATAATGTTATGGATTTGGAACAAGAAGTGAAATCTGACCATAAACTAAGCGCTGCACACAGCTACACAACATGGGATACATATATTGTTTGTAGGACATCTTCAGGAAAACTGAAGGCTATCACGACCATCATGGTGATAGGTTAAAACAGCTTATGTTAAAATGTTCATCAGGGCAACATCTACCTTTACCAGAGTTTTTATCATCAGTTATCCAAGTAATGAGATAAGGTTGCTTTAAATACTTATATTTGAATCAATTCTGTATCAGTGTGGGCCTAATTTACTTTTCCAACATTAGAGATGAAGAGGTTCAGAATTTACCCTAAATGATTTACAGCTTATCCGAAAGTAAATAAATATGTTCTTCAAAGCTTTAGTTTTCTTTTGACTTCAGTAAAAACGCACAAGGTCCTGACGGTCTTTTAAAATGAAACCAGAGAAGAAAGTTCACATGTAAGGACTTTTGTTTTTCCTTGAGCACTTCACCCAAACCGCTGTTTATTTCATTAATTACTCTTTGATATCGGTCATGTAATTCTCACTGGAAAAATATCTTAAAATCTTAACTTAAAATCTTCTGTTAATTTACGGCTTTTTAATTACGTGCAAAAGAAGAAGTAAAATGAAGAATGCAACAGACGATAAATCCCAATTTAAGAGAAATGCTAATGGTGCTGTGGCTCTGCAGTTGGACGTCTGACTGAAATCCTGATTAGATTCCCGGCCGAACTGCACATGTGAAGCCCAACACAACAAGTAAATCTTCTCTCCTCACACACAGTTTGACAGTGAATGTTCATCAAGGATTGCAACACTAGAAACAGTTGAAACCAGAAACAAGCACAATTGTTTTTGGTGTGTGTGTTTCAGATTATGGATCTGAATTTATACCTTCTACTCTGTTTGCTTTTCAGGTTCTTAGGCTTTCTTAGGCACATTACTGTGGAAAGGAACGCTAAACCATATGAGGAATTATCTGTTTTTATATGTGTTTTTGCTTAAGAAATGAAATCAAGTGGTTTTCATTTTTATTTTATTCACACTTTTTTTGTCTAGTGGTCCCTTTTGAAATAACTGCAGGTGCATTTTTAATCTTCCTCCTTTGTAAATACGCGTATAGTTCTACAAAGTCCATTTATTTAGTCCCTGGAATGCAATAAAAACCTTCAGCTGGCCATTTTAAATCTACGGTATCAAGATGGAAGCAGGCAACATCCAGACTCCCTTCATCTCATTCAACATACATCATGAAGGAGGAACTTGTTTCACCCGCTAATAAACATTTTAATGTGTGTGGTCACAGGACCTCGTAGTGATAAATACACCTGGAAGAACTCTCGTTAAACCTGCTCTGAAACATTTCACAGCGGTCTGTGTGGTCCTGTTTAGGCCTCTCGATGAAATGATAACCATACAGCTAAAAAGTGTGAAAGCATCGCACACACTGTGGAGATATACGTTGCATGGAGGCATGGGATACTTAGACTATTAAACATGCTCTAAAGTGATAGGAAAAAAACAAATCTAACAGTTTAAAGGTGACAAAAAGGTTAAAAAAAACTGAAATGCATTAGAAATAAACTCATTTCTTTTAAGAAGATAGCTTTTTTTTGTAATTGAGGTGCTGTAAACATATAATCCGAAGTAATTCCCATTAGGAACAACTAAATAAGCTTGTAAAGAAAAGTGAAGAAATCATAACAAACCCTCTGCTTTAGGTGATTCAGAATAAATCGTGTATAAAATGTTCATATCTGATGTATATAACAATTAATTAGCGGCCTGTAACTATCTAAGTTTTGCATTGACACCACTGGTTTCTGTGTAAAGATTCAAAGTTGTATCTTCACCCTGATCAGTGGCCAGAAAGTTGTTCAGATGAATGTTGTAAACATCATCCTCCTCTGATTGTGTATAATTATTAACCAGATGAAAGCCACTGCTGCCTATTAGCTAGTGATCATCACAAGGAGCACATGAGTGTGATATCGGATGTTAAAATAGTGGATAGCTGATATTTTGTGCCAGAGCTCCTTCTGGGGTTCCCACATGTCCAACTCATTCTCAGTGACCAAACCCTAATATTTACATCTTTCTTCTTGACATGAGGCCAAGCAGAAGCATGGAGCAGTGTGTGTGTGTGTGCTGGATCGGATGCTCTCATCCGTCCTCCAGAGGGAAACAAACATTTGTTCTTTCAGATTCCTGCAGAAGTAGGACTGAGCACCCTGGCATGAGTGTTTGGGGGTTTGAGATATCGCCAAAGGTCTCTGCACTCAAGGTGAAATCCTTCTAACTGCGATCCAATCTCTTTCTTTCTGCACTGAGAAAAGAACCGGACTGGATGTCCATTTTCTATTTGAAAACAAACTCAAGAAGTGTTTTCTGCAAAATTATATTAAAGACATGTTGCTTAGTGTGCTTTTTATATTTGGAGTGTCCAACATGTCAGAAAAGAGACAGAGTTGCATTTAGGCACAACAGAATCCCGGGCCTGCCGTGCTGCATGCCAGCTGCAGATGTACGGCAGATTTCTCTTGTCTTTCATCTCCTTTTCACCCTGATCTGCATCACAAATATTGCACGGCCAGGAGGATTGGACGACAGCGCATTCCTACACGATTGTGCTCCCTGAAGCGTTTGCATGACGAACTTCACTCCACGGCCCAACAATGTTCACAGCTGTGCTGGTTCCGGGGGAAGACACTTGGTTCCCAGCAGATCTTTTCCGATGACAGCTCCTAGTTTATTAAAACGAGAACAATTGAACACAAGTTTTAAATTTATGTGTTTTTAAATAATAAGGATAGAAAACGAATCATATTTTTCTGAACAAATAATACATCAACAAACTAATGAAAGGTTTCATCTGCCTCCACTGAGTCCTTTCCTCTGCATCCTGTACCTTCACTCCAATTACATTTATCATTTTACCACATCCATAAATCACATTTTGTTATTCTTACATCATATTGGGATGACTTTTAACTTTACAAATTACATTTTTTTTAAATAAAAGGTTTAGACAATGAATTGCTAAAACAAGCGAGTAATGTTTTCACTTAGTTGGTTTGTTCATTCTACATGTTTGTTGGACTTTACACTGCTGGATTCTTCCTATGACACATCCCTGAGTTTGTGCCTTTAGAGCAGAAGTTGGGCTACATAGTGGGATCCGGATAAGAGACTTGAAATACCACAATTAGTCTGTTTAGTTCAACCTTTTTCCACACGATGAACTAAACTTTGAAATGTTAAAAAGATTAAGTTTAATCCTTTCATAATAGAGAATAAGAGTTTGCTAACTAAAAATGACATACGTTCATTTCAAGTACTTTGGCATTTACTTGGATCAAAAAGCTAATAACGGAAAAATAATCTTTTACAAAGTGTGCATTCAAGGCAGAGTCCTGACTTATATCTGATGGAGACGGTTTTATTTTTTTAAAGTCGATAAAAACTTATTTCTCTTGATGGATAAAAAGCGTATAATCTACTTGAACTGTTGAAGTTCAAGTGTTAAAGTGATTTCTTTACTGCGCATTTAAAATAAAATCACTTAATTTATAATTTATCTTGGGTTAGCTGCTGCTAAATCCTTTTTTAAAATTTTTTTTATCCTTTGCTAACCTCGTCGTTTCTTCACCTGTGTACCCCAAACACTCCCCCTTCTAGCTGCCCTTTCAGACCTCCAGCATTCCTGTTCATGTCACATGACTGTTGAGCTCCGTCTGTGTCAAACGGGTCTTTTGATTTGAACACCAACGCCGTGCCCACATTCCAGGCTGACGGCCGTTTTGTTCCAGGGATTTCCTGTGTGCTTTCGTGCCAGCGTTGAACAATTACTCCTGCTAAGTAATTAGTTAAATGCTCTCTGGGAGACGATCCTCTAGTGTTCTATGTGTTTTTTGATATATTTTTTAAAGCCGCTAACAGGAATGTATGGAAAGACCATAAATAATGCCACTTTAACAAACTTTTGTTGGGTTCTTTACCTTAACAGAGGTCACTTTTTCCTGTCAGCTTGGCTTTCTAAAGTGGTACCAAACTTCAACCACACAAGGGCCAAATTAACTTTAAATCAGATCATGTGTAGCTGAGATAAAATCAGGCCAGCTCTCCAACCAGCTGCAGCTGTGTGTCCAGCTCTGTTTTGGCTGGTGTTTGAAAGAGCTTTGATGAGAGACCGTGGCATGGATCTCAAAATCAGTCGGGTGATATTCCACAGAGATATGTCTTGAGTCTATCAGACTTTCTCGGCCCGACTTCGTATTTAGACTCTTGAATCTGGCAGTGTTTGTTTTGGTCTATAAATCGGTGAAAGGGTCGTAGCAAAGATGCCATTCAATCAGCTTCACTAGATGCTGATGAAAAGAGGACCAATAAAAAACTGTACACTGCACAGAAGGAATTGTCCTTCTTTCCCATCCATACACAGCGTTAAAAGAAAGTGAATTCTTATCACGAGCAGGGTGAGTTAACGCGTCCTGAACGCCCCTTATGCTGCAGCTCTGTCAGTGTGCATTCATTCCAGGTTTAAAATTAGATTTAGACATCTGTGTCTGACATCTTGGCAGTGGAAGCAATTCTTTCTTAAGTGCCAGTTAGTGATCACGGCTGAGGTAAATAGATTCTGGGAATCTTTTTTCAGGGCGCTTAATGCTGGAACCTCAAAAGCTCTCAGATTTGTCCTTCGCTCTGTGCCAAACAACACTGGGGTGGCTGAGGCCTCTGGGATGTGGCCCGGCTCAGACGAAAGAGACTAAGTATTTGCAACGACACTTTAAGTTGCGCGCTCAAACCGATGACCTGAGGGTGCGGAGGAAGAAATTATCTAACTATCTTGTCAGTGTGAGAGTGATGCGTGCATTTTCTTGAAGCTGAGGGGGCCCCAGTGTGTCCTCCCCACATCAATGGCCGGGTGGCTTTCTGGGTTCAGTCGCAGCGTAGGGCTGGATCGTGTGGTCCTGTCTGGAATCTCAGGTTCCATCTTTGTTTGTCATTTTTTGCTCTTGTTTTGATAGACGATAGTCAGCTTGCATTAAGCTGCTTCGAGTGTTGCCCACTCCACTCTTCTTGAGTTATATCTTAATAAGGTGAGGGAAATCTAATCAAACAAGGTCAGGAACCCAGATTCTTATTTTGAAGATTAAAGTTTCTGCTTTTATTTGCTGAATCAGCTTTTAATTTGAAACAGCCCATTAAAGTCCGCTGAGGTTTTTTAGGTGTGTCTCTTTTAGCTAAAAACATTTAGGAACGATATTGTTTTGCCTGTTATTCTTTGCCAATGTGTTTGGACTTGGACTTTAACTAGACCATAGTAACAAAATAATTATTCAGGCTGTGTTTTCATGGTGTAATGTTAGTTTCTTGCCACAGTTTAAAATCTAACCAGTGCAACTTTTTGTTCATGACAGCTTTCCTTTCACCTACTGTTAGTCTAAATACTTACACTTGATGCTTATGATTTCTGTTTGATCAGACGCAGACATGTTAAGGGATGGGATTACTTTGGGAGTGTTGGTGCAACAGTGAGCCAGAATCCTCCTGCGGAAAGCGTTTCCCCATCTTTAGAGCGGCGGCCGCTGGTCGTAAAAGCAGTCAGAAAAACACCTTGGCTACACAGGGAGTGATGTTCTGAGCAATCAAACTGGTTTACTTCCTCTGTCTCCACATGCCTGAGCAATGTGTGTGAGCAGCCCAACCCGCAAGATTTATCAGCACTTGTGAACCACTACCCCCTGCCTGACCCCAATAAACCTACAGAACAAGGCAACTTAATAAATAAAGAGGTCACACCTCAACATTGGGTTCCCCACTAGAGGACAAGTCTTAGGCTTTGAACATTTTTTCTATTTATTCTAGTTTTTAAGCCTTTTTCTTGTCCTACTGTTCTAAGTCTTTCCTTTTGTGACTCTTTAAACATTTATGTCAGAAAACACAACTCTCAGCCAGCACTCCTCCTGTTCTCTTGCTTGCAGTAGCTGGTGTGGTGGCCCCGGCCCCTAACCTGCCTGCATGAGGCCATGGCCATTTCCTGTGTATCCGCCTGCTCCCCGTCTGGCTGATAGCAGCTCTAATCCCTGTGGTTGAACAGTATCTGCCCACTGTCTGCTGAAAACACGAAACTTTATTTCTCCATTCATTACTGTCATAAAACAGGAAAGGAAAACTCTCGTACATTTCACAGAAAGTGCTTCAAAATTAAAATAAATACCAGATTTTCTTTCTGTAAAATTTTTCTTTTTGTTGCTCTTACATTTCCGTTTTTGCTGAAACTTAGGATTTTCACATGTGGAAGTCATGTAGCACATGTGTGGTAAAGCATGCCACAGGAAAAAACAAAAAACACTTGTAGATCTGGAACATGGTCAGTACAAATAAAACATGCGAGTTTAGTTGTTTCATATGGGCGTCAAATATTCGGATTCGATTTTCCCACATGTGGATTACGCTCTCTACAGGTGATGGAGCATTTTGTTCACGTGTGCAGCTTTCCATTCACATGTGTAAGAAGTGATCACATTTTTTACAACACGTATAAACATGTGAAAATATGTGATTTAAATGTGCAGCACATGTGGATTTTTCCATATGTGGTCACAATCTTCACATGTGACCTGATCGAGTATTTTTTCCATGTTTCATCCAGATATGGAACATGTGATTACCTTTTTTCCATTGTTAAACATGTCTATCACATGTGGAAATGTGAAAACGTATATGAAAACAAACTTCTTCTCTTTTTTTTTACCACAGTGCAAATCCATATATGTATATTTGTTTTTTGTTACTTTTTACCTAGGAGTTCTGTGTCAAAGTCATGGATATTCATTCAAATTCATATAAGGATGTATAAGACAATCAGAAGTCTTTAAATTTGAATTCAAAATAATAAATTGACATCACAGATGATATTAAAATAAAACAACAGTGATTGCATAATAATAATAATAATACTAATAATAATAATTGTTATTATTATTATTATTATTATAATAAATAGTATTATTATAATATAAATAGTAGTAGTAGTAGTACTGCTATGATATTTCCTAGTTTTGTTACAGAACATGCAGGTTTTTATTATTTGGTTTTGTTATTTCTTAAATAAACATTTCTTTTTGTTGTTGTTGTTTCATTAACAGTGTTATTATTCCGTTTGCGTTATTATTGGGATGCTTAATATGCTTATCTGTCCATTTTTTCCTGAATGCCCGTTTTTGTAAATAAGAATTCATTCCTAATAATTCTCCTTGTTGAAATAGAGGGTTGTAATAAAGTCGAGTTTTTTAATCTACTCGCAAAGCTCATGACTCTCATTGCCATATCTGAAGTAAAGTACTGGTCCATTCTTGTACATTGGAGCTTAGTTTCGTTGTTCCTGCAAGATATAATTAAAATTTTGAAAGGCATGTTATTGGTAAACTAAAATAGAAATTATTAAAATATTTGTTTTCACAGAATGTTCAAAATTATTCTCACTTTATGTTTGCTTGCCAATACAAAATTGGTGATCTTAAAAATTGGGTATCTTATCAGATGTTTAGAATTGATCAACCCACTTATTTTGTTTTTAATAACAGATTAAATTGTTGTAGTATAATTATTGTTTTGTTATTTTTTTAAACTGTGTTCACAGGGGTGTGTTTGTATATCTTTGTAGGTTAGAGGGCATCAAAGCTGAACATCAGAGCTGAGCAGATGGATGAGAAGTAGGTTCTTCTTTTCTCCAGTGACTTTCTGATGTATATTTCAATTTCTTGAAGTAGCCTAATGACGCCCACGCTTCCGTCGTCTATCATGATCCAAAGCTAATTTGCCAAACAGTTCTTCTTACGGCGTTGCAGCCGCTATCTAAAGAGGATTGCTAAAACACATGTTCACGGAGTCGGGAGAAACATTAATCAGTTGCACCTACTACTCCCTGGAGATGCCTGGGGCTGAAATGAAATAACAAAAAAAATACAAAACAGGGAGTTTTAATTATTTGTGCAGCATACGTCCACATACATATGTTAAATCCGAACTTTGGGATCATTAATAACTCATGCGGCAGAAATCATCTTTCAGCAGGCAAATAATATTTACTCAACCACAGCAATGTTTAATGGAACACATGTCTTTCACGCAATTTTCACGTTTTCTGAACAAGGACGAGAAATTATGATATGGCTGCAAACAGTAATCAGAGCATTTTTGAGGTTCTCCCCTTTCTCCTAGGGAATAACTGCATGTTTGGGGGAACGTTTGACCTTTGCTTATGACAGAAGCTCAAACAAATTAAGAGACAGCAAAGAGAAAGAGAAGGAGAGACTTTGAAGGGGTTAAATTCTCTAACAGTGTGATGGGGAAGCTTCTAGAAAAAATATAAAATATGAGTGAGTCAGTTATCAGTAGTTTGGTCTTTAGGATCTGTGGGTGAGATTTTGATGTTTGCTATGTGTTTATTCATTTATTAATGTTGCTGATTTCATGAGATTTTGATTCCAACGTGTTATTTTTGGTAATCTGTCTTTAGATTGAAGGAAAGGTGTTTAAAAAATACAACTACTGGTTTAATTTAGTGGAAATACCACACAATGATTTTGGAAAATCTCACATTTAATATTTGTAATTAAATAAGAGAATATCAATATTTCACACTTGAATACATCCTGTACTGTAATTAGCTCTACACGTTTAGCCTAATTATTGACTTTCTTGTAATCCATGACTTCCTGGCATGAATCCGACCCATTTCCCTCTAAATATACACCAGTCCTCCATTAGTCCCATCACACACATGGAAGTCAGCTAGAATACATTCCTCTCCTGTGTTTGGTTCGCTAATACCATCTCAGGTGGTCTTACTGTTTGATCATCTTCAACCCAACATCCCATTTGCATCCTGTTGGATGAATGTTTTAAATCTAATCCAAACTTATAAAGCAATGCAGAACAAACTAACAGAGGTTAAATAGACTGTTTTTCTGCCCTCTTTTAACCTTTTGATGTAAGGTATTTGGTCAGCGATGCTATTGGTAGTAAATATGTTTGTTAATTACAGGTTTAAACTAATTATTAATATATAATATATAATATATTTGTATAACTTTTTTTGTTTTCCTTTAATTGGTTTGGTAACAGACACACACTTTCAACTTTGTATTTACTTAGCAAAATTAGTGTAATAAATTACTCAGAGAAAGCGACATGGTTGTTTTATAAATACTGTAATGTTGGGTTAAGTGGGGCTTATTTTGTCTTACAAAAAAGCAATTACGATCCTGAAGTATGTTTTGAGATTTAATCTGTTTCTTTATTTCGTATAGGTTCTCACAGAAAGTATTCAGACAGTGTTATAACCCACTGGGTAATTTAATGCGTCTCAGAGTCCAGTAGTCCAATTTTCGAAGCTTTTTACATGAACCCAGCTGAGGCCAGTTCAGCAGAGACTGAAATAACAAAAAAAAAATACAGTTTCTGGTAAATATACTAATCACACTAAGTCTGGATAAAGACAGGACAAAATTTGATTAATCAGTAAAGGCTTATTTAAATTTCTGAACATTTAATTAAAAGTAGAAAATGAGTATGTAATGTAATAATTAAATAATAGTACTAATATTATAAAATTAAATACATGTAAAATGAAATATTTATATATATAAAGAATATTTTTTTTTCACCGTCTTTAACAAAACCTTAACATTAACTTGTTCAAGTTTATATTTCAAACTTTGGAAATTACTGAGAATGGCTCATAATACTTTTAGTCATAATAGTTTGTTACAGTGCAGGACAACTTACAGGATACTGTGGATCATTGCATGATTGTAAATCTACATTGTGCTCCCATACAGAAATTATCTTTATCTATTATATTAATCCTACACATTTATAAATTTTGAATAAATAACGTTATTAAATAGTAAGAAATGCTGCCAGAGTTTCTGTAGGCAAGTCAAATGATTTGCAGCTTTGATATGACATGCATCATCTTTGTGCCATTGTCTGTGCTGGTGCAGATTCTTTTACTTCAGCGCAGCTTAAAGAAAAAAAAAATCCCACACCTATGTTCCTAACACACATGCTCTATTCAAACTTCAGACTTCATTGATCTTTATTTCTTCATCTATAGGCAAGATACTGTTCAGTAATTTAGTTAACAGTACATCACTTAATGAAGTAACTTAATAATTATACATGTAAACTTTGTTTGTTAGTTATTTGAAGCACATTTGAACACCAGAACAAAATGGAAAAATGTATTAAATTACACTGAGAGACAGCAGCTTAGGATCAACAAGCAAGAGTAACAGTTGAACTGAACTTATGATATTCATTTATTTGAAAAAACTTGTGTGAATGCAACATATAATAGTTTCATAATTTAAATAATTTTATATCACATTCTTTACTAATTCAGGGACTTAGTGGCATGTTGAAATACATAGAAAGGAATTAATGCGCCGCTTTTCAGTCATAACATTTAGCTATTATAATAAAATGTTCAGAGTTCAGAGTCTGTTTTGGCTCTTGTAAAATTGTATGATAAGATTTATGAGTTTTACATATTTTTTTACTTGATGAAATGTATCAGTTAGTCGGAATTAAACAACCACTAAAGAAATTTGATATTTGTCCAAATCACACACCATTTAGAAATGGGCTGTGGTCAGTTTACACTGATCTGCAGGTCTTTTATGAAGACACATTGTCCTGTGGACCAAATTTTGAAAGAACCATCTGGACTGCTATCAGAAATATCTCCAAATGTTAGACCCTGTAATTTTAATGGGTTGTTATAATTCACTATTTTTTTTATAATATTCATTCAAGAATTTATGAGTCATGTGAAAAAAACAACAACAATCAACTTAAAGCATGGCATAATTACGCAAAATAAGGTCATGGCTGAAGAACAACATGTATGCTGACTTTAAAATATTAATACCTCAAGCAGTTTTTTGCTCATTAGTCTCAATCTTATTGCAATTCCTTTAAATAATTGGGAAAAACGACCTAATCAGTACAAATAATGGTGAAAGCTTTATAATTAAAACTTATTTGAGCATTCTGCAGACTTAAAATATGAGTATGGATCTAAACAACAAATAAAATGTTACAAAGCGAGACGAAACATGACTCATTTTGGTTTCTGACTATTAGCAAAGTAGAGATGTTATATTTTTAAATATGTAACATTTCTGTACCTTGAAAAAATATTCATACTCCTTGAACCTGTCCACATTTAACAACACTTCATGCAACTGAAAGCAACCCAAGAAACGTACTTATAAAAATGGAAGGTAATGGACAGTAGACATTTTATTTATTATTTACAAGTAATCTAAAAAGAGCTGAGAAGATCTCCAACAAAGGGCGA
>JAVLVB010000868.1:1923629-1986465 GCA_032876305.1 Orestias chungarensis | reverse complement strand
GGAACCAGCTTCCAGCTTTAGTCCGTGAGGCAGACACCCTGTCTAGTTTCAAATCTAGGCTTAAAACCTTCCTGTTTGATAAAGTTTATAGTTAGGAAGAGGTAGAGAAGACAGCCTAATCCGGTTGGGGGAGGAACTCAGTCTTGACAGACGGTTCTCCTTTGCTCTACCTTCTTCATGTCTCACTCTATAGGGTTATTTAAGTTATTTCTATAATTCTGCTGCTATAGGCTTAGACAGCTGGAGGACAATCTGACCACTTCTCTCTCTGCTACTTTCTTCCTTTGTCCAATCTACTTAGTTACCGTTATTTCAACCTTGTTAACCTTTAGTTTTCTCTTAGTGTTCTTCTCTCCATAGTAGCCACACCGGGGCTGGTGTTCTGTTGCTGAGACAGCTTCTTGGATGAGAACGTGGGCTGAGATGCTTCCAGTGACGCTCTACAACTGCTGCTATAAACTATTATTTCAGTATCCTCTGCTTCTAATTTAGCTTTCTGTCTCTTCAAATCCCCAGTCGGTCGTGGCAGATGGCTGCTTGTACTGAGCCTGGTTCTGTTGGAGGTTTCTTCCTGTTAAAGGGGAGTTTTTACTCTCCACTGTCGCTACATGCATACTCAGTATGAGGGATTGCTGTAAAGTCAACGACAACACAAGCCATTGTTTCTGTCTGCTGATTCCAGAGGAGTGAATGCTGCAAGTCAATGACTCCATGAATCTGCTGGGGTTCCTTAGATTGGAAACTTTTTTGAACTGATTTGTTATGATGTATCTTTGATTTTAATTGATTTTCTGTGCAGTGCCTTGAGACGACACCTGTTGTAAATTGGCGCTATATAAATAAACTGATTCTTGATTCATTTTTGTTTTTAATTTGACTTTTTAAATGTCCTTTTTTTTTGTTCTTTCCTAATTTTATTGTCTGAAACTGCTACATTTTAAATGTACTTTCTATTCTGTATGTAAAGCCCTTTGAACTGTATTTATACATTTCATGTATAAAACAGTTGCCTTGCCTAGATTCGAGACGTATGAACACTTTTGCAAGAAGCTATGCAATTATTTTTCCTCAGGAAAACATTTCTGACCCTTGCAGGTTTTGTCAAGGTGGATTAAAAAGAAGAGTAAAATGGGGCTTTTGAAAGGTACAATTCTTTTAAAATAAACTGCATGCATTAATTTTGCTTAGTCTTGCTTGAATCAATGTATTATTAGAAAATGCAGAAAATTTCTGTATATCAGATGTAATTCTAAACAAGATCTATATTTAACATTGGAAACATGCAAAAACAAATGATTTAATGTCTGTTTTGTTTTGTGTACAAAAAAGATAAGATCAGGATAAGAAAGGATGGAGACTGAAACTCTTTCATTCAAAGTTTATTGTCTCCAACGCGATACACATAAAAAAAAAGTAATCACATGACAACCTCATCAACAACAATGTTTTAGCCCACTAAACTTTATACGTTTAACATGTGTAACCGGGTGGTGTATTAGTTTGAAATACTGTTTACATGAAATGGCTGTAAATTCCCACCCGTTTAGGGCCCTTGAACACATCTGTGCCACATTTCCCCACCTTCACTTCCTGTTCAGAGCATTATTGGGCTCATTAGAATATATTGGAACCGGGTGTGCCCATCAAGTTATGAGTGTTAGATCTGATGTCATGAGCAGTTGTACCTCCGTCGGATGAGGGCCAGGAGGGCTGCTGCACCAGATTTGGATCATGGATATTTGTGCTGCTGGTAGGATAAATGGATTTTTGATGTCAGCTTTGGCTGCTTCTGTGAAATGTCAGGTTGCCTTTATATTGTTGCTACTGGTTTTTCTGACATGATTTCTAATTGCTCTTTACTTTTTAATTGGAAAACTCTAGTCCACTTGATATATGTTTGAGAGGTCTACCAGTTGGCTTTAGGGCCGCGTCCTCTGTCACAATCCGGGTTATTCCCCCGTGTTCCTACTCCCCCTCTATTGATCGGTGGCTTACCGATAAAGTAAAACTATATCAAGGCCTAAAAATGTCTGTAAACACGCTGCTGGCATCTGGAACCAGCGAAACAGCAGCCATACTATCTTCATTCCTAGCAGGCCCAGGGAGACGATGGCGATTGGAGTGTTTACCAGCGGTTTTACGAGTAGACCTTCTAAGGCAGGCCCTACTACTTTGAGGAGTTTGCGAAGCTAGTGGCACTTAAACAGGCACGCAAGCTGGAGGGACATTTGTTGGTTCTGGTACCAAAGGTGTGGATGATTTACTGCCCGCCTCTCTGAACACCTACCAAGATCCCGACCCCACATCATCCTCATCACTGTTGTCCTCAGGTGACCTCTGTGGAAGTGAGGCGATTCACCAGTTGACTGATGGACAGTGGTGTTGTAATGGAAGACAAGCTGTGGGGGATGTTCTGGCCAATTTCATTTTTCGTCTGGAGCTAGGGAACGAAGCAGATTGAACATAGTTCCATTAAACCGTTCACATTGTCCATTTACCTGTGGATGGTAGGGCGTGGTGCGACTTTTCTGAACTCCATACAACTCACATAACTATAGTACTAGGACACCTTCAAAATTCCTCCCCTGGTCAGAGTGGATACGGGCTGGCACTCAAACGGTTAAACCACTCACGAACCAGGACCTTTGCCACCCTCGTTGCTTTCTGATCACGAGTGGGGATAGCTTCAAAAAATACTTCTGTCATCACAAGTTCTCTTCCATGACGACCTGATTCTAAAATTTTAAAATCAATGGCCAACACCTGATTTGGCCTTGAAACAAAAAGGTGATCCATAGGAGCTTGAACTCTTGGCTGGGTGTTCTTAGCAAGGGTACACCTCTCACACTGTTGGCACCAATCCTTTACATCTTTGTACTCTACTGGCCAAAAACACTTCTGCTTCACCACATCAGTCGTCCTCTTGACCCCCTGGTGGCCATGATGTTGATGAAGCTCCTGCAAGACTTCTGTTTTTAGACTCTCTGGAAGAAGAAACTGAAGAACTTCTTCACCATCTGGTCTCCAGGTGCGGCGGTATAAAAGGCCTTCCTTCTGGACAATTCGGTCCCACTGTTTCAGAAGTCCACGGTCACAAGGCCCTAAACGCTCCTTCTCAGCCCGGCTCGGCACACTTTCCTGCTGCCAAAACTTCAAGAACGCTGAAATGGCCAGATCTGCCCCTTCAAGCAGGCACAGATCTTCTCTGCTGCAGGATGGAAGGGCAGTGATCGCCAATTGGGCGACATCCTCCTGCCCCCTCCTAGATATCTTGCCTATTATTTCTGGAATGGCTGTCCCTGGGAGGTGGTGCTCAAATTGTGTTCTGTCCTCACTTGTCGATTGTCTAGAGAGGGCGTCTGCATTCTTATTCACACGACCTGGACGGTATCTGACAATATAGTCAAATGCTAAAAGTTCAGCAACACACCGATGCTCTGTGGCACCCAATTTGGCAGTGTCCGTATGGCTCAATGGGTTATTGTCAGTCCAAACACATCGGTGGCCCCACAGGTACTCTTTGAACTTTTCAGCCATGGCCACTTCATGGCCAACATCTCAAGTTTCATTGAGCTATAACTTTTTTCAGCAGCATGCAAACTGCGACTGGCATATGCAATTGGTCGTACTCGGCCACTCGGCTCCAGAGACAACGCGGCTCCTAGTCCACTGTGGCTGGCGTCGACCCCTAAAATGAAAGGCAGTGAGAAATCAGCAAACGCAAGAGTCAGAGCACTTACAAGCTTGGCCTTGAGCTCCTGGAAGCTCCTTTCACAGTCTTCTGACCACACTCCTCCCAATAGTTTCCCTCGTCCTCGACACGTCTTTGACTCAGCATGTTCTGAAACAAGACGATGAAGCGGGGCAGCCAGTTGAGAGAATCCCTCTACAAACCTCCGATAATAATTGGCAAACCCCAGGAATGACCGCAGCTCCGAGACGTTGGTAGGGTAAAGCCAGTCTGACACTGCAGAGTTCTTGCCTGGATCTGTGGCCACGCCGTCTTCTGAGATGAGATGTCCCAGGTACTGAATCTGCTTTTTAAAGAAAACACATTTTTCCAACTTGACCTTCAATCCCTCTTGTTTCAGCCGACTTAACACCACCTCCAGCGATGCAAGGTGCTGATCAACGTTGGAAGAGAACACAACAATATTGTCCAGGTATAACAAGAGTGACTGACCATGCTGAACCCCAAACATCCTCTCCATCAAACGTTGAAAAGCTCCTGGTGCATTGCAAAACCCGCATGGCATGCAGTTGAATTCAAAGAGGCCAAACAGAGTGCAAAAGGCTGTTTTTGTGCGATCATCCTCCGCAACTGGAACCTGGTTATAGCTCCAAGCAAGGTCCATGGTTCTGAACCAGCGGGCGCCCGATAAGGAGTCTGTTTTTTTCTATTCGGGGCAGTGGAAAAGTATCCTTTCTGTTCTTTTTATTCAGCTGTCTGTAGTACACACAAAGGCGAAGACTGCCATCCTTCTTTCGGACCAGCACAATTGGCGATGCATAAGGGCTACTACTCTCTCAGATAACCTGGGTTGCCAGCAGCTGGTTAATGAGACTTAACTGCTTCATATTCAGATGGAGGGATGTTGATACCGCTGCCCCACAGTAACATTGTCCAACAATGGGATATTATGCTTATTTAAGTTGGTAACACCAACGTCGCCATCAAAAGTAGAGAACACAGACTCGTACTTCAGCAACAATGTTCTCACTTTAGGCTGCTCTTTACTATCCAGCATAGAGATTAATTGAAACTGAGCAAGTCTCAGCAGTTTAGGACCTGACTGCAGCCACAACTTGCTCCTGTACACAAGGAACTTCCTGCAACTCTTGATGGTAAGCTGACCACTTCTACGGGAGACACAACACCCAGAGCACAACAGGGTCTTAGTGTGTCTGTACACATCCCTACATTCAACACAGGAATATAAACAGTGCCCCGAAAAACCTGCAAAAGGGAAGGAGACACTAACAAACCCTCAGGTAAAACCAAACTTCACATCTAAAGGGTCAATTAATGCTGCTCTAGCCCATGCTAACATGGACGAACAAGTGGCAGGTACAAATTTAGTAGTGCCTGCAGGGACTAAAACAGGTCTTCTACCACGAAGCTTTGCAACACTGGTTTGAATATGGTCTTTTTGAACCTCAGCCTGCTGACATACCTGAAAGGCAGGAAGAAAAGAAACGGAAGCCCTCAAAACAGAAGGGAGCTTAAACAAATCAGGGCAATACTGGTCAAATAGCTGAAGATAGTAGGCCTTTATTATATTCATCCTAATTATGACTGGTATGCAAGGTAAGCTGGCAGACCTGGAGGGTCCCTGATAACAAGGATCCCTCTTCTGGGGATGACCACCCCGCACACCTCAATATCAGCCTCGAGATAACCCAAGTAAGGAATACCTCAAAACATTTGCAGCCCTTAACTCTAACCAATTGCATACCTTTAACTTATTTGGGAAATGCTTTTTAAACAAGCTTTCTGATATGGTAGAAACCATAGAACCATGATACACCATGTCTATGATACACTGGACTGGAACTCCAGATAGTTTTACAGTGATTTGGGGGCAAGGTGCAATTAAAAAGCACTGCTTCACCTCATCTATTTGGGGACCCACTGAGCCTGAACCACTCACTCCTAATGTCTGGCTCCTAACACTAGGGGGAGTTAGTTTTCCTGCACCGGAGAACTAGTGTTGACTTGGACCTGAGGGGCACCACTTGCACGTGGGGGCCTAAAACGGCCACGAGCGTTACAAACCCGGCAGGGTGGCCTGGTTGCTGACATTTGTGACAAATCACACTACTAGAACTGGGAGGCCTAGCCACAGGAGACTGCTGCATAACTGCAAAGGATTGAGTAATCTGATCCAACTGTTCCTGCTGTTTTTGTAAAATTGCAGTAAGAGCAGCAAGTTGAGAGGCAACGGTACTGGAGGGAGAGTCGATTAAACAAGGGGACCCACTGTCACTCTGTACAGCACAAAAAGAGGGGACAACACTACTTTTATTTTCCACCCCACCCTCACGCTCCCACTTAATGGCGTCAGCTCTAATCTCCAGTAATGTACACCTTGGATTATCATGAGCATAACGTTTTAGTTCCCTACACAGGTCAGAATTACTAACATTTTGAACAAACTGATCCTGAAGTAAAATGTCGGAATTTGCCATGGCATGGGGAGAATTTTATTTAACTTTGTCCATCAGGTAAAACAGTGAATGAGAACATTCACCATCTAACTGTCTCCGTGAAAAGAAGTCCTCCTGTAATGAGACATAGGACTGTTGGCAACCATACAGTTCTTTTAAAATGGTGAAAACAGTTTCTGGATTCTCACGTTCAGCTGACGATCTATATTTAATCTCATCTTCTCATCTCTCAGCTTCACCTTCAAGATGGCCAAAAATGAAAGCAGCCTGATCTGTGGGTTCAATATGACGGACTCGCATGCTGGTGCGAACCTCTTCTATCCACTCCTCTACCCCAACACCATGAGTTCCTCTAAAGATTGGACACTTTCGCTCGCTCGGCAGGTAGATTATGCACTCAACTGTCCCATTGTCCACCCAAGCTCCATTTGTACTCGGTCCAGCTTGTACGTCATCCTATTGACTTGAATGTGCTAGTGCAGACTCCTGCTGCAGACGGCTCCTTTCGGCCTCCAACTGCTGGACCAGAGCACGAAGTTCGTCAGCCATCGCACTGGGAATGTTGGTCCTTGTTCACAGCCGTAAACATCCAGCAAGGTCCCTGTTGTTGCGCGATTATGCTCCTACCCTCTAACCACTCCACAAAAAAAGTAATAATGCTCTCTTCTACAGCTCCAATACCACAGAACCAACACTGTAAATAAATTAAAGATTATATACACTTCCAGCAGCCAGATCCTGCCGACGACGGCAGAAAACTGCAACGCGGGAGAATAACCCGGATTGTGACAGAGGACGTGGCCCAAAAGCCAACTGGTTAATCTCTCAAACATACATCAAGTGGGCTAGAGTTTCCCAATTAAAAAGTACCCAGGTAGGTCTGGCTTGAAATGATGAAACAAACAGTATACAAAATCCATTTTATTTATACATTCTTTTACAATATTAAAAGTATTCTATTATTCTAACTTAAAATCCAATAGAACACAGCAACCCAGGACAACACTAGAAGCAAGGTGAGACTTAAAGAAAAACAGCAAACAAAGTTAGTAGCAACCCAAAGTAGTAACAAAAATAATGTTCAACAAAAGAAAAGCAAATCTCACATTGTGTCCACTCAGTCCTATAAAGCTGTGCCCAATCAGCTAATTCAACAAATATAAACCGTTGTTCTGGTTCTGCAGTGCTTATGCTACAACTTCAAGTCTAAGAATGACCAATTAGTCAGTTACCAGAGAGCATCTAAAAATATGCAACTTGGTGAGAGCATAATATGCAACAATAGCAATCTGTAATACCTAAAAAATAACAATAACTTGTCTGCCAACAATAACAAAGCAATAAAGTGAAATGGAAAGCTGGTACCTGAATCAGCCACACAAACCGGTACATTCAGACGCTGCAGTGAAAAGCATCCTAAAGAGCAATTAGAAATCATGTCAGAAAAACCAGTAGCAACAATATAAAAGCAACCTGACATTACTCAGAACCAGCAAAATATGACATCAAAAATCAATTTATCCTATCAGCAGCACAAATATCCATGATCCAAATCTGGTGCATCAGCCCTCCTGGCCCTCATCCAACCGAGATCCAACTGCTCATGACATCAGATCTAACACTCATAACGTGATGGGCACACCCGGTACCAATATACACTAATGAGCCCAATAATGCTCTGAACAGGAAGTGAAGGTGGGGAAATGGGGCACAGATGTGTTCAAGGGCCCTAAACGGGTGGGAATTTACAGCCACTTCATGTAAACAGTGTTTCCAACTAATACACCACCCGGTTACACATGAGTTGCAATAAAAGATTTCCTCAGTATGTCTGTTTAACTGTGTTTTTTTTAATATCTGATTGCAAGAGTTAAAAGTCCATATTGGCTGACTAGGTTTGGATAAAGCATTCATAGCAAAGATTGCCAAAAAGAATCCCACGATTCTTTACCCCGTTTACATTAACATTGTATCCTCGCTGTGATCAACCAGGAAGTAAAAAACTCTTTAACATGTGTGGCTAAAGTATGAGGTTGGTTACAATTAAAAGCCAGACATTAAGCAGTTAAAAGTCATCAGACTTAGCAGCCTCCAAATGTTTAAAAAGAAAGCGTAAAAACTGTCCCTGTTGCACCGTTTAAATCTGTGTTCATATAATCGTTGTTTTTCAGATGCTTTAAAGAGTTGAAAAAACCAAGTCCTTGAGTTGATTTTTCCTCTGCCAACTTTAAAAAGTGAAACGTGATAAGAGCCAAAGATGTTCCCCGCGACAGATGGCAAACATGTCGCGTTTCTGGGGCATTGATTCTAATTCTTCTGTTATTTTCACAGAACTACTTTCTCTCTCAAGTCTTTGTTTGGACATTAAAAGAGAAAAAGAAAATCTGGTAACAATTTCCAACTTGGAAAAAGAGACATTACTTGTGACAATAAACCCGATTTCTTCAATCAGTGATGCGTGAAACTGTGGTGCCGGCTCTTTGTAGCAGGACGGAGCATCGAATATCAAAACACTTTGTGTCCTTGTAGACATTCAACAGGTCCAAAAAATCCCATTTGGTCCTGATGTTCAGTTCATTCCCATGGAGGCAAGTTAAAATGAGCAGACAGCTGTGTGAAACATCTTAGGCGTTCGACTTTCTGCTTTATTTGCTTTAGCTTAACATCTCCCTCTTTTCAGATTTTCTACTTTTTTTGTGTTTACTTGGAGAAATTGTGAGTTTACCATATTAATTCTGCCTTTTTTTCCATGCACTGTTGTAAGAGGTCTAATTTGCATATAATGCTGGGAGGAATTTTTCTGACAAACCTAATAACTGATTAAACACAGCCTGTCAAAGTGATTGGTCTTGGGTTTTTGGCTAATAACTGCCAGAACTGAGAGTGGCTGTTTCTCCTCTGCTCATTGTGCTTTCAAACAGGAATTGAGTGAATTGTGTGTTTTTCCCAATGCCTGAGTTACCGCAGCTTTTCTTAAATGTTTAGTTAGATGTTAAGGTATGATGGTCCATGACAGTAAAATATAGCTTAACCAATAAGAATGGAGACATTTTTTAAACAGCATAACAGCTGTTGGACATTTCATTTTCACAATACTTTTTGAAAACCTTTTTTTTATATTTAGGGTAAAGGATCACTTCAAAAGTCCATGATTTTTGATCCTTGATTTGTTTTATTCTTTGTTTTAGTGGCTTTACTTGCAAATTGGTTTGTCTGGAAACTATTTGGAAATGTAGGACTGCTTCATATTTCAACATTTCTGTAGAGCATACAGACAGAGTTCCACGCAAACATGTTAATCCGTCGCTTAATGTTTTATTTTATTTTTCTCAAGGTACTGGCCCAAACCTCAAAGCATTTCATTGGGTGATCAATGTACTAAGATTTTTGTTGCATATTTTATTAGGTTTATTTCCTCCTTCGTTGAGTATTTCCTTCGAAACCCCAGTCTCAAATCTGCTTCAATCTACAAAATTTTCCTTCAGCCTTGTCTTCTATTTAGCTTAATGCACGTTCCTGTTAACACTGACTAGATCCCATGTCCATGTTAAAAAACAGCATCTGCGCAGGAGTTCTGATTACGTTTAAATAGTTTTTGGCCAGTTGCATCCACTCAAATAAAGGGCAGTTGGTTGGACGGGATTTTAGTTGGCAGCATCAGAGTAAAGACAGCTGAATACATGAGCAGGCCACACTTTAAAGTACTAGATCTGCTAACATGCAGAATACACAATACTGACTCCCTCTCTATTCAAAATCTGATAATGTACATTTTTACATCTGCTTATCCACCATCATGTTTTTATTTTAATAAGTTGAAGGTTTTCCTTTGGTCGACTGTTTTTTGGTTTCAAAATTGTTCGGTTCAATGATATGTTTTCAAAAGGTGCCTTTAAACATAATGACGTTTTATCATTGCTGTTTTGACTTGGTCTTTCACATAAAATACAAAAATAAAATACCTTGTAAGCTCCTCCTTTGTTTCCCTGCAAAGCTTCTATTTCACACTACGGACATAAACAGAAAACTAGTGGGAACAAAAAAACAGACCAAACAGAACAGCAACAATGCTCCAGCACGTCCATCATAATCTTGTCAGGTTCCCAAAACAAACCCTCAAGCACTTAAAGAGTTCTGTGTCTGAATCACAAGGGACTGACACAGTAAAAAAAATCAGCCTTTTTCTTTAAGCTGCCCTCATCTTTACAGATCCCTCCACCCAAATCAGAAGAAGTGTTAAGCAGAAGGTTGTTTAAAAAAAGGATTGCAGGTCAAGATGAAGATGAAGATGAAACTAAGTGACTGAACTAATTTGGGTGTAAATGAGGACAAGAGGTCAGATGTTTCACCCACTCTGCTTCCAGGTAAGAATCCCCACACGCATCTGTAATGAGCGCAGCTCTTTCCACTAAATGCTCCCACTGTCCTGCTGTGGAGTGACCAGGCTGGAGACTAATAAAAGTTGACGCTTTCTTCCCTGTAACGCTCGGTGAAACCGCACGACCTGCTTAGTGCTGTAAAAATGTTTTTATACGGGCAGTCTCGCCTCACGCTCATTGAAATCACAGCTCATGTCAGTGAATGTAACAGTGAGCACGTTAAGCACGTCTGTTTGTCCAGAAGCGGAGCGCACCGTCGCTGCTTGGGGACGATTGAATTGGAGGTTGCAGCTTTTAAATACACTGACCTCATATTTGACTTGTGCTGACCAGAAGCAGGCACACAAACCATGACCCCCAATTAAGTCAACAAACAGATATCTGGGGATATTTAGACTTTACTCTGCCGAGCGCTCAGAGCTGATAGCTTCACCTCTCCAGGGCAACTCTGACCTCGTTTTCATCTCCCCCCCATTTAAGACGTGATTGACAGAATGGATGCTGATAAGGCGGACACAATCAGGTGGTGATTTGTTTAGGGTGAAATGTTGCCTGAACTCAGATATGTTTTGGCCCCTGGATGCCCCGGAGGGCACTCTGGCCCTTTGAAGTGTCAGAGGCCTTCGGTTTGCATTGCTAGGCGGGAAAAATAAAACCAGAGCCGACACCGGAGTGGTTTCTAAGGAACACTGGGAGCCTGTTTGGTCTTTAAATTTCATTGCTGTTTTGTTTTTTTTAGTTTTTTTTAAAGCAGGCATTTTGATTTACAAGGTTTTGTTTGTGGACATGGGATGGCACGGGTTTCTGCTAAACATTTAAAACAAGCAGCTCTCTCATCGGTTTGTTGTCCAGTTCTGCAGGTTTAATTAAAGGAGGATCTCTAAAAGTCACCCTTACAAATATTTAATTTGAAATCGAAGTACCGAGGTTATGTATGAAAATGTTTTCTCTATATTACGGGTGCACAAGGTTGGACGCTTCCATTCTGTGGTGTGTGTGTGTAATTTTAATCCGGGGTACAGATTCCTTCAGACTTTTTCAACATGTGCCCACTAAACGCTATCTGTTTTTCTGGTTAAAATCTGTCAGCTGGGGGTTTATTTTTGTTGCTGGGCAGGCTGGAGAATTCTTAATAGTCTGATTTATCCTCATCCAAAGGCACAGGAACTACTCTGGAGGTGGAGGAGGACACGGCAACGCTCTGCCAAGACATTTGAATGTGTTTTTGAATACGAGTCTGATTGTGTGCAGGAACCATCATTTGTGCATCAAGTAGGTCTCACATCTAGGAAACTGCTGCTACAAATCTCTGTAAAGAGAGAGGTGTTTCCAACTGAGTTATCCTCACCGTTTTTTGTCCACAGGAACTGGCAACAGAAACACACACACCTGTATTCTGTTGTTTTGGTTGAACCCTTTCTTCATTTAGTAACAGTACCCAGTATTTATCGTGGCACTCATTAAACAGAACCACCGCTGTGATCTTTTATGGTGAAAATAGATCTCAGCCACAAAAACCAAAACAAAAAACAAAGCTCCTGATTTAGTGGTCTGTCCACGTTCCGGCTCTTACATGTGATCATGGGATATAAAGAACTAGATCCCATGCAAACAACTGAAATGAGCTCTCATTTGACAAGGTGAAGAGCTCCATCATCCGAGGAGAGCAAAGTAGGGCTGCTGCTTCCCTGCATGGAAAAGGGTTTTCTGTGCATGTCTCAGTAGTAGGAGAGTCCAGAAAAGACCCAAAACCTGCTGGAAGAACTGTGTAGCCTGCCTGCGTTCGTCTGGAAGGATGGACAGACCAATAGAGGAATCTATGGATGTTGCAAAATCTTTTCTAGATTTTTCAGAAAATCTACCAGGAGGGAAAGCTAGTTAGTTAAAAACCCCTTCTAAAGGTTAAAGGAACTTCAACTTCACATTTCCATCCATATATATTACATTTTAATCTTTAATTAGTAGAAGAATCCAATACAGTTTGCTAAAGCAGATAAAACATATCCAACATTAAGAGTTTAGTTTGATATAACACTTCAGTTTAGCAAAGAAACATCCAACAATTTTCACCACCTGCTTGATCCCTGAAGGGTCCCTTTCAGATTACACTTTTGAAATAACAGATGAGTTTTACCCTCAAACATATCACAAAAAGTCGGAGCCCATGTGTGCTTTCACAAGATGCAGTGATGCCCAAAGAGCTGAGCTGAGCGATTAGTGTAACAAATACAGACAAAGTTGTTCATGAGCTTTAATATGCACTAAGATATTTCTGAGTACAATTTACACACATTGAGAATATGAATTTGTTTTGCTCTTGGTGTTCACCATGGATTCCTGCTTGTTCTGCCACTGTCTTCACACTCATTCTTCGACATCACACCAGTAAAGCTCACAGTGGTTGGTTTTAATGCTAATTTTGAAGAACCTTTGAATAATAGTGAGGTGACTTCCTTCAGCACTCCCATTACATGGAGGGATCGTTCAGCTGACAGGTGGTAAATGCTGTGAATCGTCTTGAATCATCTCTCCATGTGTTTCCACTATCCATCCTACTAATCACATTAAGAGGAATGCTGAACAATGTAAAGCAATTATTAACACTGGCATCACCTTTGTGAACCCCAAACAAGAGTTGGACGATCATGACTCAGTGGGATGAGTGGCTGAACAATGAAGTAACTGAAGCAGCCACTCCCACATGTTTGAATATGGTGAATGGGTTCTGACAAAAAAAAATGATGTTCAAATATTTTGTCCCAACTCACTTTATCACAGTGTTGGTTTGATCCAACCCACCTCACGAACCCACCTCTGACTCAAGATCCATCACAGTTGACAAAAGCAAAATTGGAAAGAATGTCTGTCGTCATGGTTCCACATCTATTCACTTACTAGATATAATAGTGACAAAAACTATTTTTGCAGCTGCAATGCCTTTAAAAAGAGACACGCGAGTAGTAAGGTGCATCATAAGCCCTGAAACATCATTCCCGAAAATACCCAGTGATGTTTTCAAAATTAATCCAGTTGCATAGTTTTCTAATAGTCTAATCCATGAAACATGAAACAAAGACATTAAATGCATTGCTATTATATTATGTTGTGCTAAAAAATGTTCCATGTTTCCGTCCAACTAGAATAAACCAGACTAAAAATAATCTTCAGTGGGGAGCTTTCTTGAAGTTACGTGGGTTAAACCTGCTTCCTGCATCAATCAGCCGGATCAGTTTTTTATTACTGTGCAAAAACGGAGTGAGTCTAAAAAAATTTAATCTACTTGCCAGCATCAAGGTGAAACATGTATGTTTTATCAAACCAACATAAAGCAGCATTTAAGAAATGAAACATTACACCAACAGTCAGGCACGGCGGTGTTAGTATGGTGATCTGGAGCTGCTGTGCTGAATCAGAACCTGGGGGAAAAAAAAGAGTTTGAAGGAAACATAAAATTTGTTTTATGTCTGAACATCTTGAAGAAGAATGTTCAGCCAACGGTTTCTCACCTGAACCCCCGAATGCGCTTAAATAATGCATGAGCTCAAAAATGTCATCTGACTCAGAGTTTAAACAGATTGTGACCAGATACTTAAATGCGGCTCTGGTGCAAAGTGCTTTGAGTGAACACTATGACCAGAACGGTGACCTTGTACTGACAAGTAACCCTCCACTATGACTCAAATAAAATTATAGGATATAAAAATGAGTTAGATGATCTCAAACATTCAAAATAGGAGCAGAAAAGCAAAAACAGAAGAAATCTGTAACGGTAGAAATATGTTATCAGAGTGTTTGTTGGTCCTGGCAATACTTAAGCTGCATTTGTTATAAAAGCAGATGTGAGAGTCAGAGCAATTTCTGCTTTGATTTAAAAAGCAGAGATTTAAATTATGGAAGAGAAAGTTTAACAACTGTGGGGACATTAGAACATGTTGCATCACCTTCCTGAAAAAGACCACAAGCACTCTTTATTAGTTGAGGCTACTTTTTGGCCAAACAAAGACTTGCCTGGTCTATTTCAGTCCCCGCTGCAGGTCACATGCAGGGGACCTCGTCTTTTTCCAAGCCAGACATGAGAGGGTACCACTTCCTGCAAAAGGCAGAAAAAGATGGAGAACAGCTTTAGAGAGACTCTATTATAAAGCAGACCTGCTAAAATGGAGCTGATCCAACCATCCTCCTCAAAAGTGAGCAGAAAATACTACGATCTTTAGAGTTATTCAAAAATATCCAACAATAAATGAACAGAAACCTTTTTAACTGATTATGTTTTTTTTGTTTTTTTTAGCTGACAAATGATATATTTAATAAAAACACAACAACACTTAACCGTATTTTTGACAGGTCGTAGATAAAAGGGAGTTATGGAGATAAAATCTAGTAAAAATTTATATTTTTTAGGAAACAGTAATTATTTTAAAAGGATTAGAAATTTGTCATCTAAACCTGGTTATTTTGTTTGACTCAGAACAGGTTGCTATTCCATCGCACACTTTTGTACACAACCAAGTGATCACTGTCAAACCTTAGGGCAGTGGGAATGTGGGAGGAAAATTGAGTATCTGGATACAATCCGTACATGCACAGGGAAAAATGCAAACTCCATGCAGAAAGACCCCAGGCCCGGATTTTTGAACGCAGCCTTTTTCCTGCAAGCCATCGGTTGCCTTGTATTATAAATATTCAGCCTTAAAGTCCTTTAGCGTTTACAAAACCATCAACCTTAGAATTAGCCTATAGTTGGAGCTGGTTTGATTGTTAGCAGTCAGGAGATTTATCCGGGAAGATGGTTTAAATTTTAAACTGTTTCCAAAACACTCATGATTCAGAGTTCAGAGACAACTAAGCTACTGATGATTCAATCCTGAAACAGTAAAACTTTCAGCGAAATGTTTTTTCCAGAAACACTTTAAATTTCAAACTGAAAATCCATTTTACTTTTTGTTATTTCAAAAATAAAACGAATTACATTATTATTCAGTTTGTTTTTAATAAGCGTACATCATGTTACTTTAAGATAGGACATTTAAAAGCAGGTTCCACTGGGAAAGTAATGACCAACTACTCTGAACTGAGTGCGTTTTCATGCAGTTCTTCCGTCTTTAAATGAATTTCAAAGCGTCAAACACCTGGTGGTTCCTGTGTTGTCCTTGGTCTGCTTCCCAACCATTCAACCACAGAGGTTAAAATATTGCCATGGAGCATACCAGAGCAAGACAGCCAATTATTTTCCAGGGAAATCAGTAGAAGCCAACACCGAGCAGAATATGGGACTTTCTTTGGCCAATATTTGTCATATTAACTTTACAGGCCAATATTAAGCCAGTTTACATTGCCCCAAGAGACCAAATGTAACAAGCTGAATTAGACTGCAGATAATTATGCTACAGAATATTTTTATTTCTCCTCTTGCAGCTGGCAATCATTCATTTACCAGTTTTACACTGATGGCTAAAAGTCCTGACGTTCTCAGTGGCACGTGAATGAACCATTCACTCTAATTGACTTTGCGGTATTTGAACATATTACCAACCTGCAGGCTGACGAGGTCATTGTTTTTCTCACAGTAAAAACGCTAAAGCACGTTGGAAGCGTAATGGGGTAGACAGGGATTGGCTCTGTAAATCTAGAACAGGAAAAATCTATAAAATGCTTTGCCAGTGGATGACAGTGTTGAAAAGGAATTCAGCGTTTTAAAAGCTTTGACACTTAGAGGGTCTTTGTTTGTGAGGAACAGTTACGCTCCTATAATGAGGGGCCGAAAACAATTGCCTGTGGTTATAGATCAGACACCACTGTCTTATGAAAAGTCTGAATCACAGTTATGGAGAAGAGGAAACAGATCCTCTTTCATTTTTGTGGCTCTCCTGATATTTATCTCAAAATAATCAGACTTGTAGGACACTTTGGGGGACAGTAACCTGCATTCTCTAATACGTAAGTTTCCACTATAAAATCCTTGCAGTCTGACGCTTTAAACCTTGACTGGGAATTGCAGTGCTTTGCTTTGTATGTTTTTTCAGTCATTCAGCAGACAGAAAATCAGGCTTTGAGTATGTAGATCGGTACATTTTTATTTTTAATTCGGTTGAGTATTTTTGATGAAATAATGAGATCATTGAACATAAACTGTTCATAAAATGTTCAGATTTGTCGAATAGTTAACTGTATATTTTTATCTGAAGACTTTGTACTGAACTCTATTCCCATTTAATGTGATTCTGATCACTGCTCGGCCTTGTTGAATCATATATACTGTAAACCGATAATAATATCCCAGTGACGTTCTGGATTTGGGGATTTTGTTTTATTGGACGTATATGAGCCCATTCCTCAAGTAGTGGGGTTTTTACAGTGAATAAAAAAAGCTCTCCTGGGGGGTCTACATTTACGATATGATGTTAAAAAAAAAAAGAATCAAGAATCAGTTTATCTATATAGCGCCAATTTATAACAGATGTTGTCTCAAAGCACTTTACAAGAAAATCTATTAAAATCAAAGAGACATCATAAACAAATCAGTTTGAAAAAGTTTCCAATCTAAGGAACCCCAGCAGATTCATGGAGTCATTGACTTGCAGCATTCACTCCTCTGGAATCAGCAGACAGAAACAATGGCTTGTGTTGTCGTTGACTTTACAGCAATCCTTCATACTGAGCATGCATGTAGCGACAGTGGAGAGGAAAAACTCCCTTTTAACAGGAAGAAACCTCCAGCAGAACCAGGCTCAGTACCAGCAGCTATCTGCCACAACCACAAAAGACAGAAGTTTAAAGTAGATGCACAGCATATTGAAAAAAAAAGAGTTAATATCAGCAGTTGTAGTGGAAGCATCTCAGCCCATGTTCTCATCCAAGAAGCTGTCTCAGCTAACAGAGCCAGACCAGGTGTGGTTACTATGGAGAGAAGAACACTAAGAGAAAACAAAAGGTTAACAAGGTGGAAATAACGGTAACTAAGTAGATTGGACAAAGGAAGAAAGTAGGAGAGAGAGAAGTGGTCAGATTGTCCTCCAGCAGTCTAAGCCTATAGCAGCAGAACTATAGAAATAACTTAAATAACCCTGTGTGTCAATATAACAAAAATAGAAAGAAGCTAAAGTTGTAAAAACTTCCAACAAATATTTGGTGTCAATGTCCTTTTTTTTTGAAGAAACTTAGTTATGCTGTTACTTTATCGCTCCCTTTTTCAACATTTTGTACTACTTCTTATTCGTTGTTCCTACCTAACTGATGAAATCTTGCAGTAAGCAGAGAGTGAGGGCCTAAGAAAATATCCACGGACCTGTGATGACAGTCTTCCCGACTGTCATTTCCACTGTGACGGTACAGAACACACCCACCGCCATGCCTGACAGTTAAAAAAAAGATGTTTTTCTGACATAATAACATGTTTGGCTTGACCGAACATGGAAATGTGCATTACGGCTAAACATCTCACTGTGGTCAAAGTTGTTTGATGCAAAAGTTTGTTGGCTTCTGTACATGTTTCTAATATTACTTGCGCTGACATGTTCCCCTTAGGAAAAACAGACCGTCTCCAGCCCACTCCTCTAAACAGTCCACACTTGTTTGTCTTTTTCTAATTGTACTGTCATGAGCTTTGATACTCACCATACTCCAAGAAGGGCCGAGAGTCTGATGTGAAGCTATGGTTCGTTTTATCAGAGCGTTTCACAGTTTGAACTGATTAAGTATTTCCTTCTGACAAGATTGGCAACTATCTTGAAAGTTTCCCCACATGTGGATGATCTCGTTGACTGTGGAATGATGAATTTCAGACCATTGGGAATTTGCTTTTAAACCTTCCCATGACCTGGGAAGATTTAAAAGCAAATTCCCGATGGTGCGTCAAAAAGTAATCGTTTCAGATTGTTGCCTCAACTCCTGAAAGACCTTAAACAGTAAACTGGGACAACAATGATGATGATTAGTCAGTTCATGAGCTTTGCTCCTTAGTATGCTTTAGAATGAGCTGGTTGGCCATTTTAAAATGCAGTTTTTAAGCTTTTACTTGATAAATCTGGATATCTGGTTCACATTTGAGGCTGAAGTCCATTATGAGATACATTCAGTAATAGTGATTTATAAGTCTAGAACTGTTAAAGAGATCGTTTTTCTTCAAACAATGGTGCAGAACACACCCTAGCTGGATTAGGTTTCAAAGAAAGGTGTTTAATTTTGAATCAAGTCCAGCTTCATGAAAACCATCTGCACATTGTTGGGAGGGAGCGGTGCAACTAAATGCAAATGAATGGGGTTATCAGTGACCTGGCTTTTCACTCAGCAGCAGCATTTTTCTGGTACTCGTCTTCATCATGGAAGCAGCACGTATATAGCAAGTATAATTTGTAGAAGATGGGATCGCTCGAGATGTGTTTACGTTTTTTACACTTAGTGGATCTGGAACAGACCTCTGCAAGTACAAGGCGCTGGGACTCTAATGTCCAACAGACCAGAGGCCGAGTGCTTCCTCATGTCGAAGCGCATGCAGACACAATGCTATAACAAACAAGCTGATAAGCATCTAGGCAGTTTCATCCTGGCTTGTCGTTCCATTTAACGCCTTGGAGCAAATAGAGTTGCATTCTGTCAGGAGGCAGCATACCATACTTGTTACACTTCAGAGTCTGTTTAGAAAGCCATTTGTCGTAGCGTGAGCCTATTTCTAGCTCTGCAGTCTGTTCATCATTCACATTACTACCAGCTTTATATTTGATCCCTGTGTTTGCACTGTAAGAACAGCTTTGTGTTGTGCCCCGTGTAAGCCGTCGCTGGAATGACCTCTTAATATCAATAATGTCCTTCTGAGTCAGAATGTGTTTATGTGGGGATTCCAGCCCCGGCCACGACCAAGTAAATAGCCTCTGGGATGTTTTGTGAAATAAAACAAAAAATATTCTACCATATGGAAACATAGAGCTCTCGATTTAGGTTTCAAGCTGTTCTTCTGGTGGAAAGTGAGCATCTACACCCCCCATCTAAAGTCTTCTGAAGCCTCCCATAGGTTATCTTTCACCAATGTTTACCAAGAAAAAAACCTCTGAGACTTTCACAGAATATCTGCAATTATATTGGGATTAAATCACAAACAGGTCGACACATTTTACCTCTTATGTCAAGTTTGGATTTACTTTTTATTTAGTGAGATCAAAATAGATCACAACATCCTTAAGTGCTTGGTTTTTAACAAAGCATTGCATGTGCATTGTATGCCTTTGTGTCTGCTTGGGTGCATGTTCCAAATGACGGCTGGATGTTGCTTTCTTGCTGTTTACTACATTATGGAAAGTAAAAACAAACAAAAAAAACACCCTGTTTTCCCACCTGTAACTTGAAAGGTGGTCAATGCTGTTTAAATTAAAGTAAGGGTAGTTTCTCGCCTTTACACGCCAGCTGTGCGGGGACACACACACTGATGCCACACATGCTTTCCACTTGTCGACCCACGGTGCCGACCTGTTCTCATCATTCTAACAGCCCATCAAGGCAGCCTGCAGCGCGGACATCCCCTTCACACTCTTCTGTCCTTCACAGATCTCATTACCGCGTTTTATAGCGAGGCACGCTGGGTTTTCCCACGCTGGAAACTCTCTGTGTCGTCAGGGTTGACCTGAAAATCCACTTCTGCTCCTACAGTGTCTATTTCTGATGTTCAGAACATCAGTGCTGTCCCGGCTTTGAGACACCGGCCTCCTGCGTAGCGTTGTACTGAAAAGGCGGAGCAGGAGGAAGTGCTGCAGGTCTGGAGGTCTGCATCTTATTGTTCACAGCAATTCGGCTCATAATATTAAAAAAAAGTTTATTTTATTACAGGAAAAATATCATAAAAGTTTTTTTAGTGAAATATCCCAGGATGCGTGAGCTGCAGCTGTGAGGTGGGGTAGGTGGGGGTGCTTCATGAAATCAAAACAGAGGGAGGCCTTCATTAATTACAGCTTTTTTTTTGCCCCCCTCAGTCGGCACTGGTTTTATTTTTAAAACAAATGCGGAGTGATTCGTTCGTCAGCTGTCCCCCACCTGGGACGAGTTTGTGTGTACATGCCTGGATGTGGGTGAACGCTGTTATTAGTTCATGGTCACCTTCCTGCACTCATCACTGGGTGGGGTGCAAAAGTGAGCCTAACCCAAACATCTACCCTAAACCCCAGCAGTATGTTCCTAACGCAAACTTTAACAGAAACCTAATTCAATTTAATTCATATTTACTCATAACACGTCATTTCAGAGAAAAAAAAACAAAAAACATTTTTTAAGTTATACATCCAATTCCTCTTTAATAGTAAGACTTTGACAGGGGAGTTCATTTTTAGAACCAGTGCTTTAAATATAAAAGCAAATTAAAACTATCATACTATATTCATCAAAAGGATGTTCCTAAAATGATATTGTTCATTACAGACATGCACATGTAGTGTATGGCATTTATTGGTAATTGTAAATAACTATTGTTCTTGAATAATCTCTCTAACGCTAACGAGCATGAGTTGTCTTCTTGTTCGCCTGCTCTTAAAATATCCTCAAACCCCAAATGTTTGTGGTGAATCGGGGGAAGAGCAAAAATTTGAAGTGACCTATTAAAAATAGAACATACTATAGATACAGGTCACAGGTTTGTTTTGTGCTCCTTTAATTCAAGTTTTTAGTTTCGATTAAGACGATGAATGCCTTCCTAGATCACCCCAGATGGACAATTCCTGTTGCCACATCTTTTGAAATAAAGCTGCAGAAAATAAAACTAGGATACAGATTAAATACAGTTCAATGTGTCGCCTAAAATAAAACGAAATAAAATAAAGATAAAGGAAGTTGCTACAGGAGTTGGAGTCATTCTGCATAAGAGCAGGATGGGACTGGACGTAATTTCACCCTCAAACATCGATCGTGGCAGAGAGGGAGAAACTCTAAATAATGAATGACAAACTGGAACACAGATCACAAACGTCTCTGTGAACACAGATCACAAATGTTTCTGTGAGGCACTCATCTATGGCATAGGTGCAGAACCGAGTTCTGTTCTGGTCCAACAGATCAATCAGTAGATTAGGGAGATGAAAAGATGAAAAAAAAAACATTTCTGGGCAGTTGAGTAGTCAGAGACAATAGATAAGATTGTTGTCTGAGCTCTGTAAACAAAGAACGACCAATCACAGAAAAGTTTCCATCCGGCCGAAAAACACTGGAAACTGATTTTGGGCATTTTGGCCTGACCTTGCAGAACCCCTAACACAGTAGCTGGATGAAATGAGCATTTCCTTGCCATGATGATGATGTATGATTTGATAAAGAACTGTTTTACTCATAAATATTTCAAAACGACAGATTCAAAATAGGGAGGCCGAGAACTAAAAAAACAAACAAAAAACAAGCCTCTCTGTAGCTCCCTTTGTGTAAAATCTCAGTCTTGGTGTTTGGAGATGCTCTAAGCTGTTAGTCTGAGCAGCAATAGCTGGATACAGAGGAGATGGAGCGAAGATGAGGGATATTCTTTACAGGGAGTTGCCAAGGTCAGTCAAAGGAGTGGAGATGTTTGCAGGCATTTAAAAAAACACTCTTTCTATCACTGTTGCATTTGTTCTTTTCTGTAGCTCTTAGTTCGGCTTCCTTTCATTTACATTTCCTGTCTCCTTCGCTTGTTTCCTGCTTTCAGTCATGGGTCGGTGTTAGTTCTGTAGCTACCCTCTACAGGGACAGATCCCCTTTAAGAGGATGGTGGCACAGTTACCCGCTGAGCTCCATGCCCACATTTTGACAGCTCTGAAACACCAAGGTCACCGTGGTGGTGATAGGCTGTTATGAGCCGACGTTGATGGGACGGTCTAAGTTATGTCAACAGATTGAAAACGATCACTTAGAGGCATTCAGAGCGCCTTCACAGGGCAGTATGCAGAGGTCAGATATACAGGGTATATGTAGTGATATTCCTTTGCACATGTTCTCACGTTAAAACCACAACTTTTAGTGTATATCACTAAGGTTTTATGAGATTGTTATTTTTTCAAATACAAATATTATATTTGTACTCAGCCCCTTGGGGTCAGTTCTTTGTAGAATCATTTATTACTGGATGTACAGCTAATATTTATGGGGCTTACCTCTATCACCTCTGCCGATCTTACCTACTGCAGTTTTTGTCTAACTTTCTTTGAAAATAGCCTCAAGCTTAATCAGACAGGACGAAGATCTGTGAAGAGCAGTGTTCATATATTACCATGTAAGAATAGTTGGAATCAGCTCTGGAGTTTTTTTTTTGTTGTTTTTTTGATTGAGCTACTCCAATGATGGTGTGATGATATCACTACTGGGAGGTGAACGTCCACCATAGTCTGAAGCCTTGTGCAGCCTCCAGATGCGGGTCTTTCAGGCTGTAATTATCTCTCTAATGTTGACTAGGTCCTAAATAGTTCCCTCAGCCTAATGCTGTCACCGCCATGTCTTATAGCAAAGATGGGATTTTAGTTAAAAGACAGTGAGAAATGTGACCTTTTGCAAAAAGGCCAAAAAGTTTTTTCTTGAATTGAAATTCACTTTTAGGTCATTTCCACATGTAAGCTGTTATGATAAAGTGTTTATGTAGAGGCCTGTGAATACACCATATATAATGCTGTTTAAATACAAACACATCCTACTAGTTTTGACTTCAAGCCGTGGAAAAGATCAATAATCCAGTTATAACTTTATACTGATAAACCTAATACATTCCTTTATCAAAATCATTTCTGTGCTTACTCAGATATTTACTCATCCCCTGTGTTCTTTTTCCAGACCTTTTCTTTTTTGTAGTTTTCTATTGTGCCTTGGTGTGATAGTGTAACATGTGCTTGTGTTTTAAGCTGATCCATTAGTCAGGGGTGATTTCTACGGTTTAATGCTTACTCAGAGTCGGTGGAGGGTCAGAGCAAGAAAATGATGGGCTAACAAATGCAAATTCAGTTTCATTTCATTTGACTATATTGTTCTTATTAGCAAGCTTAATACAGACCAGAACCAGAACCCAGTCAAATAATACACCTCAGTAAATTTTGACATACATGGTTTAGGATTCATTTTATTTATAAAGCACCAATTCACAACGCATCAGCACGCCACAACAAGGGGTTGGATTGTGTCGTTGACTTTACAGCATTCCTTTATACTGATCGTGCATGTAGTGACAGTAGAGAGGAAAAACTCCCCTTTAACACGAAGAAACCTCCAGCAGAACCTGGCTCAGTACAAGCAGCCGTCTGCCACAACTAAATGGGCTTTTAAAGAGACAAAATGCAGATATAGAAGCAGAGGAGACAGGGGAAAAAAACATTCATAGCAGCAGTTGTAGAAAGTTGCTGGCAGCAAGAAGCTGTCTCAGCTAACAGAACGCCAGCCCAGGTGTGGCTACTATGGAGGGAAGAACACTAAGAGAAAACTAAAGGTTAACAAGGTTGAAATAACGGTAACTAAAGCAGATTAGACAAAGGAAGAAAGTAGCAGAGAGAGAAGTGGTCAGATTGTCCTCCAGCAGTCTAAGCCTATAGCAGCATAACCATGTAAATAGCTTAGGGTAACCTAAGCCTGTGGAGTGTAAAGGGCCTTGAGACAACGTGTGTTGTAAATTGGCGCTACAGTATATAAATAAACTGATTATTGATTTATGATGCAAAGTATATTAATTTAATTGAATTTCCCTTCAGGATAAATAAAGTATTTTTGATTGATTCGGTGAGAGAGGCAGAGCAAAGGAGAACTGTTTTTCTAGACCAGCTGAAAATATTCTGTCTTTAATGAAGAGAAGCTAAAATAGGAGGGATCAGATCTCTCTTTTTAAGTTTCATTACAACGTTTTGGATCAACTGAAGACTTTTACTTGCATTATGCGAATTTCCTGCTAGTAAAGAGTTACAGCACTCCAGCCTGCATGGACTAGTCTTTTAGCATCATTCCTAGAGAGAATATTTCTAATTTGGCGAAAATCGTAAGGTGAAAGAAGGAAATCAACTGATTGACTGAGCAGTTTCTTTTTCCAATGCTCTGTTCCAATAATAACAACTTCTTTCTTTTCAGAGTTTAAAAACAAAACCTTTAAAGTCCTTCACATCTTCCTTGCTGTCAAGACATGCCTGTAGTCTACCAAACTTATTGCATTCATCAGGATTTATGGATACAGTTGAGTATTTGGAAGTGGAAAATAACACCATGCTGTCTGATAATGTTACCAAAGGGAAGCAAACATATAATAAATAGAATTGGGCCAAGTATGGAATCCTGTGGTACCCCATAAATAACCCTACATAACCCAGAAGAAGAGTTATAATTAAGATAAATAAAAATAGGATCCATCTGACAAATAAGATTTAAACCAGCCTAATGCTGTTCCCTTAATCCCTAACATGTATTCAAGCTTTTCTATGAGACTATTGTGATCAACAGTTTCCAAAGTAGCATTTCATTCTGACAGAACTGGAGCAGACACAAGGCCATTGTCTAAGATGTTCCCCTCTGTCCTTCAGCATGTATTTTCTTTTTTCTTGTATAAATCCAGAAATACACACCGCTAAGCTGGTATCCCAAGACTGGATTTATTTCCCCTCTGAGCAAAAGGGAGTTCCACCTTGGAGGATGTATGGCACCGAGGGTGTGGCATGTTTCATGGTGTTACACCGTGGGTCCTTGTGGGCCACACTGCCACCCTGCTGCACCGACGTCATTTGACATTCATACCTCATGGCCTGCAGAAGGGTAAGATCTTGTTACCTTTCAGAGAAAGGAATTCAAGTAGATTGCATCCTCCACTGTAAAAGACGTTATTTATTCTCATGTCAAAGATCTAATGCGAGGACCAGGAATTCAGGGGTTAACTAAAATTGTCCTTATTTTCCTTATACTGGATGATTTATTCTCGGACTTAACTTGTAGCACATGTGTCTCGCATGGACAGAGGAGCACACCGGGTATGGCTGCTGCCTCAATGCTGTGGGACTCGTTTGTTAAAGGCACAAAGGGGTCAGGAGAATTTTTAACCCTACAATCAGCCAAGCCTGCCGGCTGTGACATACGTATCACTTGTTAAACATACACGCTCCTTGTGTTGTTTAACCTTTCCTTCAAGTGGCAACAGCTGGGAAGCTGTCACGCTCACATTCATCGTTTCATTGCAACAGAATTTGAGAGCCACCAACGCACAATTGGTGAACTCTGGGAACAAGCAGTTCTATCACCTGAGATCTCTGGTGTCGAACCACAACAAAATCCCTACGGCAGCAAATTACGATGAAGTAAGGATAGTAATGAGGATATCAAAGCCATTTTAAACCTTAAAATACACCAGTGCTTCCACTGAGCTGCTTTGTTATTCTCCATCTCCAGTATCCACTTGACTTCTATTCTTAGCGCTGTTGTAACTGGGATTATGGTGACATGTTGTCTATTGTGGATCTTTTTACAAGAACATCTCCGTCCCTGCAGGACAGAAACCTGTGAGTCAACGCAAGGTCTCTTTATAAATCACAGTAAAGTTCAGAACACATAGCTAAGTTTCTATTGTTGGCTAATAAATAATAATATTAATAATAATAATATGTCTCATCAATTTGTTGATAAGAACTAATTAACCAGCACCACTGAATGGCCCCAGAGCCATAACCTTAGTTCCATAGTCAAATAATAAACTGATTAAAATGTGTCCCAAGCCAGGAAAGGAATTTTTCAGTAAGGTTCAGTTTTACTGATAAGAAGAGCTTAAATATCTAGACAAATTTACCTCCACTGAGGCTCAATTGTTATCTACTGTATATTATGTAATGTTCAAATCTCAGATGGTTTTGTTTTTATTGGATGTAGGTGAGAATAAGTGAGTTAGTAAAACATCGACAAAAAATTTATTTATTGGACAGTCCAGTACAAAAATTAAAGCTGCAAGCAGCGATGGGCGGCCCTCGTAGCTCAGCGCCACTCTGGCCTTGCGACCACCAGAGCACGAGAACCGCCGCCCACACGGCGTATTCAATGATCTCGTGGGTTTCTCACACTCATCCATTAGAAAGGATTGGGTGGACGGGGCGACAATGTACCACACCAGCGTCTCAAGCACTCATCCCTGATGATGCACAAAAAAATATGTTGCAGATCGGATGATGTCTCAGGGAGATATAGCTCTTTAAATGATCTAGGGGGTGCACTGGAGTTACACTCCAAAATAATCCTATTGGGGTCTTAAAGGTTAACAAAGGTCATTCATATGTAGTTTGGTGCAAATCGGATGATGCATGTTTGATTTAGACCGAACCGTATGCAAACGGCGAGGGATTTTATTTCGCCATTCTGGCTCGCCCACATGTTCCAGCCAGCAGCCAGTGGTGAGAGAAAGATTCAGTATCATGTTGTTGAATGTCATAAATCACAGGTTTAAACCGGCATGAGTTTTAGAGTAATATGCAGTAAACTAACATAAAAACATAGCTTACCTCCTGTTCAAAGGGGGCGGGGCTTAGTGACGCCAGCATAGTCGATGTCAATGTGATTAGAGCTGCTCTATTATGCAGGTCAGAAAGTTTCATTGACCTTACTCGTGGAAGTTATTCCACCTTGATGCTTTATGGCGATGGGTCAGATTTGGAAGCTTAGCCACGCCCACACACTGGGATGTATCGCTTTTGCCCTTCAATGCCTCAAGACTGTGCAGACTGACTGTGAAGTCTCCACGTTCAAAGCTGTCGTAGAACTTCGTTCAAACATAACGTGTGTAAAAGAGATAAAATGGCGGCTTAGGTCCAAAATGGCTGACTTCCTGTGGGATGTGCAACAGGTCTCCAAGAGACTTTTTCGTACGTCCTGACAAAACACACAATTGTGCTAACTTTCATGGTTGTCAGTCAAGTCATTGCTTGGGGCTGATTTTTAAAGATTTCCAGGGGGCGCTGTGGAGGCATTGTGTCACGTCCATCAAATATTGGACCGAACACCTGTTGGGGGCTGGATTAGGATTGATTTGAATGAGTTTGATGCATCTGGGCTCCAAACTATGGAAATTAGAGCCAAACGTATGGTTACGGCGTGACGTCTGACTTGGCCACGCTGCCACGGCCCCGCCGTTCACTGAAAACTGTTGGTGCTTTAAAGCAAGTTAGACCAACATGTTATGTGTCTTTTCCCCCAAGACCATGTTGATTAGGTGAAGTGGGCCAGAGATGTAGCTTTACGAGAAAAAAAAGCAACTTCCTGTTTCGAGGGGGCTGGGCTTATATGTCATCATATGACCACATAGGATCATCGAGCATCCAACATGGATGAGTCATACCAGCTCTGGTGCAAATTGAGCTTTTTATGTGAAAATTATAGCTGCTGGCAAATACACCAACTTTCAGACCTTGTCCCGCCCCTTTAACATTCTCAAAAACTCAGGATTTTGATAACTTTTAATCCCCAATGCCTTATGGGCATAGTGACCAAGTTTGAAGCTGATAGCTCAAAATCTCTAGGATGAGTTATTTAAAGTTCAACATGTATGAAAACTGAAAAACTGCCAAATTTGACCCCTTGACCCAAAATGGTGGACTTCCTGTTGGATTTTGGGCACATGTCCAAGAGACTTTTTTTCTTGTTTTAGGGGGATCTACCTATATACTGAGTTTCAGCTCTGTAGGACTTACGGGTTGGTCTGTCTCACGTTAGGGGGCGCTTTAGAGTGGTAAAATACTGAAATTTGAGGTGGGGGACAATTTCGGGTAAAGTTTGGTGAGTTTTCGTATATGTTTAGGCCTTCAAATTAGCAAAATGGGATCCGGGGGAAGAATAATAATATTAAGAAGAAAAAATAAATAAACCTAACAGATACAATAGGTCCTAGCAGCGCTTAGCTGCTCGGGTCTAATTAGTAGAAATAAATGTAATTTTTCTTATTTAAGTGGCCATTCACTCATTTTTCTGTAAGACGAATACATATATGTTCAGGGAAGATAAGGCCAAGTAACACAGATCTTCATACAGTTCCCTGGTGTGCAGTTCAGGAAACAAAGTCAAGTCAGTTAGTTGGTATATTGATCTGTAAGAAGAGATTCCCACTGATGTGATGAGGTGGAGTTTTCTATACTGAACAGCTCACTAATCCAACAAAGTTCCCAATAAATCCTAATTGAGGGTTTGGAATATAATCCTTTCGACTGTCAAGTAAGAGGGGCTTTTCCTTTTGTTCAGTTTAACGGTCTCTAGTGTAACAGGGTACAAATGTAGAGTTCGTATGCTGTGACGTTGTGTGTTAGATATATTGTGCTTTCAAAATGAACACCTTATAAATATAAAAGTAGGTGTCCTGTCTGTCTTGTCCTCCAGGGAACCTCCGTCGTAATTTGAGTTTTTGCCCCACTTTCTGAACAAAGCCATGTCATGTTCACTTTGATGCACCCAGCCTTGAACCGGTACAGAACATAAAGGAAACAGCTGGACTGTTTCTATGAGGAAGGGCTAGCGTTTCTGATAGTGGAACCACATATGCCTTCGATAGACAGTGTGGGGAAATGAGGGTCAGAGTTGGAATCGCTAAGACCAAGAAAAACATGACAAGACTGAGACATAAATCTGGGGAAGTCAATAAAAGTTAGATCAGATATATCAGGAATTAGACGGAGACATCTCAGGATCAATGTCCTGAACTATTAGGCTTAACCCCCACCCACCCCCCACAAGCCGAAAATCTTCGTCTTCACCAGCGGTGATCGCACACCCAACAGCCATACTGGCTAATCACTGACACCACCTTCACTCTGCACCCCTCTATCTCCATTAGAGTCCCAGGCATTCCTCAGATAACATATAACCAGCTTAGCTAAAAGAAGACCTAAAGTTTCTGAAGCGCTAGTGAGGACTTAAAATAAACCTGAATTTTGGTCTGACACAAGAACAGGAAAACAGGTTATTTATAGTTAATCTTTTTGTTGTTGTTGTTGTTGTATTAATACAATTATTATGGGTTAATGGAAATTAGAATAAATTTTACTGATATTTTTCGGAAAACTGAAATCACTTTTTTGTTGTTGTCACCAATAGCATAAAATTTTGTAAGTTACTGGATAGGGCATGTTTGAATACTTTATATATTGTTTAATTTATGAAATGTAGATTAAAAACTCTATGTTTTGTAAAATCCATAGACCCATACATCTCAAACTGTTGTGACTTTTTAAACGCAGTGTTGTGTTAAATCACACAATCCCGCAGGACAATCAGTTTTAAATTGGTGGTACTCTTAATGCTTCAGTAACTAAATGCCATATCTGTCACTAGACCCAGATTCATTGTTCAGATGTTGGTAAAGGAACTGTTGAACTTTGTATTTGACAACCTTTTGCTCACGTGACATCTTTCTAAAACAAGAGAGAATATTGAAAAGTAAAAAAATGGTTGCAACTCTTCACAAAGGTGGGCATTTCCAAATATTTAAGTCCGACACAGCATGGTTTAGAAACAAACAATTGATTGTTTTTCTAAGGTAGATTAGCATTCAGCGAAACCTAAGCGCGAGTGTAAGAAAAGTGAACGTGGTATTTAAATGGCTTGATTATAACTGTTATAATCTGAAAAATCTGGCATGCAAACTGAAGAGCACCAACATTAAAGTTAACCGCAGACCTTACATCGAACACGGTCAGTGGACGTGGAAGTGCGGCTAGCTGCATCATACTCTATCAGAATATGATATGTCTGTATGACTTATGACAGATGGAAATAAGCTTTAAAACAAGAGACCTCTTTAGTTAACCCAAAGTACAGGTTGGAAAAATCTCCCTGATGTTTCTGCAGCACATTTGTCACTGCAGCCACTGGAGTGCAAACATCCATGTGCACACAAATGGACAAGGAACCTGCACTTTAAATCACGCTCCTCATTAGACTGCAATCATACTTTCATGTGTATCAGTGTTGTTTTACAGAATATGTGTGATTTACGTGTGACTAGTCTGTTAATCAGTGTGTGCTTACTTTAATGTGCTCTTGATAGACCGAGCTGATTTAACCCGTTGCTCTGCAGGTCGGCATCATTAGACAATACTTTTATGGTGACAGGAAAGAAATCCTTGGTACGACAGAAGCCTTTAAACTTATCAATCTCACATGATTAATCGTTCGATCATGCAAATATTCACTGAAGCGACATTTTTCCAACCTTTTACCCCTGACATCTTTGTCTCTGGATGGTTTAAGAAAACTTTTTCCCTTCAGCTTGTTAATTTCTGTTCACACATTGGGACGTTTTAAAGGTAGCTGGTTTCACGATGTTATATTTAGCCATTTAAGGATAAAAGAGGCTGATTAAACATGCACAGCACACTTTAATTCTACAAAAGTAAGAGCTATGCATTGTGAGCTTTGTTCCTGAAAGGTATACTTTGTTTGCATATTTTCCCTTCACTCTCTTCAATGCTACCTACTTTCTTTTCATACCCACTGTCATACTGGCCCCTATATGTTTTTGTGTTCAGCCTCTTTTGCACATTGCTTCCTGCAGACTGTTTTCTTGGCTGATGTTAAATTTGCGACAGAGATTCCTGATAGTATCCATCACAACCGCTGTTATACAAAAATGACATCAGGTTCCTGGCATTACTCAACAGAGCTTATCTCAGCCTCTATTTCCTGCTATGTTTGACTTGCACTGTACAAGTTTACCTTCAGTCCAACAGAGCAGGGACAAAACTTCTCTAATCTTTGAAAATTTTCAAAAGTCTTACCACTTTAGCTTTAGGATTTAGGTTTTTAGGATCAGACAGAAAGTTCTCGGATTAAGATCAGGACATTGTGATGGCCACGCTAAAACATTTGCTTTATTGCCCTGAAATGATTTTCTAACCACTTTGTCTTTAGACTTAAGGTTATTGTAAACATTTTAGACCCATTTGTGCCCAAGCTTTAACTTCCTGGCCGATGTCTTTAGATTTATTATTATATTCTAACATAATGTTCTTTCCTTATGATGCCACTTAATACATAAAGCACACCAGTGGACCTACGTGCACCAGTGGACACTTTCTTAACAGCTTCAGCCAACAACATTACAAGGTCTTTGGCTTTTGTTCTAGCGTTGATTTGTAGATTTTGCACCACAACACATTAACGTCTGGGACATAGAACTTATTGTCTTCCTAATTGGACTGATGGTTGAACATGTTGTTGCTTGCTTATAACAGCTAAAACGGATCAAGGAAGCACCTTCAAGCACTTTGAAATTATTACCATGGATGTACTAGCTTAAAACATTGTTTTGGTGATATCTTGGTGAATTTCTTTTAGTCTTACCTTTGTGTCAAATAAAGGCAGTGTTCGAGGTCTGCCTCCAACTAACACAAAAGTCTCAGTTAACCAATCAGAAGTCTCCAGAGCCGTGATATAATCATTTGGACTTTCCCTTACTATTTAAAGAGACAGTAATTCTTCTGATGTTGAAGATATTAAGTATTAAATCTCTATTCCAACTTTAAGTAATCGTGGTTAATCTAACTGACCCTAAACAAAAACTGTTTGGTCTATAACTTTTATAAAATGCAACAAATTCTAAAATCTGTCCTTTTAAAATGTCGGCATTTCAGACAACAAATGACTGGATTAGCGTAGTCAATGTCTGGACCCAGATCTAAATCAGACGCTGTGGTTTTGACCCTAAATGACCCCACAAACCTTTGAAGACAGTTTCCCAGCCTGTTTCTTTTCAGAGAAATAGTTAGGTTGTACATGCCAGGAATAAGGAAGATCATCAGGGCTGTTATCAGGCAATAGTACAAAAAACTGCAACTGTGATGGTATGAGAAGTTTTCATAGCCGAAGGCATGGCTGACTTTCTTGTGTGGTACGGTCTTATTGACGCTGTGTGGGATTCAGATGTTGGAAGTGTTTTTGCTGCCATCAGGGCAACATATTTCCTGGGAGGTCTGTGGTTCTTACCGTAGGACAAAGCCAGACCTCACTTTGCAGAGCATCATAGGCATGAACTGCTTTTCTGGTCCTGGTCTGACGTTTTGAACAGCCTTTAACAAAAATACATTAAAAACGGTAAAAGAAACCTTCTGAAAACTGCCGCGAGCATAATTAAAAGAGAGCTGATATAACACAAAGACCGATGTCCCAGTTTTTCCAGTATCTTGGGTATGATTGTTGGGTTATGTTTTTTATCATTAATATTTACACATTTTCAAAACATCATTATAGAGTAGCTCAAAAACATGTGGATGTCAGGTAAAATTTGTAAGTCAGAAAAATGACAAGTGTTAAATTATCTGGGACACCAGCTCAGACCAGAAAAGAGGAAGCTTGGTCTTCAAGGAGGAAAAGTTTGGGTTCCTATTTTAGAAATACAGATACAAACACAAATGATTTTTTAAGGTTTAATAACCAAATAAAAGCAGATCAGCGTTACAACTGTACACCTGAACACTGGTCACATTTATTCTATAGTTGTAGTTCTGTTTTTGAGAGTTAAAACCATATCATAGTCAACTGAAATATGCTTTGTCAGGATTATAATCTCTACGCCTGCAGGCTAGAATTTGAATACTATTTATGCTAAACTTTGTAAGTAACCCCGTCTAAGTCACATCTTTGAAATTCTTTGGAAGGAGGCATACTAGTGGCATAACTGAGCTAATTTGGTGTAAAATATCCATAAAATAAATAGTTTAATATTAGTCAGAATCTGACTAAAAAAAGCTGATCTCCACCAAATATATGGGATGGTACAAGGTTCCAATTTTATTTTAATGTGTATTCTAAAATAATGCATCCATCCATTTTCTGTGCACCCTTGTCCCTTTTGGGGTCGGGTGGGTCTGCTGGCTTCTGAAACAATCACAGAGAAAAATGCAGCAACAACCTAAGTCTGCACAGCCTTAAACCTTATACCATCGATAATATGATAAACTTATTTTTGTATGAAGCATGTTGAAATCCCACATATTCTCTTCACAATGTTTTCTGACTCTACCTGAAGAAACTCTCCAGATCTGTTAGATAGTAGGAACTTTTCTGATCCTCTTCAGGCAAATACACAGATTTTTGTTTTTATCGGATTTATGGTGCGTTTGTTTAACCTTTCCGAGCCAACTCAGATCTCGGATATGACGTCACGTTTCCACTTCGAGCGTTTTATTAAACTTTCCGACGTCCGACTCGGAGGACATGAAAAACACCAGAAAAACTGTTATTATGTTAAATGTGATTTTCACTTCATTTCATTCTTTATCTTCTGCTAGCAATCTTAGTGGAACACCAGTTTTAAACAAGTTTTTGCCGCAAACACGGACCGCCATACCCTCAATTACGGACGCAGAGAATGTCATGAGTAATTGAAATCGTCATTTAAACCAACAATGTGGTCCAAACAAAATGAAAATCAATACTTACAAGTGACACTGGGCGCAAACATCTTGAAATCCAAGTCGGATGGATAAACGAACGCACCATTAGTCCTGAACGCTGGTAAGACAACTCTGAGACATTTTCTTTTGGTTAAACCAGTGTGTTGTTTCACATGCGCTTAGACTACTGTCCTGACAGTCAGTTAAACGCTAGTCCAGACAAAACTACAGACACGCAAGATTGTTATAGTAAGACCTTCAATAACCAGCTTATGACTCTGGAGGTTGTCTGCTGTGGGGAAGGAAACAAAGATGGGTCTGGATCCACACTGCAAAAAATGTGCATGTACAGACTCACAGGTGCTGTAGAGGAGATGATCTGTTATGTGTACGCACCAATATTAATGGTGTTTTACTGGTGATGTTGGTTTTCTGATGATCTGTTTTTGTTTTTTGATCTTGGATAGGCAGGTGAGCACCGAAGGGAAACTATAAGTAGGTGTCTTTACCAAAAGGAGCAGTCAAGGAGCAGACTGAGTTTGTGTGGATCCATTCAACGGATTGGTCAGCTAAGGAACAAGAAGGAACAAACTCAAAATTGGAGAGGGCAAAAAGGTAAGTACTGTGGAAGGTCCAGGCCATTGGCAAGGGACAGGTAGACTACAAGAAAACCAAACACAACACACCAGCAATCCAGCAAACAAATCAGTTAATATGAAACTTAATTCTATTCTATAAAAAGCCATGATTTTTTGAGGAAAATCACACATATTAACCAGATGTCTATGTTCATTTAGAAGAAAAGCAGCATCATAGTATGATGATTAATCCTTTTAACATCTCTTTTCAAAATGTTGTCAGTAATCTCCCATTTTACCGTCAGGTTTGTAAAGTTCCAACTGTTTCACAGATTTGAAACACCAGAGATATCAGAAAAGGCTCATACAGTCCTGAGGCAAATCAACCTTTTGACTATTTACGTTGGGTATTAATAGAGCCTGGAGTAATAACGTTTGCTTAGGTGGCTGTCCAGGGGAAGTTGGTTGGTGAAGGTCGGCGTGGTTACCGCTGTTTGTCAACACCGCCGCGGAGCTGAAACGCTGGAACAGATTTCTGGAAAGATCTTCAAAACCGAAGACAGCCATGTTTCTTTCCGCTGCTGAAAAACGAGACGACCTGGCCCTCTAGAATAACAAGCAAAGCCTGGTGCGAGAAAAACAGGAGGGGAAAAAAAAAAAACTGTCCAATCTTACAGTAGAAAAGAGCGTGGATTGAATCTCTGAAATATGAACAGATTTATACGAATACTGCCCTCTTTATCATAAATAATACGTTCAGCTGCTTTTGGGCATTCATCACACCATACAGGGATAAGTGAAACCATACTCAGAGTTGGGAGCGTTTCTGTGTGTGCGTGTGGTTCGGGGGTTGCAGTGTACAGTCACATACTCTGAAAATAGAGCTATTTCCTTTTAATGAGCTAAAACTACTTGAGATTTACAGGCTGATATCTGATCAACACAGTGAGACCCACAGAGATGACGGCCGAGAAGGCGAGAGCCGGGCAGTTTAAGGTTTTTCTTTAGGAGGGAGGAAACTGACTGTTTCTGGAAAAGGCTTACACATAAGCATCAGATGATTTAAGTCTCAAAGCTGTCTGTGGCATCCATCCGTGGTCTGCAGAGGTCACGGCATGATTAATAAACTCATTAAGTCATCATTATCTTGAAAGATTTCTGTCAGTGACGAACGGAAGGTCAAAAAAGGGCTCTTCATCACCATCACCTCCATTAATCCACGAAGAGACGCGTTCAGGTTCACCATCAAAACAGGAATCTTCCAACACATCCTTTCTTTATCTAAGGCCTCATTTGGGTTCATTTGACATCAGAATGACACCTAACTGGCATGTTGCTGTGAATCAGCCACTTCAATCATTACATCAAGCGCCTTCCAATGTTTTTCTGTGACTGGAGAAGAAAGCTTTTGGTGAGTTATGTCATCCAGTGTAAACCAGTGAGAGTTTGATATAACAGCTGCAGCTCATCATGCTGAAACTGTATCCAGAATTACATTTCGCACTCTTAAACACGTCCAGTGTTCAGATGTTTAGAGGTCAGGTTGCTCATGACATTTTCTGTCTTGTTTCAAAGTTGGTCGGTTGTCAAGTTTGCTTACTCTAAGTTCTTTTGTCAATCAGGTCATCAATAAAACTTATTTTTTTATTTTTGGCCAAATCTTTAGGTAAATAGAAAGTTTTATTTTTCCTTGTACAAATACCCAGAATCTGATGCTGTATCTATTGTAAAAAACTACAAACAGGACATTTACATTGATTTTTAAGCCAAAAACTACTGCAATGACAAAGGTCATTCATAGGCTGTTTTTTATGTGATATCCTAAAAAACATAAACAAAAATAAGATCATGTTTGAGCAGCTAGGACAGTCACCAGTCTAGGCTGCTGTAACACTATTACAATCAAAGCACAGGAGCCAGGTCTGCTGTGGACCACAGATCGGGGCCCTGGCTAATCTATGGAGACAGAGAAACTGAAACTATTGTTCCCACTGCCTACGGCTCACACAGCCACAACAAAGTCTAAAAACTCACTAAAGATTTTTCATTTGCATTTATGATCTCTATTAAAACACCTCATTAGACAGGCAGGAAACAAAAGGTGGGCCCACAACACATAGCAAATAAAAGCTGCAGTACAAGAATATTATGTTGGGTATTGTTGAATTTTCTCTCAAATATATATATTTTTTATTTAAGCTCAGAGTCAAACAGTAACAATTTTAGAGTCGATCTTTTAAAGAGGTGATTGTGTGAAATCTACCAGAAAATTATGCATTCATTAAAGGTAAAATGCTGAGCAATCCAATATGATGCATTACATTTGGAAAACTTGGACGGAAGCATGTATAGTGTTCGCCACGGTTTTCTTCCTTTCTCCCGACCTTTCTCCCCAGCTGGAGACCTTACGACCAGGAGCATGGTGTATTCCAGTTTCTATGGTGTGACTAGCTGCTGACACATGTGGGTGAGGGGGGACCACCATCATGGATAATCTGCTAATTGTGCAGCTCTCCATGCTGCATCAGCACCCAGGTGTGCTGCCATCATGACAACAAAACATCATGACCTCACACCAGAGGTCACACACCACCCTATCACACATAACGGGGAGGAGAAACCAGATCCTGCGTCCTGCAAACCATCCACAATCTGGTTGATTTTTAATGATCTGGTTGGTTAAGGTTGGTAGTAACTAATTACACATACTTCCCTAAATCTGAATTTATTTCACTTTAGTTTTTAATTTTACATTTGATTGTTTTGATGAAGTACTGCAACTATAAGTTGGGTGAAATATCTGAAAATTTCTCCAGTGTGAGAAACTGGAAGTAACTGGAAGACAGTTCTGTCTTCCATTATTTTTTTCACTTTACCCGGACTGCTTACTCATTCATCCCACGTGTGCGGCTCCTGCACTTTTTTACATATGTCACTGGCAGGCAGGCAGTGCCAGATTATTGAAGTGTGAGTACATGTCCAGCATTTACTTATTGAATGATCCTGATCCCTGCTCTGCCTCATAGAGTTAGACTGCTTTCTGATCTTTGGACACAGACATTGTTTCAACCTCTAGCTCTCATCTCACCTTTGGATCCATGAGCCAGATCCCTCCACATCTCAGACTCAGTTTCTGTACCCGGTCTTCATGGTTTGACCTCTTACTGTTTTCTCATTAGGCAAGAAATTCTGCAGAGTCAAAATCCAAACTCCAAAAATATATAAAGATCTGATGGCATATTTGCAGCGAGTCCTGCTCTTGCATCTTTTCCCTCTGGAATTTTTCTCACATGATGTGAAATGATTAAAAATATTTCAGGGTTCCTCTTATCGGAACAGTTCAGAAACTTCTAATTAGGAAAATGAATAGAGTCGTCAAAAAAGCGCCGCTAACATTATTGAGATGGATTGCTGTGTTGGAAAGAAAATCAATTGCGCCCTTTGACAGCGTCATGAATTTCCCCCATTATGCACAAAAACAGTTACATGTACGGCCATAAAATACAACACAGAGTTTTATTGTGTGCAAATCTACCTTGAGATTTATTGGGAAGAATTTTACTCAAAGCCAAGTAATTCATCCGGAATGCTATGTGTAACGAGTTTCCCCCTCTCCGTGTGTTTTAAAATGAATAGTCTATGGCAAGATGAATGACATATTTATAGAATCCCAGCTAAGAGTTTATGTATTCATTAAATGTTAAGCTAAACTTCGAGAGGAAAATAAGCAGACTGTATCCACCTCTGTTGTGACACATGGGAGGAAAGGAAAATGCCAAGGGAGTTGTGTAACGGGCCACAGAGAGGCTGAAGATAATATTAGATGGCCAATGGTAATTAGCGGCATGCTCCTGTCTGTCGGACATAGTGAGGTTTTAAAAGTGTAAAAATGTACATCATCCTTATGCCACATTCACGGGAGTTTTGGAACAAAAGGAGCTCCACGTTACCATTGATTAATTTCTGCTACTGCTAAAGACAGATATAATTCAAATACCCAACAAGATCATCATACTGAACTAAAGAACATGTTTATTAAAAGATTTTCCCAATCTTAGCAACAGGCATTTTGAGCTGCTGAAGTCCCATCAGGAGGTTTAGAAGCATCATCACTTAAATACATAACCTAACGCCACCATGATCTGTTCATCCTGAACTGATTTCAATGTTCTTAAAGACACTCACATCTATTTAGATGACCAAGCAAAAAGATGGTGAACGATAAAAAGGTTACATATATAACACATTTCCTTCAACGATTTCCGTGTTTTTTTCCACGTTTCATATTTTCTGTGTCATTTCAGTCTCTTACTGGATGCCTGCTAGCTTACATCCAGTCGTGCGGTTATTCTTCAGCCCACCAGGTATAGCCTGGTGTGCCAGACGTGCCTGTCTATGCCTTGTTTCCTCACCATTGTGTATTTTACTGTTCCCCAGTGCCTTCCTGAACCATTCGTAGAGTGAAATACTAAGCGCTCATGCACGGAATGATATAGAAGTCTGACCTGTGCTTCTTTACGCGACTCCTGCACCTCGGAGAGGAAGGGCAGAATGAATTGTCAGAAAATAACTTGACTTGATGAATGCCTCTGCAGGAAATGTAACCGCTGCATTCATTTTTGAAACCAGCTCTAACATTGCGGAAGCGCTGGTGGTCAGATTACACTGCTGGGAACATGGACCTCATATTGTGTTGTATGGACGTGAGGCTGTGAGGCCCGAGTGTAGGAGTCAAAGAAGGATTGAGCAGGATTTGTGTTTCCCGGAGAATCCTTGCTGGTAGAAAAGCCAACATCACATTCTTCCTTTTTTTTTTCCAACAGAATCTAAACACTTCTTTTGTGATGTAGCCAGGCAGATTTAGTAAATCCACTGGCTAAAGTGTCTGACTGACAGGCAGAGATTTTTTTTTCTTTAGCCAAAACAGTTTTGGCCCTGAGCTCTTCCCTGTAAATCTCTCCTCTGCTAGTTACAATTCACTCACTTGGAGACAATGAAGCTCAGATGTGTTTAATCACTGTGCAGATTTAAATTATCAGTGAAAAAAGACGCTTACCTAAAAAAAAATTAGCAAGAATACCAAGATCCCCTTAAAGATATTCTTATATAAAAACAGGTGTCTTCATACATTACTAGGGATTTCAGTCATGCGTGCGCCCTTCTCAGTGCTATCAAGGCCTTTGGAACAGAGTTAGCCGAAAACTGCATCTAATCATGGACATTTTCTCACTTTCTGAAACTGAAATTTGGTCTAAAATGAGTGAGGGTGTTGTAAAGGCAACGTTGTGGCTCGTGTGTAATTTATGTAATGGTTGCTTTGGGAATAAAACCCATAAAGGTGACAAACCGGCTGCCTAACGGTGTTGACACTTTTCGGGTTTAGCAATAAACCACCCCGCCTTTCCTGTGAAAACAAATTTACGGATTATTAGCTGCTGTTGCCCGTTAGCATGGCGCAGGTTTTAAAAGGGAATTCATTCAACTTTGTCAAAAGTCACCGTAATCTTTTTGTTTGTTTGAAAAGCTTTTTAAAAGTCTTCAAACCTACTTTAACTTTGATCTGCCTGTTATTTCATATATTTACTCCTACATTTGTTTCTTGTCGATCCAAGTTTCTAAAACTATAATTTAAATAGCTCTGTTGGATACAGGGTGATTTAAATTCAAAATTAAATCCCGATTAGTCTAAACAGCCATCTATCAATCAGCCTGGCTACAGATACGGCGTGAAATTGAGAGAATTAACTCATATCAAACGCAAGTTGCTAATTATCCTGCAAATTACAACCTTTCTTAGTCAAACGTTGAATCTGGAGATGACACCATACTCAATTTATTCATAACCCTGTTCTGGCTGCAAGTTGTAAATCCAAGAGGATTACCGAACCATCATGATCAATTACAAGGCTAATTATAGTTGGTAATCCAACATAATAGCGTCTATGTATTTGTTATATTACGTATGTACAACTGGTTTATTTGGTTCAAATTACTAAAAAGGTTTTCTACCCAAACAAACCGATTTCATTGAGTTGCCTTCGCAGCAATCCCTCAGTATGCATGTGGTGACAGTGGGAAGGAAAGCCTCCATTCTAGATTTTAACTGTAAGGAAGAGCCTACATAAGAAAAACAGGTTGTGGATACATTTTAGTAGAACAAAGAACAATGGTAAACTATTGTTGAGCACAAACTAAAATTTAAATACTGGTTTTTCATTGCAGTTTTTTGCACTTTTGACTTCTATCTATAGCCCCTGTAGTCGTTGGTTTGTGTGGGAGCTGGATGACAGAATTGTTTAGTGTTTGGGAGATGAAAAGACATCCAGAAGGCTCAGGCCTAATCCTCTTTCCCTATGAAATAAATCTCAACATTCCTTTGTCTAAATCCTGGAATTTTTCATTTCAGAGGTAACTTTAAATGATTTAACACAGTTACAACACATCAGTGATTTATCCACTCTTCACTGTCTGCTGCTCCTAGAAAGCTTGTAGAGCTAAAATTGTGGATATGAACTCCTCAACCTGAATTAAATTCTTAGCGTATAAATCTACCTCTTGTCGACTGACAGTGATCCAAATGAATTTCAACAGTTAAGACTTTTGGGTTTATGACTAATGATGAGAAGTGACCCATATTCTCTGTATATCATTACGGTTGTTCGCCTGTGGTTGAGCTCTTGACATTTGTAATTTCATTTGTTAATTTCCCTTATGGTGTGACTAAAAGACTTGATTAAAAATTAAACGTAAGACAGGAACCCTGATTTCTGCACAGTAAAAACTACCTCTGTGTGAGAAAATAAACCCTGAGTTCAGTGAACCTTATAAGAGGTTCTGAACTTTTCTGTGTGTTTCCAATAACTTTTTGAGTAAAGGGCCGTTCTCTGCTGGCTCTGGAAATCTGACCACGGCCTTGAATGCTGGTGGTGGTCAGTGCCGGTGCGGCTTCTGCTCAATTTGTACACGCTACCAATTAGGCCAGCTAATACAGGGATATCATGTACCCTACTACAACCATGCAGGAGACACTCAGATCTTTGCAGGAGAACTTGGACGTCTAGATTTATTTTGTGGATGCAAAACAATATTTTCCAGTTAAACCCAAAACCAAAATCAATGTGTGTGCAAAGAGAAATTATCGTTGTTCTCTCTTAAAACCCAATAATCAGCTTTGGAATGTTGGGGTAACGTTGGACTCAGACCTGAACTTTGACAACTTTTTTACCATAAATAAACATTGATAAAATTAAAGGAATAGTTTCTAAACCAGACTTAGAGAGATTAACACATGCACACGCTAGACTACTGTAATGACAGTCTTATTAAACAAACTAATAGAAAGGTGCAAACTATCCTGAATGGTGCTGCTCGAATTCTGACCAGATCCAGAAAATATAGCCATATTAGTGCAGTGCCCAGATATCTGCACTGGCTTCCTGTCAGAGAACTGACTTTAAAAAATGTGTTTAATTACAAGTGTCCTAACACTGTCATCTTTGAATCTTAAAGCCACATGAGAAGCTCAGGTTCTGGTCTGCTACTGGCTCCCAGAATCAGGACCAAACAGGGGAGGTTGTATTTCAGAATTATAACCTGAAAATCTGGTACAGTCCTTTCTGAAGTCAGCAGAGAGACTTCAACTCTGATAAGTTTGAAATCTAGAATGAAATTTATTTTTTGTTTGTTATTGATAGCTTAGGAGATTTAACAAAGTACACGGTCGTTGTTCTTATAGTACGTCTTAATTGTTACATTTAATGCATGTTTCGATGTGCCCTATCCAATCTAAAATATCAAAGCAGGGCATCGCTGGCCGTATCGGCAAAATTAAAAATAAATCACAGCTCTTGTTTAATGCAGGGCTTTTCCAACTGTATTTTATTCTGTGATTACTACTTTATTTAACAGAACAAGCCATCCAAGTGTTTTTTCCTCATTAAAATTTAGGTTCACAGTGAAAGAGAGATTCATAAATAATTAAGAGACTCTGCAAAAAAAAATGTGATCTGTGGGAAAACCTCTGCTTACTAAAACAAAAACATCTTCCGTTTCAAACGAGGAAGATCGTATCCACAGGTCTAGAGTAGAAATGTTTAGTTGATGGTCTGGGGATGGTTTGCTTCAGAAAAAAGACATGATGTTACGTGAGAAAGGTCATCCTCTTCAAAACTTGTACTTCATATTTAGCACAAAGCACAAGATCACAGAGCGGAGCTCTGACATTACCACATGTGCAGTGATATGCCTCCTGTTATTGTTTTCCTTTGTTAGCTGTAGGGGGGGGAAGCCCGTCGATTCCCCTCCTGTTCTGCAAATCAGGTTTCAGTTACGTCATTGTAAAAAGAAACAACTGTGAAGCTAATTACAGGAAACCTTTATGTCTATAAATATAAAAATGTGACACCCTTAAAGAAAGATGGCATAAGTCATGACTATCTGTTTTTCAATTTTACAGTTCATGAAGCCCTGCAACGAACAGAACACATGGAGGGGATGAGGAATTCCCATAAAAGTCTTGGTTCCTGGGATCTGGGAAAGAATCAGCCTCTCTCCAAATAAAAAAGGTAAACACAAGGAGTCACAAAGAAGATTGAGGCTTTCCTGCTGCAAAAACCGAAGCAGTAACTGGGAATCTGTCCAAGCGGGGAGTTGTGTGTCCGACACGGCTTTAAACAGAGGAGTTCAATCATGGGAGGATGATGAACGATCAGAACTATGACAAGCCGGGATGAACCAAACCATCAGAGAAGGGAGGGAGCTCCATGACATCTGAGATGAAACCTAAGGCTGCGGCATGTGTCCCTCTAAGCTTATAATGCAGTCTTCTAATCCATGTATTGTGTTTATACTCTGGCTATGAGGAGCTACATTCATACAGAATGGTCTCAATGCACCAATGAAAGAAGACGGACATCACGATGTTGTAGAGATGAATGTCAAACTCTGACCCGATCATTTCTGATGTCACTCTAGTGTGGAACAAATACACTCGGCTCTCCAGAGCCTGTTTAATGCAGCGGAGAGTGTGTGAGGTAAAGCTGCTATGAGGTCGGTAAGGGTTTATGACCGGACTTAGAACAAAGCACGCCAAAACATCTATCTTATTGCCTCTGGGGCCCTCAGATGTGGACGTAAATGTTTGGGATCTTTGTTTAACTACATAACTCAGTTTCCCTTTAGCTTCACCTCACTGGCTGATGACCAGATGTTCTTCTTCTGGCCCCTTAAAAAACATTAATTTCTGTTTCCTCCACTTATCGAAGATCCTCGGGATTTCCTACAGCAAGCTGCACCATGTTTGAAATGCACCTTTGAATACTCTAGAGACATCATTCAGCAGGATATTTTGAACAACACTTTAATAAAGTGAGCATTAATGTTCCTCCAGGTAGATGCGTCCATCCATTTCAGCCTTCTACGTTTCAGATTGGAAGGTGATCATTGACCTTTGAGGTGAAGGAGGCCCAGCAGTTCTTAAATGTTGTCTTTTAATCTTTCTGTATGAGTCATTGCCGTGCTTTAGGAGGAATTTTGGAAGGTCATTGACCTCATGGACGGTTCACTGTTGTCTCAAATCTTATCCGCTTGTAGATTAAAGGACTCTGTTCAGTAAGAGTCATAGAAGTAGCTCTGTAACTATTCCCAGAGCGATAAGTACTCCTCACTCACTTCCTTGGGGTATTGCTGTTGATTAGACATTTTAGATCGTATTTATTGTTTTCTTGTCATTTCCCTCAAGGCCAGGACTTGGCATCTGATCTAAATGAAAATTGCGTTCGATGCCACGTGCGGCACTTAGAACACTTTGAATTGAGAGGACGTCGTTTGGAAGTCCTCACTGCGGTGGTCGATTGATCAAGTCCCGGTTCCAGACCACTGACCAATACAGGTCCTGTTATGCCCCTTTTCCACCAAGTGCTGGTTCCCTGCTGATGCTAGAGGCGGTTCACGCCCGGTTCCAAGAGCGAACCGACAAAGAACCGTTTGTTTTTCCACACACTGGTGCTGGCCGGAAAGCTACGTGATTACGTCGCTCCATGCGTGTGCGTACTCACCATTACCCAGCAGATTTAGCGCCAAATCCAACCACCACAAGACCACAGCAACACTTTTTAAGCTTGTTAATAATTTGCTCAGAACTGCCCTCACAGCTTCCCTCAACCATCTCTCGCTGGATATATTGGAACACCGGTTTGGAACTTGAAGCCTCCTCAAGTTTCTTTTTCACTTCCGTGGAGGACCAGCCTGCGAGCAGGAAGTTTGTCTCCTCCACTGACCACTGCTGCTTTGACTTCAGGTCCATTTTGGTTCTTTTGTTTCCAGCTAAGCACCAGTTTGGCACCAGCTTGGCACCAGTTTGGAACCAATTTGGAACCAGTTTGGTCAGTGGAAACACAAAGAACTGGTGCTAACTCTGGCTCTAGCACCGAACCAGCTCTGGAACCAGTTTGGTGGAAAAAAGGGCTTTAGCGAAGGCCTTGATCTTCATTAGAAAATGGAAGTGTTTACTCCAATCACCGTCATGCAAATGATATTAATTCAACTTTTATTCTGTTTAATTTCTAAGTATTTCAAATGACTCCCCTTTTTTTCTTACTCACTGATTATTTAAAAAGGAAGTAAGTTTACAATTACAGGTGTTGAGGACCAGGAGTTAGCATGTATAAAATACAGTATTTTGCAAAAGTTTTCACATCCCTTTAAATGTCACCACCTCAAACAGAAATGTTTATTTAATGTGAAAGACCAACAGAAAGTGTTTTAGAGTTGGGAAGTGGGGAGAAAATTAGGATTTAAAACCTTGTTTACAATTAAAATGCTGCAAAACTTGTCGTGCAAAAGTATTCAGCCCCCTTTGTCTGAGTGCAATCAGCTGCCTTCAGACGCTGCCTGATGATTGTTGCTGATTAAATAGATCCACTTGCGTTTATTTAATATTTAATCTTTGGGCAAATTCAGCTGCCCTGTGATGTCTCACAGGTTGGTAAGGAGAATGTTGATGAGCAAACGGCATCTTGAGATCCAGGGAACACAGCAGGCAGGTAAGGAAGCAAGTTGTGGAGAAGCCATGTTGGGGAAACCCAGCAAACAAGTGGCAGAAAGTTCTTTAGTTAGACGAGAGCAAAACTGAACATTTTGGTGAATATGCGGCAAATAACTAACACTGCACATGGTGGTGGCAGCATCCTCCCCTGGGGATGCTTTTCTTCAGCAGGAAGAGGGGAGCTAGTCAGAATAATTTGGAGCCAGACACATGGAAATCTAGAAGAAAAAGCTGTTGGAGGAGTTTTACCATCCAGGTGTTCCTGCTTACAAATGCTCTCCATCTAATCTGACCCAGCTTGAGGTGTGTTGCAAACACGAATGGGAAAAGATTCTTGTCACTGGATGCAAAGCTGCAAGAGACAGATTCTAAAAGACTTTGCAGCTGGAGGTGCAGCAAAAGATTGTTTTACGAAGTATTGACTTAAAAAGAATGAATACTTTTTTTAAGGCTGCACTTTTCATGTTTCTGAATTGTGTATAATTTTCTTTCCACATCACCATTGTATATCACTTTGTGCTGGTTGTAATGTGACTAAATATCGGACATAGTTCAACTACATCGGACATTGATATCTTTGAAGACATGCTGCATGTTAATCCCAGTGCTTTAAACTCTTATTTGCGGCCCCAGAACTTCCTTGACCTCTTGAGTGTGACGGCAGTTTAGAAAATAAATGAAGGAAAGAGTGAAGACATAAACTCCTCCGTCGGTGGCGTTTGATAGATTGGAGAGTCAAGCCAGTATCTATATTTAAATAAACCTTCGGAGTTAACGAGGACACGGCTGAGAGGTGCAGGGACGGAGGTTGATTTGTCACGCGCTGCATTTTAAAGCGTAGAGGAGAAGCCTTCGACAGCCAGCAGCACCAGTTTAGCTGGTGTTTATTTAGCGAGGCATCTGTGATGGCCAGCAGGACGGCAGATCATGGAGTGAAAGAAGTTGGGAATGTTTACATTTAATGAGCATCGAGAGGAGGATTTTATTTTTGGAGGAAACGGTGTCTGCTTATTCTAACTTTCCTCTTTTTAATAGATTGAAGAATTCTTTCCATCCTGACTTTGTTTAAAACGATGCAAACCAAAATAAACGTAGCCAACATTTTGCTGGTGTGGCACGTCTTCAGTTTGCATTTGCTATGTAAATAACTGCCCCACTAAAAAACGAAGACTCATAAAAGAGCAATTGCATTAGACACTATGACATACAGTATGTGATCTTGAGGTGGCTTCATGATGGATGTAGACAGTTATCTTCTGGATGTAAAATGTAATGTGGATGTTTAATAAATAAAACCACCAAGACAGTTTAGCACATGGAGACATTAACTGCTTATAAAGAACTCCACACATCTTTTTGTCTCTTAACCACATTTAATAGCCCCTTTTCCACCAAACCAGTTCCAAACTGGTGCTTAGCTGGCCCCAACACTTTCTGGGGTCTGAGGAAAGAACGGGTTCGACTTGATGACATCAGGGACTGGGGGCGAGGCTATGCAACAACTAACAGCCGTGAACAGGTAAAGAGTGGCTGTTTTTAAACAACACTGGAGATGCTTGTGTGACAAAGCAGTGGTCAGTGGAGGAGACAAACTTCCTGATCCCAGTGTGGTCCTCCACCGAAGTGGAAAAGAAACTTGGAGGCTTCAAGGTCCAAATCGGTGTTCCAATACATCCAGCGAGAGATGGCTGGGGGAGGGTCTGAGCGCAGTGCTGAGCAAATTATTAACAAGCTTAAAAAGTGTTGTTGTGGTCTTGTGGCGGTTGGATTTGGCGCTAAATCTACTGGGTAATGGTGACGTACGCACACGCATGGAGCGACGTAATGACGTAGCTTTCCGGCCAGCACCAGTGTGTGGAAAAACAAACGGTTCTTTGTCGGTTCGCACTTGGAACCAGCCGCGAACCGCCTCTAGCACCAGCAGGGAACCAGCACTTGGTTGGAAAAGGGGTAATTCTGCTGGAGGTTTCTTCCTGTTAAAGGGGAGCTTTTCTTTTCCACTGTCGCTACATGCATGCTCAGTATGAGGGATTGCTGTAAAGTCAACGACAACACGAGTCATTGTTTCGGTGTGTTGATTCTGGAATAAATGCTGCAAATCAATGACTCCATGCAATCTGCTGGGTATCCTTAGAATGAACTAATTTTTTTATGATGCATCTGAGACCACAAGTGTTGTAAATTGGCACTATAACAAAAAAAACTGAATCTCGAATTTGAATCTTAAAAATAGCTGAATAATCCCTTTGTCCTGAAAACTGTCTTGCAACCATTGAAAAACACCCACAATCAAGGAATACACGAACACAAAACTTAGCATGCATAGAGACAAAAGTGACCCTTTTAGGTATTCAGGTCGCAGCAGGGCTGAAAATGAGAGATGACAGTCAGAAGAGTGACCTTTAGGACTGAGAATCAGAAACATCCTAATGTAAGTTTGGAAGCAGAAATCGCAGATTTAGCAGTTGTGTGCAACAGACTTTCCAGATAAGATCCTTAAATACCTGTGTTGATATCCACAACTGCAAATGTTTACTTTTATATATTATTATTATATTACCACTCAGCAGTGGAAGTTAAGTATTGTTACAGGGTCATTATATTGATCTGGGTCCACATCCACAGGGGGAAAGAGAATTACAAGCTACCAGCAAGGTTCACACACTGAGAGTTGTTCTGCTGCACTAATAATGAACTACTTGAAGCCTTACCTGCAGCACCAGCAAGAATAACTTATTTAGACAGCATAATGAGTAAGGAAGAAGTGATTATTTTTTTGGTTCAGAGCAGAACTGCTGGGCTGTCCTAATGTGTTTTTCATGAATATGTGCTTGATCTGAAGTGACACTTTGGGAATAACTAGGAGAGAAAAAGCTTAAACATGCCACATTTCTGACATCTAAAAGCTGCACAACTGTAACACTTTCAGACACGCAAAATAAGGAAGAGAACGTTTCCAAAGCTTAACCAAGCATGTCCAATTTTTCCCACGGAATGTTTTCACACAAAAAGGGAAAACCGAAGAGCAGCAGCAAATGATCACAAGTTTGCAGCACCTGTTCTCAAACGATGATGAAACGGGACTGAGATACCCATAAACATATCAGCCGCGTGATGAATCTGATGAATTCTGGCTGGGAGATTGAGATATGTGACCTTGTTAGACCTCGCATTAGGACTGACTGCCTGATTGTGCCACATTCAGGCGGCTCAGACAGATCAAACACAAAAGATCTGCCTCTGGTTTGTTATCATTTAAACATGCCGATGGACTCACAAAACTTATCAATATGAAGAAACAGTTAAAATTCCCACTTGTAAAGTTCTAATTATTTAAAATCTTACAGGTCTATGTGTGAGAATGATCAGGTCAGAAGAGTAAAGAGGCATGTTGCTTTGCACTGCTGGTGAGCTGGCTGAAAGAAGGATTTTGGTGTTTTGCGATGCAAGAAAACAAAAAATTCAATAAAAAATAAAAAATAAAAATTTCGGTTACATTTTTGAGTAAAACAAGGTTATCTTCATGTTTTTAATCAAGTTTGTCACACCCCGACAAACACACCTGCGTACAACTTTAAATCCCAAACCTTTGCACAGTGAGAGCAGCTCTGTGTGCTCTATGAAAATTTTACCAAGCAAGCAGTATTGGTCCAAGAACTGAACCCTGTGGAACACCGTAGATGCCTCTGGTAATGTGAGGCGAAAAATAAAACTTAAATAATTAAAATCTGTTTTCTAAATACTTAAAAAACTAAATCAGTATTTTTATAGGTCTCCACATCCATAGTACTGGTGACCAAAGTACTTAACAAAATCCAGATGTGGATTTTGTATCCATAATGGATCTCGGATATAGAGCGACAGTTTCTTAGTCAATACAAAGAATCATGCAGCCTGATTTTTCTCCAATGCACTTCTACAGCACAGCTGAGTTCATGTCACGGGCTCCGAAAGGAATTTAGAATATCAATTTGTTGTTGTAAAAGGTAAAAAGATAAATGTTGGACTAACTTGCTAAATGTATACTCTTCACTGATTAAATGCCTGTAAAACTGAGGCTAGGATTGGTCTGTAGCTGAGTAAACCAACAGCAACACAATGCAGCTCTCTTTAAAAAGTACAAATACGTTATTTGGTAGTTTTGTTTTTGTCCTTTAACTCTTTTAAAACCTAGTTAGATTTTTTCAGGCAACCACAATTGTTTAAAAATAAATAATAATTGGGATGTAGTGGACTTTTTTATTACTTATTGTTCCAACTATCCATTATTGAAATTGATCTGCCAAACACCAAAAATGAAATCTTTGGAATCACTATTTTTCTTTTTTTTGGACCATTGTTTGCTGAATAAATCTGCATTATAGTTGAATGGAATCGTGGCTGCTGTCCTTCTGCTGACCGTTACTGAAGACTACCAAGCAGGGAATAACCATTTGATGGGGGTGTTTGGTGTTTGAGTTTTAAAAACTCACTTTTACTGCAACATGTAAAATTTAAATTAAGACGAACCATTGAGTTTATTATTTGGGCACCAAAATACATACATTTCTATATTTACTTTGGGAACTTTCAGTCAGGGCTCAGCTGTGGGTTATAAACTTCATAAACTCGACATGCAGGGGTTGTGAAAAGCTTTACTGTTTAATTGTTTACGATAATTGTGATCAAAGTTGTTAATACTACATGATATCTAAGAAATGCAGATTAACTGGTCTGAACAACCTCGAGGCTTTAAAGGAAGAAACTTGGGTTTCAAACATTTCACACAGAAGATAAAAAACAATTTTCAGTATCAATTAAATTTAACGAAACAAAAAAATGTAAATTTATCTAAATCTATGTCTGTTTGGATGTAATCCAATTCAAATCTCAAAAGGTTTAAAGATGCATTTCTCAGACTCAAAAATTCAGACTGACAAACGCACATTAGTACAAATGCAGTCAGACAACTCTTAGTGGGTGGGGGGTAATTAAACCCATGCTGTGGGACTGAAAGTCTTTAATAACCAAAAGGATTTGCAGTACAAAAGTATATGTACATAGTCACTTATTTCACTGTTTATGGAAATGATCGAACATTGTTCCTCATTTTAATGCAACTCCTTCCGGTATCTTACCAGAACACTTAGGAAGCTGTGGAGTCAATCTTTGTCGTGGCAGATGATTCAGAGGGACCACCAAGGCCCGGCAGCCTACATCTGATTTCAGTCTAAATGTTAACGATATCCATGATCGACATTCAATATTATCAGAAATAAACAACAACTATGCATCAGTTTTCATTTGACATATATTTGTAAAGACATAAATAAAGCAATAGTCGAATACCAGTGCAGCAAAGCATTCTGAACAGGGAGACACGGGACTCAATCACAGACAGCAGGATCTGTTTGAAACAGACGGGAGCCTGAGAGGGACATTCCACACCACAGAATTTCATTCAATCAACATAATAAATCGGTGGAGAACAATGATAATCCTTTATTATGCAGTTCATAAAACACGAAAGGAATAGACACAAAGGTGGATGAAAGGAATAATCATTGCACCATTTTCCCTGCCATTTGCCGTGAGGTCCCATCAGCCACCTGTGAGCGTCACGTTAAAAGCCTGTAGGAACGGTCGAGTGTGTGTCTCATCCAGCTCCGGCTCCCACCTCACCTCGCGTCAGCAGAACCCTTCTGCGATCGAAGCTCATTGGTGGGAGGCCTCCAACTGTGGATACGCGACTGCATGCTGATATGAAGGACACGAAAGCTCCACCCTGAACACATCCAGTGACATTCACCCCTGAACGAAACCCTGAAATCTTCATCAGCGTCAAAGTCGGAAGTGTTGGGACAGAAAGCTGGAAGTGAAGACGAAACTTTCTATCAGTTACGTTCTGAAGATGCTCTACGGGTGGAGACAGAAACTGTTTAAAAAGGATTTCTAATGGAGGTTTTGACTGTGGACGAGTCCCAGCCTCACATTTTGGTTTTGCTACCAATGTTTAAACCAGCTGATGTTTTAAACCATCTTCAGTTTATTAGCAACCGACTGACCACAGAGACTTCCAGAGGGCTGCAAACATTTTGAACTTGAATTTTGAGTTTAGATGACGTTAGCGTGTCATCTAAAGTGTTCGCCTGGCTAAGCTAACACAGTGAGCAGATTCTGTTCCTTAGAGCATCTCTTTTAGGAAAAACTGAATAGAAAATTTAACCTGAATGGTCCCAAGTGATATCATGATGTGCACTAAAAAAAAAGACACTTATGAATCCTTTTTGAGAATATAAAGCTGCTGGAATCAAAAACAAAAGGCTTCCTGTCCCAGAACTTTCGTTAGACTTCGCTAACTGAAAATATAACCGTGGACTCGTCGTTAATGAGTGCAAACCTTGTTTTCTCCAGAAACAGCAGCTATGATTCATCTGCTGCTGGAACCACACTGCTGCCTCTGCTGTCCATCTCCCTGCCTTGTATCTGTTCAGACAACATGTTTTTCCAAGACCCCCTCCGGCCTTCTGCGCCGCCGTCTCACTTGTCAGAGTTCTTGCGCGGTCGGCGGAAGCTGGACATGTTCTCGTTTAGTGCATAGATGCGCTTGTTAAACTCTTCGAAGCCGGCCACGTCCAGCTCTCCCAGCACCTGCTCGTCACACTCCACGGCTACGGCGTGGTCCACGGGAATGCAGCGGTAGTCCTCCAGCCGGGCCTCGTCTGTTAACCCCAAGCCTGTGGCCTCTGTTCCCATGATCTCCTCAGCTTGCTCCACAGAGCAGAGCAGCTCTGGGACGAGGCCTTTAGTCGCCTGTCCTGATGCCAAGGCGCCGTTCATTGCTCCTGTATGGTTGCTTGAAACAGTTTCCTTTCCGCCTTCCTGTTCCTCAGAGGAGCTGGACGCCCCTTTGACGCCAGCTGGCTGTTCTTTCAGTTCTTTTGGTTCATCCGCTTCCCTCTCTCGGCCACCATCTTTATTTTTCTGGTCTAATTCCATGTTTCCACCCTTCTCCCCCTCCTTGCTCTGCTCTTCCTCCCTGTCGGCGGCTGCCTTTATGGTTAAGTGAAGTGAGGCCATGCTGGCATCGAGCAATGAGGACACGTGTTTGGGTGCCGCTGAAGGCGGCGTTAGGTCGGCGGCCGGCCGCTCTACCCCCGCCGCTGCGCTGTTGTTTGAAGGCGTTGGCTTGTACTTGAGCTGTGCCTCTGCCTCAGAGCTCGCCCTCTTCCTCGGGGTTCGGTCCGGAGGGCTGAAGCTGTGAGGATAACTCGTTTCTGAGGCGGTCGACACACCCAGCAGGGACCTGGAGGGCACCGGGATGGAGCCAGAGACATGATGCCGGTCACTGTAACGAGCAAAGTGACAAACATATAATGAGAACATACAATAAAGCGGTGGAAATTACATTCTTGCATATCGTATTAAGTCTCTTTTACTCTGGTACCCTAAATAAAAGACTGAGCTAACAACTGATCTCAAAGTGAAGAAGTTAGTCGACCGTCCTGTCATGTAACCTCAGTATCAATGCAGTTGTAACAAACTATTCAGTGTTTAGACAACATTAGAGAACTGAAAAGCTATTCAAACATGGCCATCCATCTAACCTGACAGGTGGTAACCAGTTACATTTAATCATTTAATCAGATAATTGTATTTGAGCAAGTACTGCATACTTTACTTTTTAATTACAGTATAGCTACTCTAACTTTATTAAAATCTATGGATACTCCACCCACTGTAAGCAACTTCACAACCTTGTTTCTGATGCACTGAGACATCTTGCTTGTTGTTCTTATTGGTTTTTTGATTAACTGATTAACCGCTAAACAGTATTAAAAATTTGGACTTGTAAAACGTGCATCATTCCGGGTTTCTCCGGTCAAACTTTCTGTCTCTTCGAATGTCTTTTTGTACAATGGCGGACGAAACTGAGAGAGTGGTTTGGCTTTATTTAACAGAAAAAAGCAACAGGGCGTCGTTGTCGGATACTGGAAAAATTCAGCAGCGTTCGGAGATATGTGATTTTCTCCACCCCCTCCGGGAGCCTAGACTGACAAGGTTGTCGATTTCGGCGCTAGTTTGGTCTCACTCGAATTAGCATAAATAGCAACAATACATTTATCCAACATTATTTCCTACCTATCTTCCACCCCGTTGGAAAGTTTTGTCACGAGCGTTTGGTGCGTTTTGAGCATAAGACGCGTCACGCACTCAAAACGCTTCTGACGCTCTAGATGCCCAAAACGCTCTGGTCCCGATGAGCGTAACGCGCAGTGAGACTTTCCGACGCTCCCAGACGCGTGTCTACATGGACTTTACATGTAAACTGGATGCACTTGACGCTCCAGACGCTTTTAGAGTGAACGCAGATTACGGTCAAGAGGCCCTTACCGAAAGCAGCCAATAGGCCAGTGGTAATTAAGTCGGGGCAGTATCATGCTGATACACAATACTTTAATCACGATCGACCGGTCGATCGCAGGACAGTAAAGGAAGTAGATGACGTCATCCATCCTTCAGTTTATTTTTTTATTTGCATACCGGCAAGCAAACTGATGCACGTTCAAGCACGCAAACACGCTTACTATGTTAGCTTTGCGTTAGCCTTCTTAGCAAACTACGGTCTTAGCAGAGGCGGAGCTAGAGGAGCTAGAGGCTGGGGTAGCGCCGAACCCCCCTGAACTCTACATATATTTATAGACTTATCTGCATCTGCTTGTGTTTGGAGAGAAATCCACACATTCCACAGTGTGTTAATGAAGTTATGCAAGACAAACTAATATGTGTTATAGATTAAATTTAAATTATGCTTCATCCTAAAAGGACAAAAATTACAATAAAATTTGTTAAATAACATAAAATAAATAGGCGTTGTGCTTTTTTTTGTGGTGCTGGTGGTGGTGGGGTAGATCCCTTAGGGTTTGTCATCTTTGAAGTAGCTCACAAGCTCGAAAAGTGTGGGCACCCCTGTGACACACCAACCATAAACCTATAACTGATGCAAAGGTGGATGGATTTGGATTAAGTGTCTTGAACAGCATTCCTAAAAAACGAATGTTCTTAGAGTTTGAACATATGTCACTGCTTCGCCACTCCTTAATTAAATATGGACATTAGGAGCAACATCGTGCTGCTGTGGCAATTTAGCTGTTTGATTCAGATGTGTTGGACGGGAGAGTCAAAAACGCTGCAGGACGTCGACTCTGGAGTCTTAAGATCTCTGGTTTAGATCAAAGCATATCCATGTGTCAGAATGATCCACACCTACGCTCTGCTCAGAATTTAGGTCTGACCAGACGAGGCTTTGAAAGTGATGTTGACATCCAGTCCGATGGAGAACAACTGTGGACGTGGAAAGTGTGCACAATGCTTTGAGCTTCATCTTTTTTAGGTGGACTTAAACACAAACAGGAGACACTTTTCAGAATCTTGTTTTAAGAACCCGAAACAATATTTACTCTCTTGGGTTGAGCAGCGAGGAAAACGTTGAAAGGTTTAAGAGGTAGGATTGCTTTTGTGAGGCACTGAAGTTTTTCTTACAGATAACCAGCCAGCGGAAGAAAGTGAGATTTCCTAAGAGAGCTCATACTTCTCAGCACCCCTGCAGCCCAGCATCCAGATACTTTGCTCCTAATCCAGAGGGCAGCTGCAGCTTTACAGCATTTACAAAGCATTTTTGCAGCCTCTGAAGCTTCACTCATGTTCCCGGGACTAGGGGAGCGCAGCAGGCCTCCACCGAAGTATGCGAGTTATTTTCTTCCAGACAGATAACAGGCTTGAGATCTGGGACACCCCACCCAGCCCCAGGACTGGAGTCATAAATCTATCTGAATGGGGGCCTCACTGCCTCTTCTAATAGCCAAGGCCATGTATAATTCTCTGGTCTACCTAAGTGCTGTCTTCAATGCGAGTCCATGCCATGTTACGCTTGAGGACAGGCCTCTGCTTGTTCAGTCGGATGCGCTGTCATAACAGATAGCTCTAGTCGCCTGGCATTCACAGAGGAAGTCTCGTTTGAAGAAGCGTCAGCGTGGAGAGCGCACGCTTTCATTGTGGCGGCCCTGATGGACGCTTTCACTACCAAACGCATGACACCTCGTCAAACGGAGCCCAGGCCTGACCTCCGCAGACACCCTGCTGAGGTGGTCCCGAACCGGGTTCACAGGCAGGACGTCCCGCCGAAGACAGAAGTAAAATTAGAACCATCCAGAGAATATAAAGGTACAGGATGGTCACAGAGTGTAGAGACTGAGGAATCAGAAAGGAACCGATAAACATGTTGGAAAAGGCGGAGCGGTGTTGGCGCTCTTACAGCATTCCAGTGCTCTAGACTGAAAACCTGGACTGTTATTCACATTTCAGTGAAAACACATGATATAGGAAAGGTCTACTCCTACTAAGAGAGGTTTCAATATCACCGTAGGACTTAAAATGTTGCCTTTTTTAGTTTAACCACAAACATCTCTGGAGAAACAAATAAAAAGAAAACGCTTCAATTAAGAGGCTGGAGGCACTGCATAAATCCTTAATAGGTGTTTATTATGTATCAAGCTTAATTTTTAGTACGTTTTACTCTATCACTGCATTAGAAGTACCTGTAGGGATGCTAAACAAAATTACATTTTGGATATATACAGTTAAAGCTTGACGAGTAGCAAACAAAGGTCGGCGGTGGCACCAACGAGGCTGTTTCGCTCTGGGCAGAGAGCCCCGCCGCTCACATGTCAACTAAATTGCATTCAGTTTCCCTCACACATGTCAAAGTGAGCAGCAGTGAACGAGTAATCGGTAAGCCTGGGTGTGTGTCTGCGAACTCGGTCAAACACATCTCTGGCCAGTCATAACATCTTGCGTTTGAAAACAATTTGAAGTGTTATGAGGATGTCATGTTTTGTTTGAATGTGGATAATAGGTCCACATGCTGAGGATACCAGCAAGATCATGTGTGCAGATTAGGAATGCTGGAAACACAGAGCGATGCCAAGCGTTTCCTCGAGGTTGGATACATGGGATTCCCGGCTGTTGTGTGACGTTTCAGACATGTATTTGTTTCCTGTCGACTAATAATAACTAATGATACAAGCACCTCCTTAGATAATAGGTAAGGGAATATAAGGGAAAGCAAATTGAATTTTTTTTTGTAACATATCTCAAAGATAACATCCCATTCATATTCTTCCTTACAGCAAGTCTATAAACTTTAGTATGTTGTTATAAACTGAGATGATGAATGAACACCTCAGCAGACACAGACTGTTTCAAGTCCTGAACAGGCAGATACTCAGCAGTACATAGAAATACTAGTCTAACATTTCTCAATAGAAAATATAATATTTTAATTTCCTGAGAAACAGAATTTGGGCTTTTTATTAGCTGTAAACCATAAAAATGATTTGTAATAAATAACTATTTGTAATAAAGTGAATTAGCTAAGACATTTTCCACGATATTCTAATTTCACTGCTCCATGCATCTCTTCCAGTTATAAATAATTTGGGATGTAAATCGTTCTTGGAATGAACAGGTTTCCATATAACTTATGTTTTTTTAAATATTCTAGCCTTCATTTTAGAAAATCCTGCAACCTTTATAACCCAAAGAGACATTTTTGCTGTCAGTCCCGCTGAATAAATATATAGTCGTTATATATGTTTTTCATTTAAAACAAAAGGAAACATTTATCACTTTTGAAAAAAAAAAAAAATATATATATATATATTTTGTATGTATAAAAGAAAAATAAATAAAACGCAGTTTAGAATATAAAGGTGTCATTCTACTATAAAAATGTGATTCCCTTTTACCATTTAGAATAAAATAAAATAATAAATAAATGCTGAAAGTATTTCTTAATGTATTAGTGTTGGACATTAGATGGTTGTTTTAGAACCAAGTTTTTAAAGTAGTTGTATAAATAAAGAGCTTGTTGCTGCTGGTTTCAGACACCTGAACTAGAACACAGCTGGAGTTTAACGTGTTGTTCAGTTTAGTTTAGGACACCGAGTAAGAAATGCAAAGTCATCATGAACTCTATTGGAAAACAGACCTGCTGCTTAATCCTGATGATATACACACCGTGGGTTAAAGCCTGCAGCAGAGCGGCGGTCTGTCTGGTGCGTTAACTGAGGAATAACTGCACACAACACACCAGCAGGAGACGTCTGTCCGGGACCGGCTTCACAGCGCGTCGCTGTTCATGTCTGAACGCCGCTAAGATTCCAACACTGAGGCCAAAACAAACGAGCACAGATAAGGTCCGAGCTTTTGAAGTGGCTCGGTGATATATCCCTGCAGTGCTGCAAACAAAATAAAAACTCGACGCTGTGGTGGGAGCTAGTTTTGGGTTTCCTTTGACAAGGCAAGGATTTTCAACTCCCAGGCCTCTGAAGAAAGAGAATAATGCCTGAACACGGTGTGCTAAGATGCTTTTTGAATTCTATCACTATTTAAGAGCTTTAAAAGAGCGACAAGTAGGGGAAAAAAATAATAAAAAACTACCAGCATGAGCGCAGTTAAACTCTTGGCAATGAAAATTGTAATGATACCAAAGTATGCCCTGGTGTCCGGAGAGTTAATGAACCATCACAGTGATCCAGAGGAAATGAGAAAGAGAGACATTCCGGGTTTCTCCCTTTCAATCAACCAATATTGGGTGCACAGAACGTGCAACACCACCTGCCACGATCAATGAACCTTGCAAAATGTTTACTCATTAAAAACATTCTAACTTTTCCTTTTTTCCCCCCTCAGAGCAGGCTACCTCAACGCGTACGTGCTCCAGCCGCGGCGATGAATCTGCCTGACTCAGCTTTACCTCGGCATGTACATCACCTCTCTCAAAACACCGTAGCGGGAGCAGGAACCATGAGATCATTTAGCAGCGCCTCTGTGGGTCGCCACGCTTTGATCCCCAAACCCGTCCCTGTCTGCCTCGGGTCATAGATTCACAGACTTCTCTTTTGTTTTGCTTTTGGCAGGTTATGCGTGCGTGAGGCAGCGCTGCTTGGAAATGTATAAAGATAGGATCAAAAACTTGCCAGAGGAGCTTAAAGAATAAAACCTTTGATTTCGCTCCACGATTTACTGTCTCACTTGATTTGGACACGACGTTCCAGAGGATCCCGCCCCGCTCACAGGGTCTCGGTTTATTACACAGAACCTCCCAGCAGAGAGGATGCATGCCTAAATATTTGGAAATACAGGATGGGGAGCTGCTTCCAAACCTGCTCGGGAAGCTGCTCCGTCTCCCTCGTGACTCCACCTCGCTCGGATGCGTGGAAAGAAGAAAGAGGTGGCATAAAGAAGCAAAGGAAGCAGATTATCCCGTCTGTCACAGTTTAAAGAAGAAATGAGCTGCAGCTGCCATGTACAATTTTTATTCATCCATATTTCATAAGATGGGTCCCAAAGCGAGATACTGTATCTGAATTTATTCTCTTTCCCTCCAAGCAAACGACTGGATTTGATATGGAAAGGAGACGGAGCAATGGTGTGTGTTAAAAGCGTGTCTTCCCTGTAACAGGGCATGGGATCTGTTCGCTTTCATGACTCTTTCAATTATTGTTTCCAGGCTGAATGAAGGAAGGGCTGCGAGCGCTTTAATTAAATGCCTAAATAAATAAAGAGTATTTTTTTAACCCTTCTTCCTTTAAGTATGACTTAAACTTCTCTTTGGTTCTAAAACTCAAATTTAATATGTAATCCGCTAATTGTAATCCACGCCTTCGATTGAGACACATTAAAACGCCTCCATTTTGTGTTTTGGCAAAAATAAATATAAATATAAATGAAAACTGCAACGGAGGTTCATAGCCACTCTCCACACAAGAGAAAAATAAACAGGATTTTAGAGGGAAGGAAGCATTCAGATCAAAATATTTAGACCATAAAGTTTGATTATTTTGCCCATTTACATTAACAGCTCATGATGATTAATCATGTACTGGTTTGAGTTTTGAATGGAGCAGCAATGTGCTGTAACATGCGTTTGGTGGTGCTCTTAAACCCAATTGGCACAGGATCAGTATTACCTAGGGATCTCTGATCATTTGAAACAGTTGCTGAGGATGTCTGTGATTTGTAAAGTAATAATCCCGCAGAAAATTACAGACCATATTTCGGCAACCACTGACGTCCCTTGATAACACCAGTCCCATGCGAATCTGCACCTCAGTCCTTGGGCGATGTTCGTTGTTTTTATTGCACATTTTTCTGGTTTTTCAGAGTTGAGTGATGGAGGCTCCGGTTGAAATTACAAACGTCAGGTTTAAAATCCTTTTTAGTCCAAAATTGAGATTCTCTCGGCGAAATATCTGGAGACCCATCGGCAGAAGGGGGGCCCATCCACCAAAGGGGCTGAATTTTGCAGGACGACGATGTGGATGATACGTGTAGCAGTAAGCAGCATGTTTGATACGGTTATCTAGCCATTTATTAGCTATACTGATTAGATATAAGCCTTCCTGAAATGTGAGTAGTATGGACAGCGATCTGGTTTCCAGTTGTACTTCAAAAGTTGTGATGATTGACAGGCGCATGGCAGGCGGAGACGATATTACGACAGTTTTAACATCATATCTGGGCCTTAATGTCAGTAAGTTTGAGTAAAACGCAGAGGTCTCCAAGTGATTCTAATCCTGTGCAAATAGGGCTTTAGATAGCTGACTGTATTCTTGAATGGCTTTCTATCCTCTCTAGGAGTCACGATTTGTAAAGCTTAATTAAAACCCATTATTTGTTATTTTACTGTTTAAAGTCATACCCTGGACTCTGTTTGTGGATCTGTATCACCAGACATCAGCGTCACTAATGCTGAAGGAGGCGCCGTTCTCAGTCCAGGTGTCAGAGCTCCAGGCGTATCGCACACACAAAAAAAACAGCACAGGCTGCAGACAAGGCCAAATAAGGGTCTATATCAACACAAACAGAGAAATGTAATAACAATCCTAGTTCACAATGAAAGTATCAAACAGAAACCAGAGGGTTTAAAGCATGGAGGACAAAAGCTCAAATCCACAGTTAACAATAATCGTGTTGACTTGGTTTCTCTGAATAACACTGTGAGACACAAGAGTTCTCTTGAACAAGAAGTCTTGCTGAGTTGTAGCATCGTGAGATGTTGTGTCAGGGGTCCTGGTTAGACCCCTAGCTTTAATCAGGTTTCATTCTCTCAGTTGGACAATCTTAAGTCAAGTTTTGTTACTCAGGCACACCCACAACAAACACAGATGACTGACATATTCTATTTGAGTGAGACGGAACAACAGTGGATAGTACATTTTTAGGTCAGAGTTCTCCTGACTCTGAATACCTTAAAACTTCATACATCACAGCAGGCAAAGAAGTGTGTCTTGATTGTGTAAAACATATGGTTGGAGGATGAGGCCAGATGAAATACGGTTTCCATATGTTAGAGCTTATTGAAAAGGTTATGCGATGAAGGAGACTTCAATGCTCCAACTCGACAGAGGCACAGCTGCACCAACACTGCAATAAATTCAGGTTCAACATGCTTTTCAAATATTTAAACATAAATGTTCGCTAAACAGTAGTTGAGTAAGAAAGGAGACGTGGAGTATGACCATGAATAAGAGAACTAAATATTGGAGGGAATTTGGTCCGGTGTTCATTAATGGATTTAGTTGACCTGTTATAAAAGCCTGGTAATGAGTTGGATCATGCAGAGAGTTTACGGAGTTTACGGCTGTGTTCGTTGTTGCTGTTTACATAGCGCCGGATGCTAAAGCTAACATCGCGCTGAAGGAGCTACATGACAACATCAGCTCGCTTCAGAACATGCACCCGGAGGCGTTCTACGTGGTAGCGGGGGACTTTAACCACGTAGAACTGACGAAGTGCCTGCCGAAGTTTAAGCAGCATGTGAACATTCCAACACGTGGAAATAACACGCTGGACCGTGTTTACACCAACGTAAAAGACGCATACAGAGCCTTCCCCCACCCCCACCTTGGGCTCTCTGACCACATCTCCGTCATGCTGGTGCCTGCTTACAATCAACGGCTGCGACGCTTCAGACCCACACAGAGGACCATCACTGTGTGGCCCAGTGACGCCGACGCCGTGCTGCAGGACTGCTTCGGCTGCACAGACTGGCAGGTTTTCAGGGAGGCTGCTGAGTGTGAGGGGGAGCTGGACCTGGAGGACTACACATCTGCTGTTCTGGGGTACATCAGCAAGTGTGTGGAGGATGTCACCACCACAGAGACTGTCTGCCACCCGAACCAGAGACCCCGGCTGAATGCAGAGGCACGTTCTCTGCTGAAAGCCAGGGATGCTGTGTTTAAGTCTGGTGACTCACAAGAGCTCAGGAGGGCGAGAAGAGAGCTGACTGCAGGAGTTAAGAGGGCAAAAGCTGAGTATGCTCAAAAAATCCAGGGACATTTTTCTCCCAGGATCCACAGAGCATGTGGAAGGGCATCAAGTGCATGACAGACTATAAACCTAAAACTGCACAATGCCCCAAAGACCCCTCCCTGCCTGAGGCTCTCAACCAATTCTACGCCCAGTTTGAGAACCCTGACACCCCCCCCAGCACCAGAATCACGACTTCACCAGGAGAAGAGCCCATCAGTGTGACTCCAGCAGAAGTAAGGAGGACGCTAAGGAGGATCAACCCCCGGAAAGCTGCTGGCCCAGACAACATCCCCGGACGGTTGCTGAGAGAGTGCGCGGACCAGCTCTCAGACGTGCTGGCGGACATCTTCAACGCCTCCCTCATCCAGGCAGCTGTCCCCACCTGCATGAAGACCGCCACCATCATCCCGGTCCCAAAGAGCTCCGCAGCGACAGGTCTGAATGACTATCGGCCAGTAGCACTCACACCGATAGTCACAAAGTGCCTCGAGAGACTGGTTCAGACCCACATCAAAGCCAACATCAGCGTCACCATTGATCCACATCAGTATGCATATAGGAAAAATCGATCCACAGAGGACGCCATTTCCTCCGTGGTCCACACTGCCCTCACCCACCTGGAGCACAAGGATTCGTACGTCCGTATGCTGTTTGTGGACTTCACATCTGCCTTCAACACCATAATTCCTCAGACTCTGATCAACAAACTCTCCTCACTTGGACTGAGCTTTTCCCTCTGCAACTGGGTCCTGGACTTCCTGACCAACAGGCCGCAGTCTGTGAAGATTCACAACATCTCCTCCCCCACCATCACCCTTAGCACTGGCTCCCCTCAGGGCTGTGTGCTGAGCCCCCTCCTGTTCACACTGCTCACATATGACTGCTCGCCTATCCATCCAGGCTGTCATATTGTGAAGTTTGCGGACGACACAGCAGTGGTTGGATGCATCACAAACCGTGATGAGGCCAGCTACAGGCAGGAGGTGGAACACCTGG